>OV651817.1:26643166-27188658 GCA_927349885.1 Psylliodes chrysocephalus
ATGACACATAATCCAATCCGATGTAGAATAGTATTCAGAACAACCAGGACAAATCGTATCGTCTTTTTTATTGTCAGCTTTTCTTTTCTTCTGTACTAGTCCAGTCTGAGTATTATCTTCGGGATCACTGAACACTTTTCTTTTTCCGCCTTTCATCTTTACATCTTCTTTACGCTTATCTTCGATTTCTTCTAAGAGATTGTCTTTGTAAGGGGTAGATGACAAAATTTCGGACTTCTTAGATTTGTTTTTTCTTACTTGTTCATGGGCAGCTTTTGGTAACGGCAAAATCATTGTAGGTGTGATACAACCACTCGAGCCAGGTTCCCTTAATGTCGCAGACGCAGTCTTCGAATTGGCTGAATTTTTAGAAATGTCCTGTTTTTCTTCATTTAGAATCTGTTTTTTAATCGTGACAGTACCACTCGGACCTGGTTCACCTAGTACTGTTGACACAGGCTTGGAATTAGTTACACTTGCTTGCTTTTGTTTTATAATATCTCGAACCTTCGCAAGAGTGTCATTATCCTCGTCAGATGAGCTATCATTAATAGATGATCTTTCTATTTCAGTATGAGTTCCTTTGACCTGCTCTTGTTGCGGTCTATCCGTGACTTCAGATGCTGCAAAATCGGATTCACTAAAAATGTCCAGGTTATATGGAAACAACCCAGTACAAATGATTTTTCGCATATTTGTATTGTAGCGACTTTTGAATAAGCAGCATGGAAAAGACCGACCATTTCTTTTAAAGTAATAGCACGTCCAGGGTTGCTGACCATCCATTTATCGCACTCGTTTGAAAAAGCTGTTTTTAGGGGAAAGAAAAACCCCCTATCCAAGGGTTGAAGTTTATGGCTTGCATAGGGCGGTAAGGTTAATAAAGTTATGTAATGACTTCTGGCGAATAAATGGTATCCAATGAGCAGTGAGATATGTGATTGTCCATTACTAAAACTACTGGATCTGTTTGTGACGATTTTACAAAGTTATTAAAATATCGCAACCAAGTTAGAAACAAATCAGTATTCATATAGATCTGATATCATTTTGAGTGTGCCAGGTTGTGCTCTAAAAAAAGTTCATCCATCGGTTTAGTCGTTTTAACTTGTCAAATTAAAACAAGAAAACCGACAATTCCGAAGCAGAAGCGGATGATTAAAACGCACCTATTAAAAATATTGCGCCAATATGTAGGCAACACGTAATAAGGGTTCAAAATGGCGGAGTTTTCTATCTCCTTTTAAAAGGCACTCAGAAAGCTGCGAAGTGCGACCATTCTCCGTATAGTAAAAGAAAATCAAAGTATGTGGTTCAGACCCACATACTTTGATTTTCTTTACTATACGGCGCAAGAGAGAGGTCCGACACGCCCAACATAGGGCCCAGCCATTTTGAACCCTATGCAACAGTTTATAGCTAAAGAATCAGATTGCTCACTCTGCGTCGGCACTTTTGATCTCAGTGTTCCAGTTTATACACTGCGCAACTCGGATAATACAATATATAACAACCGCCTATAATAAAACAGCTGTCTTCTGCGTATCCTAAATTGGTATCCCTGGAGTGGATCTTATTTTGAAACTTTCAACTGGTCCGAGTGAGCTAACTGATTCTTTAGCAATAATCTGTGACTCAAAAATAATATTCACTGACACTGACAGCCGCAAGCAAAATATCAGGTGCGTTTTAATCAGTCGCTTCTGCTTCCGGAATTGTCGGTTTAGTCGTTTTAACTTGTCAAATTAAAACAAGAAAACCGACAATTCCGAAGCAGAAGCGGATGATTAAAACGCACCTATTAAAAATATTGCGCCAATATGTAGGCAACACGTAATAAGGGTTCAAAATGGCGGAGTTTTCTATCTCCTTTTAAAAGGCACTCAGAAAGCTGCGCAGTGCGACCATTCTCCGTATAGTAAAAGAAAATCAAAGTATGTGTTCAGACCACATACTTTGATTACTATACGGGGCAAGAGAGAGGTCCGACACGCCCAACATAGGGCGTGGCCATTTTGAACCCTATGACACAGTTTATAGCTAAAGAATCAGATCGCTCACTCTGCGTCGGCACTTTTGATGTCAATGTTCCAGTTTATACACTGCACAACTCGGATAATACAATATATGACATCCGCCTATAATAAAACAGCAGTCTTCTGCGTATCCTGGATTTGTATCCCTGGAGTGGATGTTATTTTGGAACTTTCAACTGGTCCGAGTGAGCTAACTGATTCTTTAGCAATAAACTGTGACTCCAAAAATAATATTCACTGACACTGACAGCAGCAAGCAAAATATCAGGTGCGTTTTAATCATCCGCTTCTGCTTCCGGAATTGTCGGTTTAGTCGGTTTAACCTGTCAGATTAAAACAAGAAAACCGACAATTCTGAAGCAGAAGCGGATGATTAAAACGCACCTATTAAAAATATTGCGCCAAGATGTAGGCAACACGTAATAAGGGTTCAAAATGGCGGAGTTTTCTATCTCCTTTTAAAAGGCACTCAGAAAGCTGCGCAGTGTGACCATTCTCCGTATAGTAAAAGAAAATCAAAGTATGTGGGTTCAGACCCATTGTTGACAAGTAAGAGAAGGGAACCTAAAAAGAAACTGAAAAACATACCAAAAGATGCTTTAGATCTGTTACTGCCTCCCACAGTCACCGAGTATCAAAGGAAAGAAGACGATGACGACGATGACTCATTACCATAGCCCTCAGAATGTCTAGATATCACTTGGCGTATGCTAAATTTGTATCCCTGGAGTGGATCTTATTTTGAAACTTTCAACTGATCCGAGTGAGCTAACTGATTCTTCAGCAATAATCTGTGACTCAAAAAATAATATTCACTGACACTGACAGCCGCAAGCAAAATATCAGGTGCGTTTTAATCATCCGCTTCTGCTTCCGGAATTGTCGGTTTAGTCGGTTTAACCTGTCAGATTAAAACAAGAAAACCGACAATTCTGAAGCAGAAGCGGATGATTAAAACGCACCTATTAAAAATATTGCGCCAAGATGTAGGCAACACGTAATAAGGGTTCAAAATGGCGGAGTTTTCTATCTCCTTTTAAAAGGCACTCAGAAAGCTGCGCAGTGTGACCATTCTCCGTATAGTAAAAGAAAATCAAAGTATGTGGGTTCAGACCCATTGTTGACAAGTAAGAGAAGGGAACCTAAAAAGAAACTGAAAAACATACCAAAAGATGCTTTAGATCTGTTACTGCCTCCCACAGTCACCGAGTATCAAAGGAAAGAAGACGATGACGACGATGACTCATTACCATAGCCCTCAGAATGTCTAGATATCACTTGGCGTATGCTGTCAATACAAAAAATAACCCCATTTAAGCTTGTCGCCATGATGGGTAAATTTATATTTTGATAACACTGATTTTTAGTTTGTGTGTTCTGTAATACGTGAACACCGATAATCTGCACTTTGTTATTAGTTATAAGTGAGTGAGACGCACAGTTTCCAATTTCAAATTAGGAACAAAACTTTGACAAACCTATTTGATTTTCCTATACTCTGTTTTTAAACTAGGAGGAGCGAATTGAAAAGACGCATTTACACAAGGAAAAGTAACTAGATTTGTTACTAAGAGCGAGTTTCGAAATATAGTCGTGTTCAAAATTTATGAAATAATTATCTTTATCGGCCTTAGTCGGCGAACGGCCAATGAGTTGTTAAGAAACGAACAAATGTCATAAAAGTAATTTTTTAATTGGTCCTAGACAACGGTCGCAAATTACACATTATTGTGATCTGAAATGTGTGTCTAAAACGAAATGTCACTGTCAAATTAAAGTCAATATGGTTGTTGATTAATGTCAGAAATACTTTTTTCTTGCTTTTGAAATCGAATTTTTGAGAATAACTATGATCTTTTTAAAATGGATATTAAATATTTAAGAAAATTGTTAATGGAATATCCAGATGTAGCCAGGTTAGTATAAAATATAAAGATATCTGTTTACATTTTTAAGGATAATTTGTTATAGGTATAAAAAGTAAAAGTTAATCAGTGAATGACAAGTGGATCACACACTAATTGATATTTCTTCTATGAGTAATGTGGATATTATGGCTTATTTAGTGTTAACCCATGGTTAATGCGCTAGAGGGCAAATAAAGGCATTCAAAAGTTTGCAGGCCTATGAGTCAGAATTTTTTTTTGAAAACTGGAACCAACATTTTCATAACACTACATGTCAATATATATTTTTTAAAGTGAACTATTCATACATACCTATGTATTAATTTTAAGTATTTAAAAAAAAAAAATGTGAAAGTAATGTTAAACTCATTGTGCCTAATTAAGATTATCCCTAAAGTACTAGATGGTGTTTTAAATGTTATAACAATTTTGTAAATAGTTTTATTCTATTCTAATAAATAAAATTTGCTTAAATATTTAGTTACATTTTAATCATTTTGGTTAGAAATTCATCAATTTTTAGTTTTAAAAAATCAGTAATAAAATTATTTTTTTCTAAAATACTTCGGAATTCATCTCTTCATGGTAATCTCCCATCTTTTTACCTTCAAAAACCAATAATGCATTTTCTACAAAAGAATCAACATGTAAAATAATAAGGTGTCTTCTCTTTCTTGTAAGGCCTTTCCAGGAATTGCTACCTTTAATAGTACTCAGTGTAGAAGGATCCATAATTGTAGATTTTTAATACAATTGCTGAAGAACTATTATTTACGAAATAAAGTAAAACACTAAGTAATGGATGAGATATCAAATTATAAAATGTCAGAACTGTCAACAATATCAATTATTAGCTGATGTTCATGCTAAAAAGTAATGTGTGAAACTGACTGTAATCTGACCAATCAGAAGGCTACAGAATTGCCAACTTAAATTCAAATCGCTCCTCTTAGTTTAAAAACAGAGTATAGATCTGTTGAAGCAGGACCGGTTTTATACATTTTCTCGTTCTTGAAATGTTATTTTCACATGGTTATATTTATTGGATAAGTGTTTTGTGTACATATTGCTCTGAGAATTATCGAAAAATTCAATGAGATTTATGTAATATAATTTAAATTACAAGTAAACCATCTGTTCCTGTTTAGCAATATGGAGAAAATACCTACATTCAATGTCAAATGTACTATTTAAAAGGATGTGATTGTTAACCGGTCATCCATTTATATTATGACAATAAAAACTCAAACTTTATAACTAGGGACGGATATATTTACCATCGATAGCAAGGTATTTTTAGAAAAGCTGATAGATTACTCTATTCCTATAGTTTATTTGAAAATGAATGATACCAAAATTATATAAAAATATAGACCTTTGCCATAAAAACTGTGCTACCATACATTTTCAAATAAACTAGTGATAATTTGATTTAATAGAACGAGTATAAGATCAGACCTGTTAGAGAAATTGGGGCATAGGGAAGAGATTATGAAGCAGGTAGGCAAAGTCGTTGCAGAAGATAAATATATAGAAGTTATTTTAAAAATTTGATAAAACACTAGTGGAACAAGAAATGGAGTTGTCGCTATGGGAGATCCAATCAGCAGAAAGTAAAAAAAAACTTGGGGAATGATGGAAAAGAGCACACCAATAGACCCGAAACAATTCCTTGGTTTTTTAATATACAGGGTGTTTCAAAAAGGTATATCATAAATTATACCACGTATTCTTGGGTCAAAAATAGAACGATTACCGTTCTTACCTACATACAAAATTGCACCCAAAAATAGTTACAGGGTGTACAAGATAAAAATTTAAATGAATTTTTTTAAAATTGCTCTTAAACCGTTTGACATTTTTTCATGAAACTTTATATGACGTGTTGGAATACCATGACTAACAAAATCAAAGTAGAGGCAAAATATTTTTTTTTATTTTTGTAGGATTTTGGAGGGTGTCACCGCCCCTTTCTCTATTCAACTTTTTTGTAGTATAAAATTTAATTACAAATGAAACGCCACTGGAATCCAACATCCAGTTTGAAACTTTTTTGTCTCTTAGTATTTGTTTGTAAAAAGTTAAGTTTAGACGATACAGCCATTTGAAATGACAACTTAAAAATATTCAATGAAAATTCTACGTATGAAAAATATCAAAATCAAGTTTATTTTTAAATTACAAACTAATTTCATCAAAATAAAAACATTTAATTTAACAGGTGTTCAAAATTACATTATCCTCCTGTATACACTTACTACATAGTTTTAACAATGAAAATCGAATTTTGATATTTTTGCATACGTATAATTTACATTAAATATGTCAATTTAAGTGGCTGTATCGTCTAAACCAAAGATTTTACAAACAAATACTAATAGACAAAAAAGTTTTCAAATAGATGTTGCATTTCTGTAGCGTTCGATTTTTAATAAAATTTTATATTACAAAAAAGTTGAATAGAGAAAGGGGCGGTGACACCCTCCAAAATCCTACAAAAATAAAAAAAAATATTTTGCCTCTACTTCGATTTTGTTACTCATGGTATTCCAACACGTCATATAAAATTTCATGAAACTATGTCAAACGGTTTAAGAGCAATGTTAAAAAATTTCATTTAAATTTTTATCTTATACACCCTGTAACTATTTTTGGGTACACTTTTGTATATAGGTAAGTACGGTTTAATCGTTCTTTTTTTGACCCAAGAATACGTGGTATAATTTATGACATACCTTTTTGAAACACCTTGTATATAATTTTGTGAGATGCAAAAAATACTGCTACAGTGGAAAAGCAGTATTGTTCCAATGTAGAAAACACAGGCATATACAGTAGTGCACTAACCATAGGCGAATAGTCAATAAATTAAACAAAAGCCCCATCTCGATTTTATTTTTAATTATTTTTGAGAATACCTATTATTTTATTTGTTACATTGAGTTTAATAAAACCACAGATTTCGAAAGTATTAAAAGTTATTTAAAAAGTACCTCTACAAATATATAGAAAATGTGTATATGACTAACTGGTTTTATTAATCTTTTTTTGGGGTAGTTAAATATATTTTGAAAATTTTACAAACTTCTTTTGAATAAAAGACAAAATATTTCTGTTTTTATTAACTGAACAAATAATATTTTATACAAACATAATATATACCTGTTTAAAAGAGACTATTACATTTTACAAGTATCGCATATTTATATGAAATAACTTACTCAATAAGAAAGAATTAAATGAAACAAATTAATAAACAATAGATATAAAAAATTGTTTTAACAATTTAATCCTTAGAGAAACTTATTCTTACCATGCCTTGCCTTGCCTTAATCAATTTATTTACTATAAAAGTATATTTCCTATTAGTTATTACATGTAATAAAATAAAGCGTAAAACATACAAACTATAATAGGAACCTACTAAAAACGAAACTAATATTTCATAGAAAAACCTGGTGTAGAATAAGTTGTCGCCACGGTTTTTAAAAATTACGATTTTTATATCATTTCTTTGGCAGTATATGTCCAAAAGTGTACTTAATTTCTAAACTAATGCATTCAAATATTTCTCTAAATTAATAAATAAAACTTCACCAAGAAAGGTTAAAAAATTCAACTAATTTGATTGTGTTTACACTCATGTTGTTTAATAACAATTAATAAATGGGGTGATAATATTAATAATAATTTTGTTGCCAACAATTTTTCTTTCATAAATTAAAATAATTAGATATTATGTTACATTTATAACTAATATTAATTAACTCGAGAGATGAAAAACCCATTTTGTTTAATAACATTAGATGATGGGATGATAATATTAATAACTTTATTGCCAACAATTTTCTTTCTACATAGCAATTTACAAATTACATTATGCGTCAGGTACCTAAATAAGTAAACGTAATATAAAATAATAACCCCACTAGAGAAACCTAAATTAAACAATTGTGAGACCATGTTCCTATGATCAACTTTATCCAAAGCCTTAGAACTCTTTATAAATAGATATAGCATCCACTTGCTCTTGGTTATCCAAAACATAATCAGAAACATATTCAATTAAGCATAAGTTAATAACCATTCAATGATTATTAATAAAACTTTGATGATCTTGTGAAATATCATCCAGGAAATAGTAAATAAATGCAACTGCAAAGAGAAATAATAAAAAGTACACAATAATGATATTGGTCTATAAATTGCCGTTTGATTTCGTCATACTTTTAAATATTATATTGTACATATTATTGTTTCACTATATTTTCAAGTTTTTTGTTAATGCAAAAAAAAAATTTTTCCATAAGTTATTTCACCGAATAAGTTCTAGTTTAACAATATACGAGTACATTCAAAGTCTTAAATTAATGTCACCAGTGTGTTACATAAAAAGAGTTTGTTGGTGATTATCTTTCTTCGCAAATATTTCTTCATGGCTGAAGTAACAATGAACTTGTAATATTACTAGTGAAGGATACAATACACGTTGCTCAACTTTTATAGGCTATATAAATCTAATGAGTTTATTACAATAAATAATGGACCATAAAGAAAAGTTCTATTGTAAAATTACTTGGTTATAATTAAATTACAATGGCATAAATTAATCAACAAAAGAAAAAGTTCTGTCAAGGTAGTAATAGTGGGCATTTTCCGAATAAAAAAAAAGTAAAAAAGAGATAACAGTCGACACGTGTTTCTGACTATTGGTCTTCATCAGTACTGTGCAGCCAAGTTCAAAAGATCATGGAACTTGTGTTGGAAAAATTGTACAATAGCAGAGGTCACTAACAAGGAGGCGATAACACATTTGCCTAGTATCCCCAAATTTTCTGGGCATAAGCATAAACTAACGTCACAAAATGATCCGATGTTCTCCCTATGGCTATAAGCCATTATTTTCTAAAATTTTTTGGTATGTTACAACAAAACTTACAATTTATTTGATTTTATAAATATACAAATATACAAAAATCGAAAAATCAAAAAATCGAAAAATCGAAAAATCGAAAAATCAAAAAATCGAAAAATCGAAAAATCGAAAAATCGAAAAATCGAAAAATCGAAAAATCGAAAAATCGAAAAATCGAAAAATCGAAAAATCGAAAAATCGAAAAATCGAAAAATCGAAAAATCGAAAAATCAAAAAATCGAAAAATCGAAAAATCGAAAAATCGAAAAATCGAAAAATCGAAAAATCGAAAAATCGAAAAATCGAAAAATCAAAAAATCAAAAAATCGAAAAATCGAAAAATCGAAAAATCGAAAAATCGAAAAATCGAAAAATCGAAAAATCGAAAAATCGAAAAATCGAAAAATCGAAAAATCGAAAAATCGAAAAATCGAAAAATCGAAAAATCGAAAAATCGAAAAATCGAAAAATCGAAAAATCGAAAAATCGAAAAATCGAAAAATCGAAAAATCGAAAAATCGAAAAATCGAAAAATCGAAAAATCGAAAAATCGAAAAATCGAAAAATCGAAAAATCGAAAAATCGAAAAATCGAAAAATCGAAAAATCGAAAAATCGAAAAATCGAAAAATCGAAAAATCGAAAAATCGAAAAATCGAAAAATCGAAAAATCGAAAAATCGAAAAATCGAAAAATCGAAAAATCGAAAAATCGAAAAATCGAAAAATCGAAAAATCGAAAAATCGAAAAATCGAAAAATCGAAAAATCGAAAAATCGAAAAATCGAAAAATCGAAAAATCGAAAAATCGAAAAATCGAAAAATCGAAAAATCGAAAAATCGAAAAATCGAAAAATCGAAAAATCGAAAAATCGAAAAATCGAAAAATCGAAAAATCGAAAAATCGAAAAATCGAAAAATCGAAAAATCGAAAAATCGAAAAATCGAAAAATCGAAAAATCGAAAAATCGAAAAATCGAAAAATCGAAAAATCGAAAAATCGAAAAATCGAAAAATCGAAAAATCGAAAAATCGAAAAATCGAAAAATCGAAAAATCGAAAAATCGAAAAATCGAAAAATCGAAAAATCGAAAAATCGAAAAATCGAAAAATCGAAAAATCGAAAAATCGAAAAATCGAAAAATCGAAAAATCGAAAAATCGAAAAATCGAAAAATCGAAAAATCGAAAAATCGAAAAATCGAAAAATCGAAAAATCGAAAAATCGAAAAATCGAAAAATCGAAAAATCGAAAAATCGAAAAATCGAAAAATCGAAAAATCGAAAAATCGAAAAATCGAAAAATCGAAAAATCGAAAAATCGAAAAATCGAAAAATCGAAAAATCGAAAAATCGAAAAATCGAAAAATCGAAAAATCGAAAAATCGAAAAATCGAAAAATCGAAAAATCGAAAAATCGAAAAATCGAAAAATCGAAAAATCGAAAAATCGAAAAATCGAAAAATCGAAAAATCGAAAAATCGAAAATCGAAAAATCGAAAAATCGAAAAATCGAAAAATCGAAAAATCGAAAAATCGAAAAATCGAAAAATCGAAAAATCGAAAAATCGAAAAATCGAAAAATCGAAAAATCGAAAAATCGAAAAATCGAAAAATCGAAAAATCGAAAAATCGAAAAATCGAAAAATCGAAAAATCGAAAAATCGAAAAATCGAAAAATCGAAAAATCGAAAAATCGAAAAATCGAAAAATCGAAAAATCGAAAAATCGAAAAATCGAAAAATCGAAAAATCGAAAAATCGAAAAATCGAAAAATCGAAAAATCGAAAAATCGAAAAATCGAAAAATCGAAAAATCGAAAAATCGAAAAATCGAAAAATCGAAAAATCGAAAAATCGAAAAATCGAAAAATCGAAAAATCGAAAAATCGAAAAATCGAAAAATCGAAAAATCGAAAAATCGAAAAATCGAAAAATCGAAAAATCGAAAAATCGAAAAATCGAAAAATCGAAAAATCGAAAAATCGAAAAATCGAAAAATCGAAAAATCGAAAAATCGAAAAATCGAAAAATCGAAAAATCGAAAAATCGAAAAATCGAAAAATCGAAAAATCGAAAAATCGAAAAATCGAAAAATCGAAAAATCGAAAAATCGAAAAATCGAAAAATCGAAAAATCGAAAAATCGAAAAATCGAAAAATCGAAAAATCGAAAAATCGAAAAATCGAAAAATCGAAAAATCGAAAAATCGAAAAATCGAAAAATCGAAAAATCGAAAAATCGAAAAATCGAAAAATCGAAAAATCGAAAAATCGAAAAATCGAAAAATCGAAAAATCGAAAAATCGAAAAATCGAAAAATCGAAAAATCGAAAAATCGAAAAATCGAAAAATCGAAAAATCGAAAAATCGAAAAATCGAAAAATCGAAAAATCGAAAAATCGAAAAATCGAAAAATCGAAAAATCGAAAAATCGAAAAATCGAAAAATCGAAAAATCGAAAAATCGAAAAATCGAAAAATCGAAAAATCGAAAAATCGAAAAATCGAAAAATCGAAAAATCGAAAAATCGAAAAATCGAAAAATCGAAAAATCGAAAAATCGAAAAATCGAAAAATCGAAAAATCGAAAAATCGAAAAATCGAAAAATCGAAAAATCGAAAAATCGAAAAATCGAAAAATCGAAAAATCGAAAAATCGAAAAATCGAAAAATCGAAAAATCGAAAAATCGAAAAATCGAAAAATCGAAAAATCGAAAAATCGAAAAATCGAAAAATCGAAAAATCGAAAAATCGAAAAATCGAAAAATCGAAAAATCGAAAAATCGAAAAATCGAAAAATCGAAAAATCGAAAAATCGAAAAATCGAAAAATCGAAAAATCGAAAAATCGAAAAATCGAAAAATCGAAAAATCGAAAAATCGAAAAATCGAAAAATCGAAAAATCGAAAAATCGAAAAATCGAAAAATCGAAAAATCGAAAAATCGAAAAATCGAAAAATCGAAAAATCGAAAAATCGAAAAATCGAAAAATCGAAAAATCGAAAAATCGAAAAATCGAAAAATCGAAAAATCGAAAAATCGAAAAATCGAAAAATCGAAAAATCGAAAAATCGAAAAATCGAAAAATCGAAAAATCGAAAAATCGAAAAATCGAAAAATCGAAAAATCGAAAAATCGAAAAATCGAAAAATCGAAAAATCGAAAAATCGAAAAATCGAAAAATCGAAAAATCGAAAAATCGAAAAATCGAAAAATCGAAAAATCGAAAAATCGAAAAATCGAAAAATCGAAAAATCGAAAAATCGAAAAATCGAAAAATCGAAAAATCGAAAAATCGAAAAATCGAAAAATCGAAAAATCGAAAAATCGAAAAATCGAAAAATCGAAAAATCGAAAAATCGAAAAATCGAAAAATCGAAAAATCGAAAAATCGAAAAATCGAAAAATCGAAAAATCGAAAAATCGAAAAATCGAAAAATCGAAAAATCGAAAAATCGAAAAATCGAAAAATCGAAAAATCGAAAAATCGAAAAATCGAAAAATCGAAAAATCGAAAAATCGAAAAATCGAAAAATCGAAAAATCGAAAAATCGAAAAATCGAAAAATCGAAAAATCGAAAAATCGAAAAATCGAAAAATCGAAAAATCGAAAAATCGAAAAATCGAAAAATCGAAAAATCGAAAAATCGAAAAATCGAAAAATCGAAAAATCGAAAAATCGAAAAATCGAAAAATCGAAAAATCGAAAAATCGAAAAATCGAAAAATCGAAAAATCGAAAAATCGAAAAATCGAAAAATCGAAAAATCGAAAAATCGAAAAATCGAAAAATCGAAAAATCGAAAAATCGAAAAATCGAAAAATCGAAAAATCGAAAAATCGAAAAATCGAAAAATCGAAAAATCGAAAAATCGAAAAATCGAAAAATCGAAAAATCGAAAAATCGAAAAATCGAAAAATCGAAAAATCGAAAAATCGAAAAATCGAAAAATCGAAAAATCGAAAAATCGAAAAATCGAAAAATCGAAAAATCGAAAAATCGAAAAATCGAAAAATCGAAAAATCGAAAAATCGAAAAATCGAAAAATCGAAAAATCGAAAAATCGAAAAATCGAAAAATCGAAAAATCGAAAAATCGAAAAATCGAAAAATCGAAAAATCGAAAAATCGAAAAATCGAAAAATCGAAAAATCGAAAAATCGAAAAATCGAAAAATCGAAAAATCGAAAAATCGAAAAATCGAAAAATCGAAGAATCGAAAAATCGAAAAATCGAAAAATCGAAAAATCGAAAAATCGAAAAATCGAAAAATCGAAAAATCGAAAAATCGAAAAATCGAAAAATCGAAAAATCGAAAAATCGAAAAATCGAAAAATCGAAAAATCGAAATATCGAAAAATCGAAATATCGAAAAATCGAAAAAATTGAAGCCAATAGTCAAAAAAAGTTTTTAGAATTAAAACTTTTTATGTCTCGGTTATAGTATCGAGTTAGCGATTTTTTTAAACGGGCCAAAATCATATTTTTGCGTGCTCGGCTTCGGCCTGAGAGCGCGAACGGCGGACGGTCCCTGTTGGTCGCAACATTCTTAGTTGGAGTGGACTTATTTCAATAGCTCTATAACAGGTAGGGATATAAAGCAGGTGCAAAGATAAAAAATATAAAAAGAGATCCAAAAGAGAGGTATATAAATACATATAAATATTAATAAGTGTTATAAACTAACCCCCTATACTTACCTAATTAGTAGTATATTAAACATTTTTTATTGAATTAATCTAAAAATGTAAGCATAAAGTAAGGTTTATCGTTGAAATATTTATTATTTAGAGCACTCTAATTCGTCATCTTCTGGATCTACGTCGAATTCTTTATCACTATTATTGCAGGAACGACATTTACACTCGTTACAACATTTTAGGCCTTCTTTAAGAAGACAAGTGCATTTTCGATTGTCACAGATGACTTTCAAAATCTCTATTTCTTTTAGCACTTAGCATTCTCCAAAGTAAATCGATTGTCTCCAAAAAAATGTACCAATATTTAAATGTTTTTGATAAACCGCAATCCAAGTTTACAAATTCTGCTACAACTTTGTTGTGATCTTCAAGAAAGTAGGAAAAATCTTCTAAGTTACCTGCTTCGTCAATTTTTGATTTTATTACTCTGTCCATTTTTTTTTCAGCTCGTCAGTGAAAAAATTTTGTCGTTTATTTTCTTCGTACCATATTTAGCGACTTGTAAAATAATCGGTTAGGCTTCGAATAGCGCGATAGTACTGCTTTTCATCGAGCATTAGATAACAAGAATTTTCTGCGTAAATATCTGTTTCGACAAGAATCGAAGTCAGCAAAAATATAACCTATATTTGCAATAAATGCCATTGTTAGGTGCATCCTACCAAGTTGCAAAGTCACTTTGCCAGACAATTCTGGAGATTTGTTCCACAGTATTTCGCACGCCTTGGAATAAATTGCTAAGTCTGCGGTTATTACAATATGATCCTGATTCAGTTTTTCTGCTAACTGTGCTAACCTTACCATTGCGGTAAAAATTGTGTAAATTTCTGTTGGCATTCAAAAAGGGAAGGTGTGTAATTGATGAAAGAATATTATTTTTAGACATAATATTTTGAACATCACTCCATCCCAGGAAAGAATACTCATTCTAGAGGAATTTCAACAATCACCAAAATAAATTAATCTTTTTCGAGCTATTTGAATTTTCTCGAGATATTGTTGGTAACTTTAATTCAGGAAGTACAGGACGGGTTTTAGGCTTATTATATTTTTCAAGTCGCTGCAGACTTATGTCCGTTTCTTCTATGCTTAAAGCAAATTTACCTCCTTTAATCGAGTCCCTAATTGTTTTTATTGAAACACAACCATGGCTATAACATGTGTTGTTCCTTTTCCATCAATGGTTTTCTCGTTAAGGTCATAATTATCAATACTTGTCAGAATATAATTTTTTTTCTCAGGTGAAACCTTCGCCAAACAGTTAGGTACATATATATCTTCTTTATCATTGGTTTATTGTTTTACTTCGGCAAATAGCTTTGCATCTATAAGCCATGACACGAACAGGAGTAAAATATTTGGAAAGTCATTCTGAAACCTAACTTTATTAATGTCATCTGGTGTGGGAAATCCAGTTTTTGGTTGAAATGAAAGCATTGCACTACGTAATATGGCAACAGCTCTTAATAAAATTAGAATTTCGTTCATTTCTTTAGGAAGTAAAATATATTTCTGAGCATCATTATCATTACTGTCAATACTTGCTGAGGAGTTGGACATTGTCGAATTATTTTCGGGTGAGTTTGTGATAATATTGGGAATAGTTTTCTTATTTTTGTAGAAATTTATGTTTCTTGGAGATATATAGTGGCTGTAACATAATTTATGGCATTTCGCATCGAACGCAAATAAATCTTCATAGCCACTTAATTTAGATAGCATATCTATGGCATTTCTATTTTTGGCAGCTTTATTAATTTTTTGATAAGTAGCTTTTACACTACCTAAAAATATATGTACAGTCTGTTCACTATACTTAGGCGGGTTTCGGATTAACAAAATTATGCAAATTAGTCATTGACAACCAGTTTCCTAATGGTATTTTAATTTAAATCTGACCATTAGGGCAATTTTACCTAATTTCTTGGGAAGGGGCTTATTGGAACTAATTGTAAATGACTAATTTGCATAATTTTGTTAATTCGAAACCCGCGTAAGTATAGCGAACAGACCATAGCAAAGGTAGAAACTAAATAAAATTTAAATTATCTGTTTGAACCGATATCAGACTTTTCTTCTTTTTTGTTCCACTTTTATTTTCTTTTAAAACTATCTTTCTATTAAAACTATCGCATTTTAATCAAGTACCAAAATAATTTGAAGGGCCGGCGGCAGCACTGTCTGATTGCAAATAACAATCAATGTTATTAGAACTTGTGTAAGATTTACGACAGTCTATATGATATTTTATTCTAATTTCGCCGTTTAAAATACCATTTTTTTTTTGGACAGAATTTCTTTAGCAACATTGTTTTGTCTTTTTTCAGCAATTGATATTAATGATAACAAACCTTGTATTCTAGGCCTTTGTATCACAGATTTGTCAACATCCTGCACAATCTTCTTACAAATAATGCTGTAATGAAGTAAATTTTTCCTCAATCAGTTTATTTTCATTTTTCATTTTTAATAAATATTAAGCACGATTAAAATGGTCCTGAGCTTAGACCGATGCGCAACTCCGATCGAGATATCGATGCGCGGTGGGACTGGCGTTGATAAGGTCTCTGATATGGAAAGGGAATCAGGAACCAGGTCCGAGATTCAATTAAAATTTTTAGTTCAATATATTTGATCGTCAGCAGTTTAGAATAATAGCCGCATTCTCAAATCAATTCACCGCCGATAATTTCTTTTATTTCTCGTGTTTATAAATCCGTTGGGTAAAAAACCTTGTTTTGCTTTTTACGTTTTATATTGAGACCATATTTCATTTTAAAAACCGAATTATCTTGTAGAAATAGGAAAATTTTGATTCAGTGTTGAATTAAAAGATTTAATTTGATTCCAGTAATAAATATTAGAGCTTATTTCTTGGCAAATATGATACCGTTTTTATAGATAGTGTTGAGTTAAAAGATTTAATTTGATTTAATATAATACCGTTTCTTTAAAGAGAATAGAATTTGATTTAAATAATAAATGATAGGATTTAGTTTTTTAATCTTGGAATACCGGGGATTAAGACTTTTGATCGTTAGTCTGTATTTAGAAATTATTTTTTTTTCTTTTTGGTAGGTTAGGTTACTTTTGTTTAGTAAGTGCCGCGTTGTAACTAAGTTGGAAATATTTATAACCGGAGTTTTAGAGGAGACGTTTTCCCTCTTTTAATAGTTTGTTTATTATTTTACCGTATATTTAAATCATCTTAAATAGTATACTGTCTTGTCTGAACGGGCTCGTGATGACGATCAGTTTACTCTTGGAGTAGGTGCTATCCGCGTTATTTTTTTTTTTTTTAGTTAATGTGTAAACCGCAAATTTAAATAATCTTAAATAGTATCCTGTCCCTGTCTGAACGAGCTCATGATGACGATCAGTTCATTCTTGGAGTAGATACTATCCGCGTTAGTTTTCTTATTCCGTTTGTATTCTTTATTTTTTTTTTTTTTCGTGCAAATTGCAACTTACAGAAATCTTAAATAGCTTCATTACCCTGTCTGAGCGGGCTCGTGATGACGATCAGCTCATTCTAGGATAATAGGCTACCTCGGGTATAAATTTATTTTTGTTCTTTCCGTATATTTACTATAAGTAATTCTTTTGCATCTCTGTCTCCTCGCACTCTCTATGACCGTTTAGCTAATTTTTCCTTGTCGAGATGGGATATTATGTTTTAGTTTAATTACCGACTAAATAGCCAAGTTAATAATTTTTTCTGCGACCGAAACATTCATTTTATTTTAATTCAATTTTGACGTCTGATTGAGACTAGTCGGGATTCAATACCGTCCGTTTTGTTTCTTTATTTTTTTGTTCAGGGTTATATTGACTATCACCACAACTAGGGTGGGCGTTGAAATATATAATTTCTTTTTTTTATGTTGTAAATAGTTCAAAACAATATATGTGTCAATGTTAACTTGCCGTATTACTGGTTACTAATTCCATACTTTATTTCCCCCTTGTATTTCAACTAGTGATAGGTTCTGTACCAGCCCAAGCAACGATTAAAGCCCGTTACTTGTGGCTTTCTATTACCTGTGTCTAAGTGACTTTTGACCCCTGGAATTTTTCATCTCCATCTGTAGCTACCCGAGTACTTTCGACGCCGTTTCGAGAGATTGTGGAGTAAACCATCACCAAAAATCTGGCGCTCGAGAACCGCCCGTAACCAGCGCCATTCGTAAGGAATCGTTTTCTCTGTGGCGAGAAAACCCCTTACAATGCACTCTATTGTGTAACAAAAACGAAATAATTGTACATAGCAAACAATATACAATGTCAATCGCCTCTACTTAGACAAAAAAAAATCGCTGTTGCCAAACGATACACTTTAGGAAAAAAGTAATGGTTTTAAAAACTTTTATGATGCTTAAGTTTTATTTTCTTCACTGCATGTATATAAAAATTTTCAAAAATGAAAAAGTTTGCCGAATGGTGAAAATTTTAATACATAAAATATAAATTTTTATTTTATTTAATTTTTAGATAAATAAAAGTGGAAATTGTGACCAAGCCGCTTGTATTGCTAAAAGCGCTACAATGTATGCTTTAATTTGACACAAAAACAATTTTAGTATTTTTATTAGTTTTAAAGATATCACGATGAAAACAAAAAGATATATATTCTTTTTTAATACAATTAATTAACTTTTTTTTATTTACAATTTTTGAGACCACAAAAAATGTCGTCAAATGCGATTTATATGCCTAGTGCTCAAAGAAACCTACCATGTTTGACCTGGTTCAACGCCAGAAAAAAAAACGACACGATAGACTAACGAAATCGCTGCTCTATAGAAGTAAGCCACGAAAAAAGCTACAGAACAAACCTAACATATTCGGTTATAAAAATATAACATAAGGGGATAAATAACACATTTTAAAAACTTACCATTCTCAAGTCTATATCTGGCGAATCACTGCTACTTCTGGACAATATCATCTTTATCATCTTCGCTTTCATTTAAAAATGATTCTTGAGCACTCTCTTCAGAATCAAACTGAAAAAAATCCAACTTTCGTTTACCCGCACTGCAATGCTCCACCGCCATGTTGATAACTACTATGGCTGGTCCCCTTATGACGTAATTTAAAGTGGTTGTTTTAAAACTGGATTTCCTATAGCGGCGCCATCTATTCTAGAATAAACTGAACTTTTCTTTTGGAATATTATAATGGTCTTGCAGTTTGCGATTTTACCTTTAACTAATTTTTTACGAAATTATGACTTGGCCCATTCTGGTCCTAAAGTCCTTAATATACCTAGACTCGAAAAACCTAACTAATGAAGTAAATAAAAAAACAAAAAATTACAACGCGGTTGTTTCATCCAGGGCATGATAGTGATTTATTCGATCTATTGACTCAATACAGAAATAAAATGGTTCTATTTTTTGTTTTTTAGGAAATGCATCATTCTCATCCACAGAAAATTTAAGATATTTAAGCTCAACACAGGCGTTATCAGATTTTGCGTTTGTCATTCTTGATTTGAAGAAAAAAATGACATCTGACACAAATGAGCCCTTTATTGCTTTTGGGGGATATTATGCTGGAATGTTGTCAGCTTGGTTAAGATTGAAGTATCCACATTTAGTTAAAGGAGCCCTTACTTCATCTGCACCTATGTTCCACTTTCCCGGATCCATTTCTTGCGAAAGGTATTATGAGATAGTGACACGTGTTTTTACAAATAATGGTCAAGACCAATGTGTCAAAACAATAAAGCTTGGATGGGACGTAATTATGAATCTATCTAGAACTAAATTAGGTAAGTTTTTTTATTATACTTTTATTTTGGGAAATTCAAAAAAATTATTAAAAAATGATCAATAATTAAAAAAATTATTGTATCTAAATTTAAAATACTTACCCAGACGGCACACGTCAATCCATTGGATGTCCATCGAAAGTCCATTGAGGGACATATCGGCTGTCCAAAGGAGGTCCAGTATTTTACCGAAGGACATCAAATGGACATCCATTGGACTATACAAATGTCCCACTTCTGGGCGTCCATTTGGACTCCACGAAAGGACCATATATAGACTCTTTCTGTATTGCTTCTGGACAATTTATGATCAATTTATGGACATCTGATGGAAATCACCACCTACATTAATAAGAAATAAAATATTTGCAACTATGGACATATTTTTATTCTCATAAATTATATCAAGCCTATATTGGTTTTATAAAAAGTGAAAATAAAAAGGTTTTTCCTGCTCTTTTTCAATCCATGTATGTCTATTTCAGTTTACTCTATATATACGCGTGTATATACGTTTTACAATGTATAACTGTTCTTTTAAGTATCATTTACCTGTACTTCTACCTATACCTTGGAAAAAATGATAGAAGACAAGTAATATTCTCGTTTTTAATTGTGCCTTACTGACTTCCTATTACTAATTACTAGAGTTTATTTTTTCCAACCTTCAAATAAACAAATATGGCCGTGGATAGAATATCTGAAAATTAAAAAAACTCATACACTTCGAACTTTTATTATAAATACAGCTTTTTACAACACACCTTGGCATTTTCAACGTTAATTTACAAAAATTAAGTCACTAAAATGTGAGACCCTTTTCTTCGTCCCTAAAAATAAAGAAAAGGGGATGGGGTGGCGCTAGGCTGCTCTTCGAACAAGGGTTGCTCAGGCGCCAGTTTTGGTAACGCAGTCTACTCTGCGGCCCTGGGGTGCACTTAGAGTACACCCTCAGCAGACTCAGTGGAGTCCAGGTACAAACAAACAAAAATAAATAAAACGACCAGACCTTCACTGTTTAGTTGACCTACCTGGGGTAATAAAGTAAAGATAAAAGAATTAAATTTTTCACTGCACTTTTACCTATTAGTAACTAAGCTCTGAAAATGGAAAAAGTAAAGGGTAGTTCAAAATTAAACTCGGGAATTATAATCAAAAATATATTTACCAATAAAATAAAATAAAATAAATGAGCAATGGTGAAATCAGTATATATTTATATTTAACAACGGTAATAAAATAAAAACGGAATAAATGTGTTGTTGATAAAACAAACGGAATAAATGTGTTGTTGATAAAACAAACGGCCTCGGTGTCAAGAGAAAAGCGCTATCACGGTAAAATTAACCATGACTTATACTATACTCATGCGAAAATAAAAATAATAATTTCTTAAAAATAAAAAAAAAAGAAATAAAACGGTGGGCACTAACACCCTTAGCACAAATTCTTTCCTACTAATAAAAACAACCGGTTTTAATCATAGGACAACAAAAAAAATCTACAATAGTAAAATTAAATGTGATTCGAACTATACGTTTTAGAAATTAAAAGTTAATAATTTACTTTCAGTAATCAATTATGGAAAATTTATGAACGGCGATGAACGGTATCACTCTGCTCTCATGAAAGAAAAAAATGACGGTTGCCTTTGTAAGAATGACGGTTAATATCCTCCCCGCAATATTATTTTGCTAGGCACAATAGTCCAAATAACAGGTGACTTAAAACGGAATTATTCGACCAATACTTTAGGGAATACTGACGATTTTATCTTTATTTATTCGGTTTAAAATTTCTCTTATGTAGACATCTGGTTGTCCATAGCTTCTACAAGAGAGAAACAGCTCTGATTCTCGACGGGGGAAGCAAGCGAATACCACTATCACCCCCTGATTAACGCGAAAATAGTTGAAGGGTGCTAATGCCCCCGGATCTAAATCCAATTTGCTACCCTGATAGGTACTAAGAAATCCAAAATACTGGTCGATTTTCTTAGGTAATTAATAGAAACGGAAATGAATGTTGCAGGGAGAATTATTAGACGGAATTTTAAATAAAAGGCCTACCTTGATTAACTTCTCACTGTCTCGAAACAGAAACGAATAACGGTATTAACTGAATCCGGCACACTCGGTAAACGATTTTTCAAAGCGAGCACAGACGGCGTGGAAAAAAGGGCTCTCTCCTCGAAAACATCTACTTTTATCAAAAATCGTACTTTTGCTGGAGTGGGGACGGTAGTTTCTACTCCTTTGAAATAAGTTGTTTTCCAAAAAAAACACGTTAATTGATCAGCTTACTGATAAACCTACTAGAATTGCGCTTTTTAAGACATGATTTAATTTATTGTGATAATGAAAAGTTTTAAACTTTGAGGGCTCTTGCAAAGGTTTAAAAACGGTAATTCTATGGAAATATTAGTTGCAAATGTTCATAGACGGAAATTAATTTTAGAAATTAATTTATGGAATAAATTAATGGGAATTTTAGTGACTTCGTCACAAAAATACCATATTAGTTCTCGTTGACACAATAGATTTGAATTAAATTTGGACAAACAACAACCTAACCATACCTGCTTACAACCGATAAAGATAAAAAAGTCATTTAGATAAAGGAGAAGTAAAATGGTACCTGACACAGAACCTTGAGCGACTCCCCAACTAATATCTAAAACTTAAGAATCCGTAGTAGCTCTTACCATTTACTTTCAATCTGAGATATAAGATTTTACCCAACTCAGTGCTTCGTTTTTGATCCCGTAAAGTTTTTGCAGCAGTACTGTATAATTGATACAATAGAATGCCCAGTCAAATCACAAAATATCGCTGCTGCTGCTTCGTCAAAATTAATTTTAGAATAAGCAAGTTCATGCTAAGAAAATATCGCATCAGAAATGCTCTTGTTCTTTTGAAAACCAAATTGTTGTGTTTCAAGCAATTTGTGAGGAAATGAATCAAATGGTTTTTCACGGCTTTTTCAATAGTTTAAGCTAGTGTAGGAATGAGAGATATTGGCCTAAAGTTCGAAGAATCGTAATAGTTGACGCCTTTATGTAAGGGTTTAATAATATTAATCTTAAGAAATGACTGAAAAATTGATTCAACAAAACTTTGCTAAGACCGGCATTGCTGATTCAGGGAAGGTTAGATAACTCTTATAGAAATATCATCACAACCAGCCGGATTTTTGTTTTTAATATCTGAACATATTTCTATTAAAGTTGAAGGTAGTAGCCATGTGTGAGTTATATGTTCAAAAAAGAGGTACATAAAACAAGGGTGGTCCTTAAGATCTCACAAGAGTAATTTAATACGACCGGTTTCGAGGAGATCACATCCTCATCATCAGGTATGGTCTAAAATAGAGAGGTAAAAACGAATGAACTCATAACTAATAAAGTGGGTTTAAAAATTATGAAAGTTGTCAAATATCAAGAACTCACCCGTATTACTCATCTATTTAAGACTAAGCTTAGAGATTATCACAGGGTCGGTGTGAAAAAACAAGTATGCGAGTATAATGCATAAAAAAAAGTAGTTGCAACAAAAAGTTGATGTCAAAACACAAGTAGGTCTAAAACTATTAATTTAAATTATTAAAATATTTCACGAACGGACAGACATTAAGACAAAACAAATTTAAAACTATTTTAAACCCTACAAGAACTAAAATGGGTTCTTAGACAACATGAAGTGTTTATAATTCTGAAGGTATAAATTTTTTTTATTTTAGATTAAAGATACTAATTAACGCCCTCTAAATATAAATAGACGAATTAACAATTCTAATATTTAAGAAAAACAGTTTAGAGGTTGTCAAATTTAAATATTTTGACATCGGCTAATAGATGGCGTTGGCGAAATAAATGTTTCTTAATTAATAATATAGGCGTTGTATGAAGATAATATAGTAGGATAATGCAACAGTAAAAAGTGTTGGATGCAATCTCGAGCGGCATTTATTGACGATTTAATGAAGTAGTCAATTTTTAATGCTATGCAGATACGCCATCTACGTCTTCTTTTCGTTCAGGCACATGGCCTCTATCACCTACCTATTATAGTTAAAAACATCTTTATTTATATTAAAAATAACAATTCATGATAATAGACATGAAAAATAAAACAATAATGAAAATTTATTCCAGTTGACAAAACCGTACAAATACAATTTTTGGATTAAGGTGATAAAAAGTAGTTAAGGACTTTGGTCAATATTTTGGTTATGTGCGGTTATGTCAAAATATATAAACAATAACAAAGAATACCTAATAACAACTGATAACAATGTCCAATGTTTTAAATAAATTGAAAAGTTCCAAGTAGAATACAAAAAAGAAATAAGCTTCTGAAAATGTTACATGTAATCTAAGTACCTCTAATTGGACTAAGTGTTGGAAAAGTTTATAACCATAAAAATAGCTGAATATTTTTATAGTTTTCAAAATTTGAACAAGCTTTGCAACAAAATTTCATCAAAGCTATCAACAGTTTGCAAGATATTGAGTTAAGGAACAAGAAAATCTCTAATCAGGGAAAAATCAATCAACACTGGAAAACAAATTAAAAAAAAATAGTCACAGAGATATATTAACGACTTCCAAATGTATCTTGGCTGTTGATCATGAATATAAGAAAAAATGTTCTCTCGGCTGGCTCTGAGTGTTGAAATAAATCACCTTGAAAGGAAGTTTTCAATAGCTCCGCTCTTTAGGAATAGCTCAAGACGAAATCGATAGACCTATAAGTGGTCTATCTGTGGCAGACATACTCAGTTAATCTTTATATTTCATTATGCAATGTTACAAGGTTCAACAACTTGCCAAAATGGTTAAAATTTATTTCCAAAATCAGTGCTCTTATTTAGTACAGAATTCTACGAACGACACAATAATTATAAAGTCCTAACTTTGAACACAAGAGAAAATCTTATAAAAAACATTTTTTTTATATAATTTATCACTGTTTGGAAAAGTATATTTGTTTGTAAATATTTGTATTTACAAACAAACAATATTTAATCCAGGTTAAGTGTCAGTGTGCGAGTGTAATGTTAAGTATGAACAAAATCCGCCCATTCTGTTTATACGTTTGGTTACCGACCCTAGTAGTTAGGCAATTTGTTATTACTTTTAATTTAGATTTTGGATTAACGTTTTTGTATATGACTTGGCTGTTTAGTAATAAATGATGTCAAAACTGTAACAGGTGGTTTTATTCTGGAAAGTATTTTTAAATTGAATCATGCAGGCCGTTCGAGTGAAAATGTTTTAAGTAGTTCAAAA
Organism: Psylliodes chrysocephalus; assembly: GCA_927349885.1. NCBI lineage: Eukaryota > Metazoa > Arthropoda > Insecta > Coleoptera > Chrysomelidae > Psylliodes > Psylliodes chrysocephalus. Next base: position 26,667,788 of record OV651817.1, read on the forward strand.
CAACAATCACTATTTTTCATTGTTTATAGAATGCAGCCTTTTAGTTAGCTCAGACAAAACTGATTTGATAAATAAATTAATGTCTTATTATTTTTTGAATTTTTATTTCGACTGGTTAACTATCTCAAAAATTAAAGCCAATCAAGCAAAACGTGAGTCACATTTCGCTTTTTAGAAGACCAATAACGCGAGTGAAAATTAGCGATTCCACAGAAATAGCAAATTAAAAAAAAATGTAATATGAAACTTACAACTAAGGCGTTAAGGAAAAGTTTGGAAATAATCGAGAAAGCAAATTTATTTTAGTTTTAGACAGAACTACTTTATTTTATTCTTTTTAAAACAATTGAAGATTTATAGGCTGGAGAAGCGATTTGAAATCGGTAAAACGATCGTCCAAAATCGCTCTTAAACCCCCGTCCACAAAATCACTGTTGACCAGTGTAATTTATAAATATATTCACACATAAATTTACAAGCAAATTAAACAACAAAATATTTAAGAATAATAATATTAATAATTGTCATTGAACTGAATATTCAGTCCAATAGGCTCGCGATCGAAGTCCTTTCCCTTTTTAGAATATCTTTCAAATTCAACAACTTTACATGTTTTGTTCCAATGCGGATTTTAATAATAGATTTATAAATTGTTTTTTTTTTTTTATTTGAATGTTAAAAGTTCTTAAAACTATCTTTAATATGTATTTCCCATGCTGGCATTTAGTGTTCAAATAATGAGACGATGAAACGAAAAAGGCTTACGAGAGCCAGTTGCCCTTTTTTGGTACACATTTGTGCAAGACAACTTTACAAATGTTTCCTTCTTTTTCTCTTGTAGAAGATGGACACACCAGCAGTGGAGTGCACAATGATGGTATTTTAAAAAGCCACGTCACATATTTAATTAGATAATTAACTTGATATAAGTGCCTTCAAGACTTAAGTCGTTAAGCGTTCAAGTTTTGATTTCCCAACCCGGATTCAATTACAGATAAAAATATTCTTTTCTTTTTGGAAAAAATATGAAAAATACAATTAATGCAATCTTTCTGCTAAATTTTATAGTATTTTGATAACAGTTCAGAAAAAATAGTAGCAGTCGGTAACTGAACTTCATGAAATCCAAAGTTGAGCACTTAACGTCCTAAGCAATGAAGGTTTATGTCAATGTTAATTTATCTCTGTATCTAATCAAACATGTAACATTCGCATTTTCTATAATTTATTTTTTAAGACGCCTTCGTTGAGCGCTTCATCACTGTAGGGCATGCAGGAAAGTATTTCCATGTAATTTGTAATTTTGCCTTTCGAAAATAATACTCCTAAATGTGCTCTGATTCCGCTACCATAAATTGGTACTCGATTCGTTTTCAAATGGTGGTAAAAGTTGAAAATTGAAAATTAGTGGCTTACATGTTTTTATTACTTAGTATAATTTCAGTAAACGTGTTTGGTATTATGTTATAAGTTTACCTAACAACAAAAAAATCTGTTAGTTAAATTTTGTCAGTGCCGATTTTAGTAAACTTATATTGAATAATAAAATTATAACTACACCTATATATTTACCCATTATTAATTTTTTAATTTTCAACTTAACATCCTGTATTTCAGAATATTTTATCCAAGCATTTTTTATTTTCGTCTATTCGTCTCATTTTGAACAATAATCTTCAGTTGTTCATGTCCTATTCTTAATTTGATACCATTTTTATATAAAAGTGAATAAAAATAAACAGCGTAAAACTCAAGCGATCAATCCAAAATCCAACCACAATCCACAATATAGAAAAAAATGTTCCCCTATTATAGTGAAATTCCACCCAATCTTAACTCATTCAATCTTTTTCAAACAAAAACTGGTTTATTTTATTATATTGATTTTTTTCACATTTTATGTGACCTTCAAATACCCTTTTGTAATAATTTGCAATAGTAAATAGTAACTATAAAAATACATTACCGAAGACAAGTATAAAAGAAAAAGAAGATTTTAAATTATAATTCATACTCAAGCACAGACATGACCTAAAGACCTGACTTGGACCACAAATACCGTATCGCCATCTACATTTTATGTCCATCGTCCTCCAATGATAAGTCCATAAGGTTACTGTTACGTATTAGCTGGGGCACGGCACGGCTCAGCCTGTCCATTATTGTGTATCTATATCTGCAGTTAAGCAGGGTCACCCGCAGTTATTACTTGGATATGTGCCTATACAAGGAAAGTCGACGTACCTATAAAAGCCCAAACAAACTGCTCGCGTAGTTGCATATCACAGATAGCAGGCTCTATATCAATGAGTACGAGGTATAGCGTGAGGTGTGTCATATTTCGGAGGAGATAAAAACCGTCGGTCTCGATCCCATGGATGTTGGACTAGTTAAAGAACCTCTGCTTGGAAAAGTAGAGAATTCGGCTAAATTTCTGGTATTTAAAAGTAAAGTCAACGTCAATGTTTAAACCAAGGTAGTAAGAAATAGGCCGACGTTAAATAAATATATAAAAACAATAAAACTTCTGGGCATTAATTTAGATAATACCTATAATGTTTGTCAAAACTGTGGCAAAAAAAATCAGTTTTAAACCAGCTAAAAGTGTATATTACGCTCTAGTTGAGTCCCATTTAAAATAAATGGAATTACATTTTGGGGAGGTTGTACCCATGATTTATTCAATAATGTTTTTGAACTGCAAAAAAGAGCAATACAATTTTTATGCGGAGTAAACAATATTAACACATGTTGTCAACCTTCTCTGGTACCTAAGAGAATAATGCCACCAATTACTATTTCCTGACAACCACCGCCCATCTGCTGATATATCTGAGAACGATAACAAGATTCTGTTTTCGCGCATCCATCTGCATCCAATCACATGGCAAAAATATGACGAATACATGGTGATTCATAATGTTTAGTATAAAATTATTAATCATGCAGTGTAACAAGTGATATAGTAGATAACTTACTTCGGCATCAGTTAAAGTCGTGTTTAGTAGCAAATATGCAATAGTTTTTGGGAAATGTGGAAAACAATTTTCAACCGAATATAATCTAAATAGTCTTAAGCGAGAGCCGTGTAAGATACTTTGCAATGATCCATGTCCAATTTTCAAAAAAAAAAAGGTTGAAACTACTAAGTATTGAATTTTTACTTGATGGTGTTAGTAAACCACTCATGCTTTTAAAAATCGCATTGTTTTATATCAGTTTTCTAGTTTAAGAAGACTAGTGGATTTAAAAGAGTTCTTTATAGAAATTAAGCCTAAAATTGTAAACAAAGACTACTTGAGATAAAAAGCAAAAGAGAAAGGAACATGCTCACATACTTTAACAGTAAAGGATTTATCGTGATTTGGCTCGTTATGGTCGACGGGTTTTAGAGTGGACTCAAAGTTTGCGTAAATAACGAATGGGTGTTTCTGCTGTTTCTTAAAATTAGTAAACTTTAGTTTATTTTTCGGAATGTACTAACCATAATGATTCTTTTGAGGGTAACTTGGAATATGTCTTTTCGGGGCATCACTAGAACTAAACTATGGTAAACATCCTTTACAAATGTAATAGCGGTGTGTGTTTTTTATTTTCTGAATAGCCACTAACCTGGATAAATCAGTAACTAGTGTGTAATGAGTATTTTCAGAGCTACCGGTTACCTATAAGTAGTAAATTTCGTTTCGATTTGACGTGTGATAAAGTGGCCCAAATTCGTATAAAGTTTTTCCATCTTAAAAATTTGATTCCAAACCAAAAACACTGACATTGATTTCATTCAGTTATTTGAACTTCTGGATATCTTTTAGTTTTACTGGAAACTCGATTTTCGGAAAATAAGGAGGAGCACCGGCATATTATGTATCTACTGTTAAATAACTATTAAACTTATAAACCTTTTTATGACTGATTAAAATTATCTGTGAAACCAACACGCAATAGATGTTCATGAAAATCAAAACTCGTAACTAAGATCAAAATAATTTCAACATCGGAAATAAATCCGGCACTGTTTAATGACGCAGCATATATACTGGATATATATACAGTGTGATAATTTAAAATCTTACAAACGAGAGATATCAACAAAATGCCTAATACAGTTTCTAGGATAGGAAGGGGGAACTAAAATGACATAAAAGAGAACTCACAAATTTGTACTTCAACAAAAACTTCACTAAATGTTCCTTTTATGGCAAGGTTTCACAATTATTGATTCACCCTATATAATTACTATTTATACCATTGGATAGCATTTTCTATAGGCTTTTGAATGATGTATCACAAGTTGGGGCTTGTTATTTAAACTTTTTTAGTTAAGGTAGGTGGGGCTTAGTGGGTTGATGGGGATGAGTTCTCTTTTATGTCATTTTAGTTCCCCCTTCCTATCCTAGAAACGGTTTAAAGCATTTTTTGATACCATCGTTCGTTTGTCAGATTGTAAGTTTTTAATTTGGCACACATATATTTATAAACAGGGTTGGGATAAAGTATGAAACCAAGTAAATATCTTTAAAACGAAAAAGACGACATTTATGAAACTTTGCAGGTAAGTACAATGACGCATAATGCATCTGATACTATATTTTTTTGTTACCACTGTACTCCCGGTTTCACCGGAAATACGCTCAACTTTTTTAATTTAAAGGGAACACCCTGTATATTTTTGCAGATTTTTAAAGATTTTGTTATTCCGAATTCATACATACTAAGTTTAGTGGAAATTATTTGTTAAAGTAATTTTTTCTTTTAGACTAGTGAGAATAAAAACGTAAACACGTTTTTTTAGTTAATTTTTTGTAAATAAACGAGTACTATCTAGTAGGTAACTGTTGCCAAACTAACTGACAGAAATAAATTGTTCGATTAAATAAAAAAGATCGTATTAAAACATTTATGATGATCGGTTATGGTGATCGTGTTAGAACTCATGAAGAAGTTTGACATATTTTTAACGATTTGCATCATAAAAGAAATCCCATATCACGTTCAACGGTTACTAAAAGATTACAACGTTTTAATGCAACTGGGATGGTCAAAAATTTGTCAAAAACTGGAAGATCGCCCACCGCAACGAACGAAGCTTCAGACAAAACATTGCAATTGATTTAAAGGAATCACCTCAAACTTCTACAACAATTTTGATACTGAACCGTGATATAAGTCGACGTTCTGTAAAAAAAATATTGAAAAGTATCATCCGTATAAAATACAATTGGTTCAAGAATTTTCAGACGATTATTTTGACCGACGGATGGAGTTTTGCGAATGAATGATGGATATTTGTAATGACAACGAACAATTTGTAGCTAATGTCGTGTTTTCCGATGAGGCAACTTTCTGTTTAAATGGAACAGTTAACTGCCATAACTCTAGATATTGGTCAAATAAAAATCCTCATTGGATTCATGAAGCACATACCCAGTATCCATAAAAAAGTTGAATGTTCGGATGGGAATTGTCGAAAATAGGCTTATAGGCCCATTTTCTATAGATAGAAACTTGAATGGTAACCAGTATTTAGATTTACTGAATAATCAAATTATTCCTGCACTTTAACAGAATGGGCATTTACCGCAAAATTTTTGGTTTAAACAAGATGAAGCGCCTCCCCACTATGATCGACGGGATTTTTTAGACGCGAATTTTACAAATCGATGGATTGGACTTAGAGGATTCATAGAGTGGCCAGCTTGTTCTCCGGACCTCAACCCGTTAGATTTTTTCTATGGAGTTATCTAAAAACAGGTATTTACGTTAGATTACTAATATGCTTGCATGATTTAAGACAAAGAATTATTGATGAATGTGAACCAATACGTGGAGAAGTCTTGGAAAGAATGACTTACCAATTTATTAATAGACTTGCTTATTGTCAGCAGGTGAACGGTGAGTATTTTGAACCATTTGAAGTGATTTTGTTTAAAGTATTATTCTCATTAGACTAAAGTAAATAAATTTACCTATTCTTTAAATGTAAAGTGATTTATTTCTCGTTTTTACAAATAATTTCCAGTAAACTTAGTATGTACGAGTTCGGAATAACAAGATCTTTTAAAATCTGCAAAAATATACAGGGGTCCCCTTTAAATTTAAAAAGTTGAGGGTATTTCCGGTGAAACCAGAAGTACATTAGTCACAAAAAATATGGCATTAGATGCGTTATGCGTCAATTGCACTTTCCTGCAGTTTCATAAATATCGTCCTTTTCGTTTTAAAGATATTTACTTGGTTCTATACCTGTATATAATATAGATTTTTATTCCTAACACAAATTATACATTAAGTTAAAATAAATTAGAATTAAATTTGTTGCAGGTATGGATTTTATTTCGACTACATTGAAGCTTTGCAGAGGACTAAAAACACCAGAAGAAGTATATGCATTCCTAGATTGGTTAGCCGATGTCTATGTCAAATTGTCGATGGTAAATTATCCATATTCTTCTAACTACTATAATCCAGTTCCGGCCAATCCAGTCATGGTGTTTTGCAACAAACTTAACACTGGGCATTTCAATGACACGAGAGGATTTATGAAAGTATTTGCAGATGCTTTACAAATTTATACCAATTATACCGGCAGAGCATCTTGCACCGACATTTATTACAAACAACATAATGTAAATGAACTTGCCTGGCAATATCAAACTTGTACAGAGCTGATAATGCCTAAATGTTCAACAGACTCTGATATGTTTATAACAAAAGAATGGAATTATGAACAGGTATCCCTCGATTGTTACATAAAATTTGGAATTAAACCAAGATCTGATTGGGCTCTTTTGACATATGGAGGAAGAAATTTGCAATATTATTCGAATGTAGTCTTTAGTAATAGCATGTTAGACCCGGCTTCTTGTGGTGGTGTTTATCAGAATAAATCCGATAAATCAGATGACTTGTGGATGAGTTATCAAATTGCCGATGCTCCACATCTTATGGACTTGAGGGCTTCTGATCGCGCTGATAATGGGTATATTGTGCAAGCAAGAAAGTTTTATATATCAATTCTGAAAAAGTGGCTTAACAAGAAATAGATTAAATTATTTTAATTTATTTTAAGCATAACATTTTAGTACGGATTAAAACATAAATATTTGAGATATTTGCATATTATGCAATAATATAGAGACAAGGACAATTTTTAGAAAAAAAGTTTATTTTTTACAATAAACAGGATGTTCATTAAGTATGTTTCAAAATACAGGTTGTTGAAAAATTTCATAAAAACTATTTGGCAACAATTGTTGATGCACAAAGAAAAGTCTTTTAAGAATAAACGGTTTAAGAAAAATATACATATTTTTTTAATATTGTAAACCTTGTATTTTGAAAATAAAAAGCCTTTTAGGCTACTTATATATTAACTTATATACGAGTCCCCTAAATGCAAAACTCGGTTTGACGAAATTTTCAAAAGTAATGTTTTGACGCCATTCAATTCCTTATTTCAAACTCTACCATTCTTCTCCTAAAATAAGATACAAAACTCCTTATTTCTGCATTAAAAACGCTTTAGAAAACGAAGACTAGATGCAAAACTCTGTATTTGCCTTCACTTGTCAAATGCAAAACTACGTAATTGTAATCAGCCAATGGCGTTACGCCTAATAGTCACTTGATTAACTAAGTGCACGGGCACGTAATCATTTTAATTTATTCATTTGTTGTTTGGATTCTGAAGAGGCCAGAAATAATTTCGCTTGTTTTTGCCAGTTTTTCTTACTACTTACTTACTACTTTCGATACAATATTCAGCGCTCAGTTAAAACTCACCAGTAACAAGATCACCACCAAGAGGAAGAAGAAGAAGAAGAAGAAGAAGAAGAAGAAGAAGAAGAAGAAGAAGAAGAGAGAAGAAGAAGAAGAAGAAGAAGAAGAAGAAGAAGAAGAAGAAGAAGAAGAAGAAGAAGAAGAAGAAGAAGAAGAAGAAGAAGAAGAAGAAGAAGAAGAAGAAGAAGAAGAAGAAGAAGAAGAAGAAGAAGAAGAAGAAGAAGAAGAAGAAGAAGAAGAAGAAGAAGAAGAAGAAGAAGAAGAAGAAGAAGAAGAAGAAGAAGAAGAAGAAGAAGAAGAAGAAGAAGAAGAAGAAGAAGAAGAAGAAGAAGAAGAAGAAGAAGAAGAAGAAGAAGAAGAAGAAGAAGAAGAAGAAGAAGAAGAAGAAGAAGAAGAAGAAGAAGAAGAAGAAGAAGAAGAAGAAGAAGAAGAAGAAGAAGAAGAAGAAGAAGAAGAAGAAGAAGAAGAAGAAGAAAGAAGAAGAAAAAGAAAAAGAAGAAGAAGAAGAAGAAGAAGAACTATAAGTACCTCTTCTTGCTTATTTAGAGAAGATTTTTTTGCTTGTATGTATATTATTACACCTAATAAAAATGTTTTAATTTATATTTTTGTATCTTTAATTAAAAAAAAATAAATGTTCTAAAATAAGACAACCATGCACTTATCGGTATTTGCAATGGTGAGTTGCAAAACTGGGTATTTTTAAAACATAAATGCAAAACTCGGTACTTTAATTTTAAAAGTATTTTTCCTGAAAAAAATTTTAACTAGCAAATACCGAGTTCTGCATTTAGAGGACTCATACCACGGAATTAGGGAGAAAATAATTTTCTACGAAATAGCTATTTACACGACGAGTTACGAAATGCCTTGTTTTATGTAGCAAGTGAATATTTGCGTAACGAGCAGAGCGAGGTCCCGGAACATGAACGTGTTACAGAAAACGGCATTTCATAACGTGGTACATACAAGAGGTTTTTCTAAATTTGACCAAATTATAAAATTATGTTTGGTAAAATATGACAAACCATTAATTTTTTGTACTTCTAAACAAAGATTTCATAAAAAGAATTTTGGAAAATTGTGGAGAAAAAATGTGGCATTTTATATAATTTGATTTATTTGAATGAATATTAAAAAAAAAATAAATTATCAATGTAACAAATATTAAAGTTTGTATTATTATTTGCATATCTTATAACCCAAGTAACAATTTAACGTTGCGGATACGTGTTTAAAAAGGTTGCACAACCAAACATAAGTTGTGTGGCCGACGTTAACACAAGGTTATCACAACCCGGTTTTGCACCAATTTGGTCAATCATTTTTGGGTTTTTAAAACGTTGCAGTTTTAACTATAGGTAGTAGTTGGTCGTTTCCTAAACGTTGCTTAATTTACTTAAAAACAACTACACCGCTGGTTTACTACATGGTGTTCAGAAAATAGTAAATTTTTTGACCACTTAATTACTTATGGCCAAAATGAACTCTAATAGAAAACTTTTTGACAACTACTACCACATGTTATATCAAAATGTTTTATTCTTATTCTTCTCAAGATTACTCTATTTATATTGCCGCAAAATAATGATTTCGAAAACAGAAATTAGCAACGCATTTCATACTATTGCTTTATGTCAAAAACACGCGGATCTATAATCCGTTGCAAATTTCTTAAAACTCGAAAATATAAAAACTGGAATGAAGATATATAATGCTTGGCATTTTATATTATACTCTTCACAGTTTAACAGACCCCGCACCCCTTAATCACTCACTTTTATTCATATTTTTTTCAGAATCAATAGGCTTTATCCCTTAGAAAGCTTGATTTTTTCTGAATATTTCATGCTGATATCGCTTTTGGTGTTTGATAGATTATTTTCGATCAATCGATTATTTTCAAATAATCTATTATTTTTGATTAATAGATTATTTTAGATTATTCGATTATTTTCGATCAATCAATTATTTTCGATCAATCGATTATTTTCAATTAATAAATTTTTTCGATTACACGATTTTTTAGATTAATCGATTATATTTGATTAATCTATCATTTTCGATTAATCAATTTTATCGATTAATCGATAATTTTAAAAAAATCGATTATTTATTTTCATAATCGCCCAGCCCTAATTTCAACCCCCCTTATCCCCGATTTTTTTTCAGAATCAATAGGCTTCATTCCCTTGCATAGATTGATTTTTACTAAATACTCGTATTTCAAGTTGATATCTTTTCGTTATTAAGCAAGGATTTTTTTTAAATATTTCAAGCCCTCTCAACCGCCCCATTTTAATTCAGATTTTTTCAGCATCAATAGGCTTCAGCTTCTTATTCGCTCCGTGCGAAGTCATGGAAAGGGAAGCAAAAGCGATACTAGCGCTAGCTGCGGATAATTTGTGCATTTTAGGGGGATATTTTGTAATTTTGGCATATCAATTACAGACGGACGGACGGACAGACGGACAGACGGACAGACGGACAGACGGACAGACGGACAGACGGACAGACGGACAGACGGACAGACGGACAGACGGACAGACGGACAGATGGACAGACGGACAGACGGACAGACGGACAGACGGACAGACGGACAGACGGACAGACGGACAGACGGACAGACGGACAGACGGACAGACGGACAGACGGACAGACGGACAGACGGACAGACGGACAGACGGACAGACGGACAGACGGACAGACGGACAGACGGACAGACGGACAGACGGACAGACGGACAGACGGACAGACGGACAGACGGACAGACGGACAGACGGACAGACGGACAGACGGACAGACGGACAGACGGACAGACGGACAGACGGACAGACGGACAGACGGACAGACGGACAGACGGACAGACGGACAGACGGACAGACGGACAGACGGACAGACGGACAGACGGACAGACGGACAGACGGACAGACGGACAGACGGACAGACGGACAGACGGACAGACGGACAGACGGACAGACGGACAGACGGACAGACGGACAGACGGACAGACGGACAGACGGACAGACGGACAGACGGACAGACGGACAGACGGACAGACGGACAGACGGACAGACGGACAGACGGACAGACGGACAGACGGACAGACGGACAGACGGACAGACGGACAGACGGACAGACGGACAGACGGACAGACGGACAGACGGACAGACGGACAGACGGACAGACGGACAGACGGACAGACGGACAGACGGACAGAGAGAAGCTTTGACTCTTGGGGAGTCGACCCTCATACCGTGAGGCATCCGGTTTTTGTTACCCGCTATCTAGCAAAACCGCGGCCAATGGAACCCATCCCAACTTCCACACTCCTAAAAATTAGCGGGGGCCGAATCCTGGTGTTCTTTTTTATATAAATAAAATAAAATTTTTACAATGCTTAAAAATTGAAATTAAATTAAAAAACAATTTGTTGGGTTATAATATAGGTTATTTACAAGTTTTTTTTTTTGTTTTGGTAGGGAAACTCGCAGGTTTCCACGTGAGCGGAGAACCTGAAGAACGTTATTTCTATTATTATGTTGTTAGTCCCCAGTTTCGTCGTCGTCTATCATTTCCCCTGCCCATTCGTTTAACCAGTGGGCCAGATCATTGTCCGTGAGGTCTATGTCCGTTGGTAAGTAGTCGAGTCCTCTGTCAGTTAGTCTGTGTCTGAGTAATGATCTGGCCGCCTGTCTTTTGTCACTAGTGCAGTCGTAGGTTATGTGTTTCGCGTCTTCTGTCACGTCGTCTATGTCGCAGGTACCGTCTGTGTCTTGTAGGTTGAATCTTTGTAGGTATGCGTTCATGTTTCCGTGGCCTGTCAGTATTTGTACAGTTTTTCTTGTTAGATTTAGTTGTTTGTGTCTTACTGTTTTTATGTTGTCGTATGTGGTGCGTCCTGTTAGTCCGTTGTCCCATGTGTCCTGCCATATAGCCATTGTCTTGTCGTGTCTTGTTTTTCGTATTGTTGTTCTGTCGCTGTATTGTATTGTCTCAGTCGGGTATGTATGAGCTTCGTTGGCAAGTCTATGTGCCCTTTTTAGTCCTGGTGTGTTGCGGTTGGTATGTATGTAGCTGATATTTGTATTTTGTTGTGCCGCTATATATGTATATTTTTGTGATTTGTGTGATTAGTCTGTGTCTTGTGTTTGTTTTCTTTAAAGCGTCTATAGTGTTTGTTGAATCTGTGCATATTTGTATGTTTTGTATTCTGTAGGTGTCTATGTTGTTTGCGATGTATTTTACCGTCTGTGCAACTGCCAGCATTTCGAGTGTGTTTGTCTTTGTCTGTATCTACTTTTGTCCTGATGTCTGTATGTGTGTGGTCCTTTAGAATTGTTGTCGCGATTGTTTTCGAGTTTCCTCTAATGCTGGCGTCTGTGTGTATCAGTGTGTCTATGGTGTGGCCGATTTGTCCTATTTGTAAATGTCTGTATGCCGGATGGGCCTTGTCTATGGTTTTGATTTTGTTGTTGTCTATTGTGTCGTGTAGTGTCTTGTACGTAAAGTGGCTGGCTCCTGCATCTGCTGCCAGTGGTGTGACTCCTGCTAGTATTGGTAGAGTTATGTTGGGTGTCGTCCTGTAGGCTTTCGTAATACGTAGCAGGAATGGTCTTTCTGTCGCGTGTAAGTGTCTGTTTATTCTGGTGTCTTTGTATCTTTGTCCCCACACCTCCGACCCATATAAGACCATGGGTTTTATCCCGTGCTCATACATGTATCGGAGGATGTCCGGTCTGCGTCCCCAGTTTCGTCCAGTTATGGCGTAGAGTTTGTTCGCAATTTCTGTCGTTTTTTGTCTTGTTCGTTTTATGTGTTCTATGTATGTCAGTTTTGTGTCGATTGTGAGTCCCAAATATGTTACGTGTTCTTTTAGTTCTAAATTTTGTGTCCCGTTTTTGAGTCTTGGTGGTCTTGTGTTGTTATTGTATGGTATAAACATGATTTCTGTCTTTGACGTGTTGTAAGTTAGTTTGTTTTGTGTTGCCCAGCCTACGCATTTTTCCCATGTCGCTTGCCATTTTTGTTCCAATTGTCTTAGTGACGTTCCCCCTAAGATAATGATTTGATCGTCCGCGTAGGCTTGGTATAGGTCGATGTCTGTCGTTATTGTCTCTGTCGTGTCGAACCAGTCTTCCATGATAAGGAGCCATAATATGGGACTTAGACTGGATCCTTGAGGGCAACCTCTATCTGTTTTGTCCGTTATGTCCTCTGTGCGTATTTGTCTGTCTGTCAGGAAGTTTATACATGTTGTTGCCAGTCTGTGTGGAATGTTTCGTCTCTGTAGCATTTCTGCGATTTTTGGCGTCCAGGCTGTGTTAAAAGCGTTCTTTAGGTCAAGTGTGATTGCCAGTGGGTGTCTTTTGTCTTTAATGTTGTTTTTGATTTTGTTCGTTACGTTTGTAATGGCGTCTACTGTGGTTCTGCCTTCTCTGAAGCCGTATTGTCTGTCGTTTAGTCCGTTTGTCGTTTCAAGGTAGTCCGTTTGTCGTTTCAAGGTAGTACGTTAGTCGTCTTGCCAGTATTTTGTCGAGTACTTTCCCCATTGTTGATAGAAGGCAGATTGGTCTTCGTCCCCCGTCTTTCTTTTTCAGCCACACCATGTCGGCTTCCTTCCATGTTTTAGGGAATGTCGCGTTTGTCCAGCAGTTGTTGTATAGTTTGTATAGTATGTCGGAGTTTATGTCGTTGATTTGTTCTAGTGCCTCTTTGTTTATTCCGTCTATTGCTGTAGCTTTGTTTGTTTTCATGTCTTTTAGTGTATTTGTTATTTCTGTTTTTGTAATTTCTGGCTCTGGCTCGTAGTTTATGAAATTGTATGTGTTTTGTCTAAGCGTTTGTTGTTCTTGTGTGTCTTCGTTTATGTCGTCTGTGGGAAAGTATTTGTTATGTAGGTATTTTATTGTGTCTGTTCTGTCTTTTGTCCATGTGCCATCTTCTTTCTCAATTGTAGCAAGGATATTTGTATTGTTTTTGTTGTTTTTGATGATTTTATAGGCTACTCCCCATGGATCGTTGGGATCGTTATTTGTGAGTATTTGTCGCATTGATTGTCGTTTGTATTCTTTAATTTTTGTCTTGTAGCTCCGTCTTTGTCTGATGTACGCGTCGTGTTTAATCTGTCTTAGTTGGGCGTTTTGTTCTGTTTGGTATCGTTTTCGTGCTTTGTTTGTCTCTTGTCTTGTTTTATCTAGGTCTGTTGTCCACCATCTTTGTGTAACTTTACTTTTTGTTGTATTTTTGTTTTTGGAATTATTTACAAGGTGGTTTTGTATTTTCTTTTGGGTAGTTTTTGCAAAGTCGTGTGTATTGTCCTCTGCAGTAGCCCAGTCTGTGTTGTCTATGTCTCTTTGGAATTTATTGTGATTCAGTTTGTCTACGTTGATTATTGTTTTCTTTGTTGTTGTGTTGTGGTTGTTAATTTTGTCTGTATTGAATGTAATGTATTGGTGGTCGCTGAGTGTGTCCTCGTTAGATACGTTCCAGTCTTGTATGTCTATTTGTCTTGTGATGGTTAAATCTACCCAGCTTTTTCCCCGATTTGAGTTGAAGGTCGGTGGGCTGTCGTGTGTGTTATTGATCGTCATGTCATGTTGTATTGCCCAAGTCATGATGTCTTCTCCCCTTAGATCGGTTGTTGTTCCTCCCCAGCTAGCATTTTTGGCATTCATGTCCCCCCTATGATAATGTTTGTTCTGGTGTTTGCTATATTAGTTTTGTGTTTGTTTAGTCTGTCGTTTGTGTCACCCCCTGGTTCGTCTTATATGTTGATAATTCTTGTTTTTGTCCTGTTTGTGCTAATTGAAATTGTTGTTGTGTTTGTGTCTGTCATGTCTGTGTGTGTGACCGTTTTATCTGTCCATTTTTTGTGTAGTAAGATCGGAGCTTTGCTGTCTTTGTTTATTATGTCGTAGTCGAGTTGTCCGTTAAGTGTATGTGCGGGTTCTTGTATTAGAGCAATGTCTATGTCGTCTTGTGTCATTTTCCGAATTAATTGTTCTGATGCTTGGATGCCGCGACCCATATTAAATTGGATGAATTTCATCCGGAACCCTTTTTGTATTTGTCTTGTCTGTCTGTCTTTGTTTGTTTGTTTGTGTTTGTGTGTGTGTTGTTTTTTAGTCTGTTTGTGGGTTTTTGTTTGTATGTCCTATTAGTTGTAAGATGTTTGTGCCCTTGCTTCGTCCAGTTTTCGTTCGTAAATGGGGCAGTTTATGTCTCTGGCTTGATGTCTTCTGGGTATAAGTCTCTTTCGCAATTTACGCAGTTGTATTTGTCTATGTCTTTGTTACAAGTGTTGCCGTCGTGTCCGTCTCCGCATTTGTAGCATGTCGCTGTCTGTTCTCTACAGTGCTTCGATACGTGTCCGTATCGACAGCACCTGAAGCATAAGGCGAGCTGTGTGGCCTCGTTAATGTAAATTGTCTGGAAGTCTAGGTAAATTTTTTCCGTTTTTAATAGGTATTTTATTATGTCCGTCGGTCCTCTTACGTAGGCGTTCTCTTTATATGGGTTTCTACAGGGTCTTGTCGAAACTACTGTCAATAATTTTAGCCTGTCACCAAAGTTGTCGTTTAGGTCGTCGTTTTCCAATTTTAGGCCGTCCGTTAGTTCATCGTGTGTCAGTCCTTTTCTAATTCCGGTCAGTATAATTGTAGGTTCGTTATGTCTTGTTCCGTCTTTGATGTCTAGTTTTGCGGATGTCTGTGTGCGTCTTATTATGTCGTCTTGTTTGTCCTTTGTTTGTGATGTTAAAACTATGGCTGTCCGTGTATGTCTTATTTGGGTTCCTTCAATGTCTTTGGCTTTAATGAGTTTCTTTAGTTCTGTAAGTGTGTCTCCCTGTTGCCCCTCTTTGAGTTTAATTACTGTGTCGAACTTTTTGTAGGGTTCCGGCGTTGTCCATGTCTTTTTGTCTTTGGTTATTTCTGTGTTTGTGTTTGCGGGCTTTTTCGTTAGTTGGGCGTAAGTTCTTTGCCCTAGGGCCGGGAAATCGTTTGGCAATATGTTTGTCGTTGGTGTCAGGGGAGTAGCGTTTATTGTTGTTGCCGTCGGTGTTATGGTACCTGCGGGTGTGTTGCTTTTGAGTGCCCTTAGAATTTCTGTTTGTAGATTTTTTAATTTGTTGTCCATGTTTGTATCTATGTCAGTCGTTTTTGTTTTTTGTGTATTTAGTCTGTCTTGTCTTAGTTCGTAGTTCTCTCTTTGTAATTTATTTATTTAATTTTCCTGCACTAGGAGTAGTGTCAAAATGTCTGTATACATGTTCGATATGTCATCTACCGCCATTAAAACAGTCTTTTGCTCTTTCATAGAGAACGCTATTTTTCCCCTACCCTCGGGTGTCGTTCTGGTGACCGCGTCTTTGATTTGTTGTTTTATGTCTTTCATGTTCTTTGTCGTAGCTTGTATTAATGTCTGTGTTTGTTTTTTTTTGGTGTTGCGTCTTTGTCGCGTTTTTCTGGTTCTCCACTCACCTGAGATGTCTTGGCGCTCACTCCCGCACTATGTACCGCGCTACTAGCCGCACTTATTGCCGCGATTTTTGTTTCCTCTTCCTTTTTCTTTTTCTCTTCTCCCCAGATTTTCTTCCTTCTCTCTTCTTCTTCTAGAATTTTCTTCTTTCTATCTGCTTCCAAAGTTTGTTTCTTTTTTTCGTCTTCTAAATCTTTTTTCCTTTTCTCCTCGTTCTGTCGTATGTTTTCTTCTTCAAGTTTTGATTTTTCCATTTCTTCGGGTGTTGTTTCTTCTGGGTTTTGTTCGTTTGTGACGTTTTTCAAGTCTCTTTTTTTAGATTTTTCAGAAACTTTTAACTCCATTCGTTTCCTTTTGCTACCAGCTGTTTCCGGGTATGGCATCTCTTCGTATTTCTCGGGCGATTCTGACGCTAGAGAGTGCCGCCTTGGTACCTCGGGTGACCTGGCGACTGAGCTTTTGCGCGAAAGCACTCCTGTCTTTTCTATCTCTTGTTCCGCCAGTATGATAGATTTGGAGAGGTTGTTCAGATTTTTGTCTAACTCGTTGTCCGACATACTGTCTTCCATGTGTGTATAGACCGTATAATTGGAAAGTTTGTAGAAAACACTATATATAAAAAAAGGCTGATTCTTGACGCGCAAGAATCAGCCTTATAAACTCGATTGGGCCTCTCGTTACCTTCCGCGGAACCCCGAGAAGGACGGCGGGTGTCGCGAGAAACTTCCAACTGTTTTTTAGTTCGAATGTGTCAATTTTGTTATTATTATTAGTGTCAAGTTTGTTTGACTAATATAGTTCAAAAGTGTGCAAATACTCCGTAGTAAACCGGTCAGTGGCTGCGCACGCCTAGCTATGTCCGGTTGCGATTCTTTTATCACTGCGCGGCGATATCACTGTTTTCGCACGTCTTCGCGCAGGTTTGGGGCCCTCACCTGCGTTGACGTACGAACACTACGATATTTTCGCGTCTGCGCGTCGATTGAGAATTTGGTACCGGAGCGCTGGGGCTCTTTCACTGTACTGGCACTTTTACTAATTTAACCTCACTTTGTCGCTTAGAATTTAATGTAAAACACTCACGTCTGCTCCGGCCTAGGTCCAAAGCAGAAGTGAGGTCCAAAGCAGACGGACAGACGGACAGACGGACAGACGGACAGACGGACAGACGGACAGACGGACAGACGGACAGACGGACAGACGGACAGACGGACAGACGGACAGACGGACAGACGGACAGACGGACAGACGGACAGACGGACAGACGGACAGACGGACAGACGGACAGACGGACAGACGGACAGACGGACAGACGGACAGACGGACAGACGGACAGACGGACAGACGGACAGACGGACAGACGGACAGACGGACAGACGGACAGACGGACAGACGGACAGACGGACAGACGGACAGACGGACAGACGGACAGACGGACAGACGGACAGACGGACAGACGGACAGACGGACAGACGGACAGACGGACAGACGGACAGACGGACAGACGGACAGACGGACAGACGGACAGACGGACAGACGGACAGACGGACAGACGGACAGACGGACAGACGGACAGACGGACAGACGGACAGACGGACAGACGGACAGACGGACAGACGGACAGACGGACAGACGGACAGACGGACAGACGGACAGACGGACAGACGGACAGACGGACAGACGGACAGACGGACAGACGGACAGACGGACAGACGGACAGACGGACAGACGGACAGACGGACAGACGGACAGACGGACAGACGGACAGACGGACAGACGGACAGACGGACAGACGGACAGACGGACAGACGGACAGACGGACAGACGGACAGACGGACAGACGGACAGACGGACGGACGGACGGACGGACGGACGGACGGACGGACGGACGGACGGACGGACGGACGGACGGACGGACGGACGGACGGACGGACGGACGGACGGACGGACGGACGGACGGACGGACGGACGGACGGACGGACGGACGGACGGACGGACGGACGGACGGACGGACGGACGGACGGACGGACGGACGGACGGACGGACGGACGGACGGACGGACGGACGGACGGAGACGGACGGACGGACGGACGGACGGACGGACGGACGGACGGGCGGACGGACGTTCAAAATAGTATCACAAATCCCAAAAATATTAATAATAATTATTCTTAGTTTTTTAAAGTAATTCAAACAAAATTAATTCAGCATTTTATTCAGTCGAAACATACCTAATTAAACAAATTTAAAAACGATTACATAATACTGCCGAGTTGCTAATATACGTAGGAAATAATTTCTTAACGAAATTATATTACTTAATTTAAATGATGCAAAAATAATGCCAGGTCATCAACTACGTAAGTTTGGTTAAACTATGAATATATTGCAAGTCGGAAATATCCAAAAAATTGGGTATGTAAATTAAACAAAAAGATCGATTATAAACTCGACAGCGAAGAGAGTGGACTCAAAAAGAAACTTCACTAAGAGAAAATAGGGTAACTGTAAAATTAATAAAAGTACTAAGCTATTTTTTTTGGATAATTTAATATTCCGCAAAACGAAAGTTTTCGTTGGGTCTTTTGAGAAGAGTGTAACGTGCCTCGAGCCTACGAAATGTGGTAAGTGTACCAAAACATTTTTAACAACATTGTAAAATTAATGAGGTGTGGTTAAGTAAATCATATATTTTTTTATATGTTGTGTTATTTCTTCAAAGACGAACTGGGTATAAAAACACGACTTCGTGACAGTAGTAATCCCTAATCACCTTGCATTTCATGCCAGTAATATTATCATACCTGTACAACATGGCTTCCCATCTGGATACCTATTTTCTAACTCATGGGAGCACTCCCACACTCCCATGCTCCCATACTCCCATGCCAACGTTGCCAAGTCGACAGAATAACTTTGATCTACTATTTAAGGACCGATCCACCGTTGTGTTAAACGAAGTTTAAAATGACATTTTTACATTAACAATGTCATTTTAATCTCCGTTTAACTCAACGGTGGAATCAGCCCTTAGTAATTCAAATTTGCTTTGTGATAAATACGGACCTAATCTGGCAAGCCCGCAATTCTCCCTCCCATAGTATAAAATCTGACCTTACTACGCATGTACCTGGGCTAAAAGTGAGTAAGCACGATATACCCACCTAAGAGTAAGAGAGCAAAATATATGGGAGCACTCCCATCCCAGTCAGCACCAGATAATCTAGAAATATTCTTGGGATAATCTTTTAGGAATAATGGAATATTCCTGGGATATGCGCCAGAGATATACATATGATATTAATATTCCTGGAATGTGCGAATGGGAATATGTGGATGATCCATAGAATAATCCTCAGAAATATTCCTGGAACATGCTAGAAATAATCCTGGAATAATCGAAGAATATTCCTAGTGGAACATACTTAGATCATTTTTACTATTATTCCAGGAATATCTAGGATATTCGTGGAATAATCTTAGAATATTTATAGAGAATATACTTACAATATTACTTATGTTTATTCCAGGAATATTTGGCATATTCTTATATTATACAGGGGATATTCTTGGTGGATTATGTCAGAACTACTCTTTGGGATTATTCCTAGAATATTCCAGACATATCTAGAATATCCTCATTTTCAGAATAGAATATTCTGGGATTGACATCCTGGATTATTCCAAGAATATTCTATTTGTATTTCAGAGAAATGGCTTGCTGGCAAATTCTACAACTGAATATATCAGTATTAAACTGTACAAAAATAACAAACATGTTAAGGTTATTGTCACATAAATAAAATATTATTCATTCTAAATGAGTGATTTCTCATGTTCTATGAAAATTTAGTACTAATTAATGGCACCGAAACATGAACAGTGGTAAGATCTAATAAAAAGAAAAAATCAGTTGTCAGATATCAGTAAAAAAAGTATGTACAGTTTAATCCTAATTGATAGCATTCAATACAATTTGTTAAGTTGTTCCTGTTGATTTTTATAAATGGGATTTGTATTAGGAGTAGTAAAACATTCTAACTATGTACTTATACCTATATATATTAACACAAAATAAAAAAACTAATTTCCAAAAATAAAACAAAATTTAAAAAAAAACAATATAAACGTGATGATGTCATTCCACGTCATGATGTCATTCCAGGTCATTTCCATTTCTAAAAAAAAAAAAAAAATAATGAGAAGAAATCAGAGCAGAAAATATTTTATTTAATTTGTAATTTTAAAATTATACTAGTGCCTAATTTCCCGTTACCGGAGGGGCTAGCGGCGAGAGTAGTGATGGGCATTTACGCTCTCGCAGTTAAGCAGTGATCTCTCCGGTCACGGTTTGGATGGGTGACCGAACTCGTAGAGTGCGGGGCCCATCCAAACGGTGGAATGAATGGGAGAATAAATGAGAAGATTGAATAAGAAGGAGTAGGGCATCCAAATGGTGGTACAATAAGCCAGTGAGGCTTCAGTGCCACCATGCGAACCCCAAGAGGGAAAAAGCAGATTGGAACCCAATCTTGCTTGGGGGAGCCCCCGGTCTGGAACCAAGCCTGATTGGGGGGATAAGCTGAAACCCCTCAAGGGGGGAGCAGCGGGATGCCTGAAAGGGTGAAAAAAAAAATTCCCGTTGTTTTCATTAAAGTACTTGTACTTGTCTATTACAAATTTTAAGTATTTAAATACTACTGTTTTATTTAAAAATGAAACATACTGATTAACAATGTTTATAAATATGTTTATAAACATTGTTAATCAGTACTTGTACTGCATATCAGTAAGTGCACTGTGTACTACCACTTACAGTTCTGTAACTGACTGGAAAGCAGTACTGCACTATCCTCATGGTAAATAGCTGTTCACCGAATGGTTTTATATGCTACAAAATGTTTTATAAAAGTGTCTTAGTAAATCCACTTTTATATAGTTTTAGTGATCTACAGGAATATTGGACACAGCCTCATATCAATTAAGTTTTTTACTTTTAAATGTAAATATTTCACACAGAAAACCCATTAAATTATAAAGACTGTGGGTTCCTCTGTTAGATTTCATATTTAAATCTTTGTAAACTTATTCGCAATTGTTTTAGTTTCCAAATAAGAAATAAACAGTTAGGATTAAGAAATTAGATAATTCTAATGATTGAGACCTTATTGGTAAAACTGTGATAGAGAATAATAAAATTTACCTATTGGTTTCCTCAAGACTTGTCTTTTTGAGCCTTTCACTGGCCTTCGCAAGCCATTGGCCCATCACTAATTCTACGTCTTTGGAAGTAACATTTCTATTGTAGATCTGAACTACACCTAAAATAAGAGAATATAATATAGTTCCATGTAACAGGCGAGTTCAATATGTATTGTGTGACAAATAGAATATCATTACACAAACAAGGCGAGTTTGATATTCATAGGAGCTAAAAGAGACTTTGCTCACGAATTTCATAATACATATTTTAAAACTGAAATTGTTAACCAAAGCAAGAATAAAATATAAGTATTTTTCACCTTACTGTGAACTGTGTACCTACCTAAAATATTTTCGATGAAATATTTCATATTGTTGTATGCAATCTACAATTTTTTAATTTAAGCATACAAAACAAATTTTATCAAAATTAATATAGAATAAGACATGCAGTCACCCAAATTAAGTACACATGTTTCTATAATTTTTTCTTTTTGAAACACAGTTTGGCGTGCCCATTTACAAACCTGTGATGAATAACTTTGGTATTAAAAGCTTGAGTCATATTAGTACTTTACACATAGGGTAGTAGAAAAAAAAATCTACTTACGTATTGTAACAGTCCAAAAAAGCACTTACCAACTTCCAACGTTACAGGATATATAACTGGAATTTTCTTCAAAGTAATTTCTAAAAAGTGGATAAATTACAGTAATGTGTAACAAAATTAATATTAATGCTTGTTTACCTTTCCCTGTTCCAAACGAAGCGTCGATGCGTTCTTTTCTGAACTTTAAAACTACACTGAACCTTACACTACGGGTAAATAGAATGAGTTCCATACTCTACCTTTTTTTAATTGTATGCACTAAAGAGAGACGGGAATAGTTCAGAGCAATTATTGTCTGTCAACCGTTGTACGCAATCAAAACAACGTAATTCTTCTTCTTTTTTTTTCTTCTTCTTTTTTTGATTTTTACAAGACAGATATAACTGTGTTTTACAACTACCCACAGAACAACTACTGTGCAAGTGTGCAACTAACTCTTGAGGTATTTCATTTTGAATACATGAGAAGTTAGTCCAAGCTCGCAGATTATGATTGTAAAACTACTATTTTAATATTCCTGGTATATTCCAGGTATATTCCTGTAAGATCATTCTTACATTATGTATTTCAGATTATTCCTAGAATATACCTTTTGGAATATTCCCAGAGGATTATTACTGTAATAATCATTTGAGCATGTTCAAGGAATAATCTAAAACTAATATTCATAGATTTATCCACCAGCTCATATATATTCCAGGAATATTCTTAATATATTCGGAATATATATATTCTTCTAGGGACACTGTAGGAATGTTCCAAGAATATCTGGTGCTGACTGGGATGGGAGCGCTCCCATGACTTAGTGAATAGCTATCCTGGTAGGTGTGCACCCAGCTAGCACATAACGTTGCCTAGCCTTTCGGCGATGTTGTTTTAAGGAAACGTAATAACATTACCATACAACGTAATTGCAACGTCCATGAGAAGTTGTTGAGGGAAATCAAAACCTTGCGAAACTTCTATTTGTAACTTACGTATTTAACCTGCCTGTTATGATAACACAACGTAATAAAGTAACTTGCTAAAAAAGTATTCACGAGAAGTACTATGTACATCATCTTGTTTTCGAACGTAGCCATTCGGTTGTCATAACCAACAAAACATAAAATAATGTGACTTGTCACTTTTTCTTGTATTTGAGATTTTAAAGAAATTGTAAACTATACAATTGAATAAGTTTGGTAAGTTCTTTTCTTTTTTTCAATAAAATAGAAACATATTTTCTAATTTATTGTCTGTTGTTTTAGATTGCAATTTTCAGTTTCCAACTACAATAAAAAATAAATCATTGTAAAGGAGTAGATAATTAAATGACTGCCTATATTTTACACGATAATAGGGATCTTATTGATGTCTCAATACTATAGAAGTAACGATATTAAACAATGAAATTATCGATATTTAGGCACTGATACTGAATTACCAATACTATTACCATATCGATACTTAGAAGCAAGTATCCCAGCTA
The DNA here is from genome assembly GCA_927349885.1 of Psylliodes chrysocephalus. Taxonomy (NCBI): domain Eukaryota; kingdom Metazoa; phylum Arthropoda; class Insecta; order Coleoptera; family Chrysomelidae; genus Psylliodes; species Psylliodes chrysocephalus. The sequence goes on from OV651817.1 coordinate 26,691,331, forward strand.
GCACAAAAACATCCCATCTATGTTAGTAAGCTGCAATTTTAGGCTCTTTAAGCTCACATGCGATGTACTTTTAATATAACCCTAATATCCCTGCAACCACCGAATGTCCGCAACGGCAAGACTTTTACAGCACATCTCACAGAGGTTACAAAGTGAAGTTCGGAAAACATCACACTAGCACTTTTAAATTACTTACCCTGAAAGTTGCTCTGAAACTTTCTATAGATGTTATAATGTGAATTAGTTCTACAGCATTATACAGTGTGTCCACGGATGGACTTAACTATATTTGTGAAAAACTTATTTTAAATTAAAAAAGTAATTCTTCATAATTTCTTTTATTTGTTAAATAAATTCGATTCACATTAACAAATTATGAAAAATAACTTTTTTTAATTTAAAATAAATATTTTTGCAAGTATAATTAAGTTAATCCATGGACACACTATATTATTCTTTGTGTAATGTAATACAGAGAGGCTGAAATTGAGGTGTAGTAAAATCTCAATCGAGACATGGAAATTTCAAATAAAACAAAATATATAAATGTATTATTAAAATGTTCTTGAAATCAAGTAGAAATATCACAAAAGTAGAGGTAGGTGTATCACAAACGCAGTTACACAAGTGCTATAACAGAAGCCACCTATAAAGCACTGAACGATTGGACAAACTTAGCTTAATAGTATAATAAGGTATCAATATTGCAAAGGTTCACTAGAAGTTTAAACAGTGAACGATTGTACGAAAGTATATTTACATAAGGTAAGTTTCAAGATGGCAATTGTATGATGCTAAAACTAGATCGCTAAAAGAGCTAAGCCACACACTTATTAATTGGAGAAAATGGGTAAATAAGTTTGTAACTCTTAGGTTAAAAAAACTTTTGATTTAAACCTTAAGTTTGTATTCACTATATATGATAACATTTGGTACAAACGAAAACATATCCTTCAATACTGATTTAAAAACGAAAAATAAAGGTATGTTGCTTAAAAATACTTACCACTAAAAAAGATATATGTATTTTCACCTAGCTTCTTTCAGTTTGTGGGATTTTGAGGTTATAATTACATAATTGCTTATCTCTCTTCACCACTGTATGTTTCAGAATTGTTTTATTTGTTATATAATTAACTCATTTTGCTTAAAAATGTGGCTTAGCTCTTTTCACCACCAATATAACAATTTAATAGAAGAGGATAAATTATATTTTTATGTAAAAAGATTTTACTTTTCCACAACATATTGAATAAAAAAGATATTGACCTACTTTTTAACTATTAATAAAGGAAATGATATAGAAATTAAAAAATATGCTCAAGTTTAAAACTGGATTTATAAACTACGTTCAGTTCAAGTTGACAAGACATAACATTATATTTTTGTTTTAATTATATTTGTAGATGGTGTTGGTCATAAAATGATTATAAATCCGATATAATTTCTTATCCAAAACATACTTACCGTGTCATTCTGCTTTGTTTATGTTGAACTCGAACTGAACATAGTTTATAAATCCAGCTTTAATCATTACATTTATTTTTCGATAATTTTGTCTTACTTTGTTGTTTTAAATAAAACATTCAAAGTTAGTGGAATGAAATTTTTTTGAATTTTACAAATTTTATGCTTGATTATGGATTTCCAAGTTAGGTATGCATATTTTATAAAAAACAACTCATGTTTTTTTAGCAAGATATTCTGATGTATGCTCGAGGGCATCTTCTGTGATTTCTCTCAACTTTTCTTCTAGGTTTGTACTTGAACTGATGATTAGAGTTCCAGGCACAAGCCTGTTGATGATAATGATGTGCCAAATTTCAGGCGTTATATATTCTTCTTTAGACAAGTCTGTAGTATTTACTTTTGTTTCTAAAATTTCTAGAATGTCAGGTACAAAGGAAACCTAAAATATAATATTTTTGAAATGTATTTTTAGTTTGATTAAGTATCCAGCTAGCACATAACGTTGCCAAGCCTTTCGGCGATGTTGCATTAAGGGAACGTAATAACATTACTATACAACGTAAATGCAACGTTCATGAGAAGTTGTTGAGGGAAATCAAAACCTCGCAAAACTTCTATTTGTTATTTACCTAGTTAACCTACCGTAAACATTACAAATCTGAATTCAGAACGTTTAGTTTTATGTCAATTGTCACTTGTCAGTTTTTCTTGTCAATTGTCTTTTTTAATGGTTTATTTTTCGACATCCAGAATTTATTTTATAAATAATTATTATTTATACATTCGAATAGATTTGGTAAGGGTCCTCTATAAAATAGATAAATATTTTCTAAACCATTGTCTTTGTTTCAGATTACAATGCCTGATGTAAATTTATTATTTCATTCATTAAGTATCTTTAGCAGTCGATGCCGATGACACCAAATAAAAAAAAACTACAATAAATACAAAGAATTGCAGATCAATCGTTGTAAACCAGAAGATAAACATTTAACCGAATGTCCGGCAACATTTTACACCAAATACTTATAAAAGGTAATTATACTTTATCGAACTAAAAATACATTTTAAAAATATTATTTTTTAGGTTTCCTTCGACATTCTAGGAATTTTAGAAGCAAAAGTAAATACTACAGAAGTGTAAAGAAGAATATAACACCTGAAGTTTTATAAAAAGTGAATCTATAGGTACATGATATGTCAGGTATATCAGAATTCAAGCAGTTCATTTTCTTCAACAGGCTAGATTGCCTGGAAATGCAACCATCATTTCAAGTGAAAACCCAGCAGAAAAGTTGAAAGAAATCATAGATGATACTCTCAAGTATAATAGAATATCTTGCTAAAAAACACCAGTTGTTTTTTATAAAATCTACATATCGATGGCTCAATCAAATACTGCCACAACTAAATTACTATTATTTCGAGAAATTTCATTTTGAAATTTTGTAAGTCTCTATTATCATTATTTTGTTTTTGACATACTCTTTATATTTTATTTAAAAGCTTCGATATTTTGCTGTTAAATAAAATGATTACGATTATAAAAGTGAGTTGTTGCATAGTTGTAAAAAATTTGGGTGTTTTTGAAGAAAATAACTCGAATTGAGGCAGTTTTAGACACAGTTTGTGGCTACATTTTAAATGATTTATCTTTAAGGATATTTTTGTTTGTGGTGGTATTTAAAGTAAAACCGTAATGATATTTTGCATCCTTTGAACCAAAAATGTAATTGCTTTGTTTTTTGACTTGTGGCGTTTTTTGATTGAGCCATCGATATATCTACTTTGGAAATCAAGCATAAAATTTGTAAAATTCAAACAAATTTCAATACACTAACATTGGTTGTTTTATTTAAAACAACAAAGTAAGGCATATTTTTTAATTTCTATATAATTTCCTTTAATTAATAATAGGTAAACAAGTTATCAATTTCTTTTTTATTCAATGTATTGAGAAGTAAAATCTTTTTATATAAAAATATAATTTATTCTCTTCTAATAAATTGTCATATTTAGGTTACATTATAGCACTTTATAAATATCTATGCAAAAAAAGTTAAAAGGCTTGATTTAAAAAAAGATATATCTCTGCGTCTTAGGTAAGAAATCAGCTAACTTAGCTATCCTCTAGTAATCTAATATAATAATATGTACCTAGTCATTGTTGTATTCGTTTATTATTTTTCACCAATCTAGCTTTATCATCGTTCACCATTTAAGGTTTTAGTGAACCTTTGCAATATTGGTACCTTATTATACTATTTAGCTAATTTTGTCCAATCGTTCAGTGCTTTCTAGGTAGCTTCTTCTATCCCACATGTGTACTTGTGTTTGTGATATAAGGTGTGTTCTTTTATTCAATAATTGTTCTATCAGTGATTGATGTAATTGATCTATTCTGCAGTCGTTTTATATTTGAACTCTTATATTTTAGGTTAACTTAAATGATTGATTATCCTCACCATTCGTCTATCACATATCCATCGGCTTTTAAAGCCGATGGATGCCTTGGCTCATTGGTGAACTCACCGCTGGAAAAAAGAATGATTGACACATACAATCGTCTTTCCATCACTTAATTTACGAACGGTTTGCTGCAAGCGCTGGATACAGCACTGAATAAAAGAACACGCCTACACCTACCTCTACTTTTGTGCTATTGGTACTTGATTTCAAGAACATTTTAATAATAAATTTATATAAATAATTTGTTTTATTTGAAATTTTCATGTCTCGATTGAGATTTTACTATAGCCTCAATTTCAGCCTCTCTGTATTACATTACACAATGTGTGTCCATGGATGGACTTAATTATACTTGTAAAAATATTTATTTTAAATTAAAGAAAAAGTTATTTTTCATAATTTCTCAATGTGAATCGAATTTATTTAACAAGCAAGAAATTATGAAGAATTACTTTTTTAATTTAAAATAAATATTTTCACAAGTATAGTTAAGCCCATCCGTGGACACACTGTATAATGCTGTAGATCTAATTCACATTATAACATCAATAGAACGTTTCAGAGCAACTTTCGGGGTAAGTACCGTAAAAGTGCTAGTGTGATGTTTTCCGAACTTCACTTTATAACTTCTACGAGATGTGCTATAAAAGTCTTGCAGTTGCGGACATTCGGTAGTTGCAGGGATAATAGGGTTACGTTTACGGTACATTGCATGCGAGCTTAAAGAGCCTAAAATTGCAGCTTATTAACGTAGATGGGATGTTTTTGTGCTAGCTGGGATACCTCTTTTATAAGTAAAATGTAACTAGACATTCGGTTAATTGTTTATCTTCTCGTCTAAGACGTTTATATCTACACCATTCATTGTTTTTATAGTAGTTGAAACATTTTATTTGTATTGGGTAGGTACCTAATAAATGAAATAATAAATTTACACCAGGAATTGCAATCTGAAACGAAGAAAATGGTTTAGAAAATAGTTTTCTATTTAATAGAGGATCCTTACCAATTATTCTACTCAAATGTATAAAAATTATTTATAAAATAAATTCCAATAGGAAAACAACAACATTCGACAACTCATCAAAAACATGACATATGACAAGAAAAAGTGACAAATGACAATTGACATAAAAAAAACGTTCGGAATTACTTTATTACGTTGTGTTAACATAACATGTAGGTTAAATAGGTAAGTAATAAATATAAGTTTTGCGAGGTTTTGATTTCCCTCAACAACTTCTCATGAACGTTGTATAGTAATGTTATTACGATCCCTTAAAGCAACGTCGCCGAAAGGCTTGGCAACGTTATGTGCTAGCTGGGATCGTATCGTTATGTGTGTGGTCAGGAATAAGAAGGTTTGTTCAAATATTTGTACCGAAATATTTTAGTTTTCGCATGTGGTGAAACTTGGTAATATGATTAAGCGTTACCACTGTTTTTTTTTGTTATTTAATTATAAGGTAAATTGCCAGTTATTGACACTATAACTTGTACCAGGTAGAGTACCAGTAGAGAAAGAAAAGGTGTCAACTACAGAATATACTTTACTGATGCATTCTTGTTTTTAATTAAGATCCTCACTCCTTCCTGTTGAATGGGGGTTGTCAGTCGTTTAAAAAAAAATCTTTTACTTGTTCGATACTTATAAATATCGATATCTTTAACATAAATAAATATTTTCACAAGTATAGTTAAGTCCATCCGTAGACACACTGTATAATGCTGTAGAACTAATTCACATTATAACATCTATAGAAAGTTTCAGAGCAACTTTCGGGGTAAGTACCGTAAAAGTGCTAGTGTGATGTTTTCCGAACTTTATTTTATAACTTCTACGAGATGTGCTATATAAAAGTCTTGCCGTTGCGGACATTCGGAGGTTGCATGGATATTAGGGTTACATTAAAAGTACATCGCATGCGAGCTTAAAGAGCCTAAAATTGCAGCTTATTAACGTAGATGGGATGTTTTTGTGCTAGCTGGGCAGTGACTAATCTATTCTGCGTAACCCAATTCATTTGTGAAACGCTGGAGAAGAAACGTCAAGTTGATATTGTCTACACTGACTTTTCTAAAGCGTTTGATAGGATTGATCATAGCCTACTTTTATATAAGCTTAACTTAGAAGAGTTGACATGTTAATTGCTGTATTTAAATCTTATCTTTATCAACGCACTCAATGCGTTCAAACGAGGATATAAATCTCAACCTTTTCTTCAAACAGGGCTCAGACAGCACACCAAATCCTTTGGATATCTACTGGACATCCCAATATCCACTGAATGCCTAGTCCATGGTGGATATCTATTTTATATCCATGAGATATAATTTATAGACATGCAAATGTATAATTAATATTAATTATATAACAAATTATTAAAAAAATACGCTATTGTGGCTAATAGTACCGTTTAGATATTTAAAATTAAATTTTTTTCAAGGTGTATTTAATATCCCATGGATATCCACTAAATATATCAAAGTGGTGGATATCCACTAGATGTAATTTATGGATATAATATGTACCTAAATATCGGAAAATATGTGAATTGATTTAATAATTATTAAATTACTTAAATATTACGCCATGTGATAACTAAGAAAGCATGTAGGTATGGTTTATAGAATTTTAAAATTAGTAAGTTGTATGCGCTAGTTCAGTGTGATGTCATTTTGGTTCCACTGACATTTAATTCTAACCAAACTTTTAACAAAAACATCAATAAATTTGACATATACGTTTTTACTGTTTTTATTTTATTTCAAAATATTGTTTACAGTCATAAAAAATAGTTTAAAGGTATGTAATTGGTAACTAACGATTGTATATTTGATACACGCTATCTACTTACTTTAGGAATATATTTATACAAGTGAAAAAAACGATATAATTTAGGTAAACAAAACGAACAAAACGCACTCAAAAAATCTACTGTCACTTTAATTGTCAGTGGAACCATAATTACGTCATCACTGAACTAGCGCATTCAATATCCCACATATATTTGCTAGATATATAATATTGGCAATGAACGCGAGCGCAGGCGCGGATATTTTCTGACTTCAACATCGATGTTGACATCAAATGATACACCGAACACAGACTATCGATGTTGTAAAAAAATCGGAAAAAAGATATGGATTTTTCTAAATATGGATGTTTGTTTTTCCATACATCGATGTGTCTGTAAACATCGATGATGTTTTCTAAAAGCGTTCATTGAAGAGCAAAAAAAAGGAAAGGAAAAAAGGAATTCAAACCATCAAATGAACCGTGACGCTTAACAAGAAACCAAGAAACATTAAAAAGAAAATCATCGATGTTAATTGAAAAATCGATGTTAACAAATAACATCGATAATCGAGACCTAAAAATCGATGTTTTTTAAATATCGATACATCGTGCGCATCCCTACTATCCTTCCTCCATGATCTCTACCTCACAGGTTCCATAGGTCATTTTATAGTTTGTTTTCGTTCTGTTTGTGTCGTGTGAATGACTTTAATTTGATAATTTTGGATTAAAAGGAGGTAAGTAAGCTTTAAAACCTAAATTTATTAGTGTTAAAGGTTGATAGACTTTAGTTAAATAAGACTATGATTAAATTCACGTTATTAAGATTGTTAAGTAGGTTGTATGAATGTACGTTAAAATCCGTGTTCTTTTTAGGTAATTTACAACTTGAAATTTATTTTGTTTTTACGATACACTCTTTTATTATAATTAAGATGGATGTTATTTTACACACCTTCATATACCTACTTATATCTTATTACATCTGCCTTGTATTCAATAGCATGCATGAAGAATTTAACAAGTAAGGTTATGTTATGTTTAGCTGGACCAACAGTTTAGATTTTAGATAAATAAGTATAATTGCCGCGTTTGAGAATCCACATCGATTGCATCCGAGATGTGAATTTTTTATCACGTGATGGAGAATAATTTCTGAATGTAGATGTAATCAACAAACGCTCTAGACTTTATTGGTCACGTGATGAAATGTCAACGACAAGTTAAAAGTTTATACTTTTTAAATTTGACTTTTGAGACTACAAATCAACCTAAATCTATGGATATCCAGCAAAATATCTAATGGGTATCTCCCAGACAATACACGAAATCCCAGAGATATCTTTTGTGGATATCCAATATATCCAAAGGATATATATTCACTGGATCTAATATGGATATCCAAATGTTCGTCTATATCCAGGATATAGAAGATATTCTATGAATATCCAGCAAATTATCTAATAGAGGTTCATAAGTAACCAATGAATATATCCTATAGATGTTTAACATATCCAATGTACTTCCATTATTTGATATATTTAAGATATTGAAAATTATATGCCTATAGGGTGTTGTATTTAATGCTTCATTAATTTTTTTTTAAGATAAGTGGAACAATACTTGAAAAAAAATAAACCAGTTCAATCAACACTGCACTATTCGTTAGTTTAGTATCTTATAAGTCCCTATTTTAAACAATTTTAAAATTATTAAATTATGATAATTTAATTTGGGGTCTGCTTTTCCAATTTCATAAAAAAATTAATTGCTTCGCAAAAAACAGGGTGTAATATTTAAAAAATGTACATTTTTATTTGCCAGACAAAAAGGCAAAAATATTTTTAAAATACGTATTTTTTAAATCCATATAACTTTTACTTAAAACTTGTTTGCGTGGTAATACCACAAATTGAAATATTGAACAATTACGTACTAGTGGAACACCCTGTATTATATAGTATTAGGAAGTTTACCATAAAATATAAAACCGCAAAGAAATAAAGGAAAACAAAGGCATAAGGAAGGAATTAAAAATCTTTATAAAATTTTATTTGAAAATAATTTTTAATTTAACTAAATAATAATTTAACTAAATAATAATTTAATAACATTTATATTTTGTTTATATCAACAATATATAATAGGTCATAAAATGAAATGGCGAAGAAAAGTATTCGTAAGCAATATTTCGATAAAATAAAAAAATGAAAAAGGTACATACCGAGGAAAAAATTACTTACATATTAAAATAATAAAATAATATATAACATAAAAAAATATTCTATTAAAATTTTACTTCTTTTAACCTCTCATAGGCATCGACGCCCCCATCGAAAAAGGTTGTAATTACCAGGAGAATCAGAAAACTAAAAACAGGTTTTTTTAATACTTGTTTGTGCTGCGTTTGAGAATCCACATCGGATGCATCTGAGATGTAAAAAATCTTTGATCACGTGATTCAGTATACGTAAATGTAATGGGACAGATGTGTCCGATGTGGATAAAAAAACGCTCGAGATGTAAAAAATGCATCCGATGTGGATTCTCAAACGCAGCAATAGTAACTGAATAATACTCTAATAAATCGTAGAGGGTATTCATTCATCTGCTCAATTGTGGCCATCTTCATAAACGAAAATAAATAATCAAAATCACTACTACATCAATTCACTTATTTTTAATAAATAAATAAAGTTTAAGAAAGGTGTCACTCCTTTTTAAGGTTGAATTCGTGCACGTAAATTAAAATACAATTTTTTTCAATCGAGTATGAACAAACCTACTGCGAACTGAAATACGTTATCTATTGGACGTATCAGTTACAACCTTTTTCGATGGGTTTATCGAAATGATTACCTACTTATTAGTTTTATTCTTCTGAGAATGTCAACTTTGTTGGTCAAACATATGCCGAGATGCTACAGAGTCAATTTGGGTAGCAGTTATCTTTTTTATCACAGAAAAAGTTCAATTTCATTTTAAACACAAACATGACTAAATGTTTTGCATATTTTGTATGAATCAAGAAAATGGTGAATAACCTACCATTTTTTTTTTTTTTTTAGTTAGGAACAGGTTTTTATTTTAAATGTAGGTTAATTGTTATTTTTACATTGTGACAATAAATATTTTTAAAATCAATAAATCTTTTCACGTAGCTCCAAATATTTTAATTATGCATTTATTTGGTCATGAGTATTTATAAATAATATGTATTGGAAAAGATATCTAATCAATTTTAAACAACATTTTTTACAAATTACAGGTAACACATCGATGGCTCAATCAAATACTGCCACAACTAAAATACTATTGTTTCGAGAAATTTCATCTTAAAATTTTGTAAGTTTCTATTATCATTATTTTGTTTTTGACATAAAGTCTTTATATTTTATTTAAAAGCTTTGATATTTTACTGTTAAAATTAACAATTATGATTATAAAAGCGAGTTGTTGCATAGTTTGTAAAAAATTTGGGTGTTTTTGCAGAAAATAACTCGAACTGAGGCAGTTTTAGACCAAGTTTGTGGCTAGATTTTAAATGATTTATCTCTAAGGATATTTTTGTTTGTGGAGGTATTTAAAATAAAACCTTAATGATATTTTGCATCCATTGAACCAAAAATGTAACTTTCTTTGTTTTTTGACTTGTGGCGGTTTTTGATTGAGCCATCGACATAATAACCCAAGAGCCCATTGCAAATTTTGGCCGTCATCTGATAACAAAATAAAATATGGCACGAATGGCATGTAAAAACATTACTTCACCAAACGGCACCTGTGCCAATTACCATCCTGAGCAAAGGGTTTAAAGCAATAGTACTTTCGGTGCCATAGTTAGCGACAAATGTCGCGATTTGATATCAAAATAAGAATTATGTCATCAGATATACATTGATCAATAGACAGTAGTAGAACTTCAGGTGCCATAATTATTATCGGTACTCTCGCGTAAATTATTCTGAACAGAACAATAAAAATTCAATCTAATTGAATTTTCCCTTTAAAAAGATGCTTTCTTCTAATAAAAATAAATGTTTAATGTTTAAATACTTATATTCAGAAATTTTCCAGATAATGTATAAAATTTCAACTTTTTATTTTGATTCATTTTTGCAGATTGTCATAAAAACAACAAAAAAATACTATGATTATGTTATATAATTATGTTTGTCAACTACATGTATATAAATAGGTAAAAGGTAAAAATAATAATAATTTAGATTCAAAAGGTAGGTTCTTCACAATTCTGAAAATGGAGGTTTGATCTATTTTTTTTTAATTGATTCTTTTTGATCTGTTAAAACGGTATAGGTACGGACACAATAATATTTCTAAACTTTCACGCGCCATTTCCTACAACGCCAAAATTTCTTTAAAGCATTAGCGACAGAAGGGGGCAATCAGATCGCAGTGCAATTAATACCCCATACTCAACATAAGCACCGACCTCAGATTTAATTAGGATTGTAATTTGTAGGGCAATCGCTGAAATGTTTTACGTGATTTTCTGTATATAAAATATATTGTATGGGAAGAGGCATGTCTTAGGGTGTGTTCATGTCGAAGATGTCTATAGACGATGTAATATGTACTAATTTAAATGAGAGTGTACCACCGCCTATCGGTCATCGAGGCATAATCCGCATGTACACCCTTAGAAATCGCGCTATGCCAGCAACCTACTTCATGGTAAATCGCGGCACATATTCGAGAATGGGACATTACAACCTTTGGACTGCATATTGTTTTAACTCATATGAGGGAAGTTTGGTTGTAAAAAAGGCCGTACCGAACATTTGGCTCAGGAAAAGAGGTGGCACAGATAGGTACTTTTATGAGTTCTATTAATCAAAGGATATCCGATGGTATAATTCTTATCTCTGTATTATATCGCGACATTTCTCGAAAATTATGACACCGGAAATGCCATTGTTTTAATCACTTTGATTGGAAATGGGTCCGTTTGGTAAAGAACAACCCAATAAACACAGTTAATCGGCACCGTAACTGGATCGAAGGAGGCTTGCTGGATGCCGGACTCTGCCCGATATACGGGTGCAGCTTCGGCATATAAGTAGGGCATGTCCGCCCAGCCGAATGTCGGCAGCCCACTACGTTGTAGCCGCGTTTACACATATATCTATATATAGTTCGGCCCGTAAGGATGACTCTCATGGCAGGCTACCCAAATATTCACCGCGTTCGGCCCGTAAGGATGCCTTCCATGTCTGGAAAGCCAAAGATGGACCACATGCGGTTTCTACTTCTAAATTACGTCAAATGTTACGGTCCTCTCGGCTCAGAAGCAACCCCGACAACGGCAATCCGAGTACTCAGCTTCCCGTACATGCCGGTGTCAGGCCGAGCGAATGCCGACTATTTGTAGTTTACTGGGAGTGTTTTTACGTACTTTCGGGGCATATTTTATTTCATTATAAGATGACGGCCGAAATTTACAGTTGACTTTCCTAAAATAATAAAATTAATAATAACAATACAGTAAAAAAATATATTATTTATAAACTACATAGTTAAGTAAGTAAACAAAAAGTGTCAAAAATTTAAGTAAAATTACCTAATTTCTATAATTGTTATTGTAATTAAATATTAAAAGTATCTTTGGCTTATTATAAAAATGATAAATATTTTATAATAGACATATAAATATATTAAATAAATATAAAATTATATTTAAACATAATTAAGTAATATCTTTCGTTTTTAGCTTTTAAACTTAAACGCAATAAAATTTTGAATAAAATGATGATATTCTTCAACTTAATTAATTATCACTTTTGTGAAAAACTTTCGCAAAGAAACATTTTTTATTTTTTTTGATGTATTAATACTTTAAATATAGTTCGGTGTTTAAACGAAAAAATAGGCTTTTACCATCGACTTTTTCGGATAAAAATTTGAAATTAAGCTCCTCCTCTTTAAAAGTTATACGTTGCTGACGTGCGTTTTTTAGTTTTAGGGGGTGAGAACTACCCCTGTTTGAAAACCATATATTTTAGCGTCGTTTGGATTAAAATCATATTTATATTACAAGTGTGAACAGTGTCATTTCTCACACGATTGGAAAATATTGTCGCACGAGGCATAAGCCGAGTGCCATAATCAGACGAGTATGAAAAATCACTTGCACAAGTGATGAACAATATTTTTCCTACGACTACAAAATATTTTTATCAAAAATATGTAAAACCAGGAAATCTGGCTATAAAGATTCAATCAGTATGTGGCTAGTTTAAGATTTGTTTTTTTTATGTAGCTTATTAAATAAATTTTAAAATGTTTTGTCGAAATTAAAAGCGTGATTTCATTGTCAAACACTTTCATAGGATATTAACGATAAAATAACATTAGGTATACAAAACTAATAGAATACAATAATATTTTTTAATCATTGATTTTTTCAAATACTAAGATAAATAACCATGAACAAGAAGTTTTGTATTACCTACTTACAAATTTTTTCTGAAAATTAATGTAAATAGTATAAAGTAAACAGCAAAAATATTAACTGTAGATGTTATATTAAGATAAATAAAATGTACCTATTTAAAATATATAAATAAATAACAATAGTCGTATTTCTTCAATTTTCGTATTTTTTTAAAAAATAAAAGAAAGTGCTTTCAATGGTAGGGATTGAATATGCGTCACGAAGTGGTCAAAACATGCAAAGTTGATAATGTTGAACGCTCTATGAACTGAGCTAACAAGCTTGTTAAATCAATTGCCTAAATTAATATTTATATTAAAAAAAAAACTAAAAATAATGTTATCTACTTTAAAATTATTTAAATAATTTGTTAATTATAAATATCTAGAATCTAGGTGCAAAAATCAGTATTCACGATTTAATCATCAACACTATTTTACTCTTAATATGGTCATTACATAGATAAAAATATAAATTACCAGTTTGACATATTTGACAGCTAATGCGGTAAGTAGATATTCATACACTGGTGAAAAGTAGATTCTTATCCACACGTGTGTGATATATGGCTCTTCTAGTAAATAGTGTGATATGTGTCACTTTCCTAAGTGATCGTAGGAAAAAATATTAACAATATGATATACCTATATTTTATAATATTGAACATACTGTATGATCTATTTTAATGTCTTCTCCCTTTAAAACTACCCCTTATGACAAAATTGATAAATAAATTAGTTTTTAAAAACAGTTTTAAATTTTTTATGACGATATTATTATTCATATTCATATTATTACTTATGATTTATTTCAACATTTAACATTTAACATTTAAAACCCTTAATACGAAATTTACAAAAAAAAATAATTTTAAACATCTTGAAATTTTTTATTGGTGAATATATAAAGAAATTAAATTCCGGGCCTGTTTTAAATACTTTTTCTGATTTTTGCAACTTTATATCTCTCAGAAATCGCCCTTGTGGTTAAAATCAACCATTTATACTTCCTCACACTGAAAGTATTAAATGAAAAAATTGGAAAAATCGAATTTTAATGTACATTAAAATATTGTGATTTATTATCAAAATTCTATGCATCATCACTGAACTACCATCACTGTCGACATCCTCCTCTTGATCTTCAGTTCGAAGACATTTTTGACATATATCAGTGGATCCACATTTGAATTGACATCACAAATTAAGCAGCATTTTTTGCAAATTTAAAATATCATTTTAATGACCTCTTTTGGTGCTGGCATATTTACCATTTCAATTAGATGTTACGATTTTTTATTTTTAGACCATCTCCAATCAGTTGGACGAATTGTTGTGTTCACATTTGGGTTTGTAAATAAGCTCATACAGTGCATTAACTGTTGGAACAAGGGATGCAAGTTACTGTTTTTAGAGGTAGCCTTAGTAAAGTTCTCATAGCGCATCTGATCGAGAATAGTTAATAAGTCATTGAAGCAACTCAATTTTTGAACCTATGAGTGTATTAGGATATAGTTACACACGTAAGTATACCGAAATTTGTGTTTGAATGCATTTATAAACGCTCTGAAACTGTCGAGAATACAGTAATTTACATGCTCCGAACTTTTTTTCGAAAAATCAGATTTAATTTTTATAAATACCTTCTTTAACAGGTTTACTGTTAACGGTCAAAAGGAATATTAAACCGATGGCGGATGACAAATATCTACGAGAAGCTGTATGCAATTACTTTAGATAGGTTAATATTAAGTTTTTAATGTCACTTGTTAAATATGAAGTGAAACCCCAAACAGAGGTGCATGTGCACCCCGAATTTTCACTCCGGGAGCTGATGGACGCGTACAAGCGTATTAACTTTTTTTATAAATAAAATTATTTAATTGTTGGACATACATAGAATATAAAAAATAAAAAAAGAAACACATTTTGGATTAGAAAAAATTTGAAAACTATAAAACGACGACATTTCAGGCACCAAAATAATTTAAATAAAATTCTTCTTATTCGTCCTCAGTTAACGAATTATGCTTATTTTTTCTCATTTTATGCAGTTTCGACTGTGAGGGACCTGCTTCAGAATCGACCATTTTAGAATCACTGTCGAAGCCAAGCAAAACACAGAATTCAAAAAGTTAAACACTCGTGCTAATAGAATACTAACACAAATTGAACTAATACCGTGTACGCGTTTGCGCGCCGTTAGCACACAGCAAATAACGTCTGGAGGTGTATGCGCGCCGTTAGTATGAACCTGTTAATTTTAAAAATAACTAATCGCTCAAGAACCCATTTTGCAAGGAATTTCAAGAACTGCAAGGTCTCTAAATTTGAACTTGTTTAGCTCGCACTCGAAAAAAAAAAACTAAAAAAGTCATTTTTAGCCTGCAGAAACAAAAACCAAATTTTTTGCAAACAAAAACCTACTTTTCTTAACCCGTGTATTTTTCGCTTATCTTCTTTAGTTCTTGAGGTATTGTGAAAATTAGAAGATTTTATTGAAATTATCAAAAGATATTTTAAAATTGAATCAAACTTTTAGAACAGATTGTTAGTGCCTTAATAAAGTTAATTTTAATTGGATGACGTATAATTTTAATTCTTGTAGATAAGCCATTAGCTTCAGCTGATTTTTCATCCAGAAAAACGAGATGGCTACTTTGTTTTCCCGATAAGTCTTTCTAAGCACTCTAAAAAGCTCTAACGAGTTTTCCTTAAAAAAATTGTAATTTTCTGTCTTTAACATTTTAATGTTTTTGGCGAAAAAATAGTTAACTTCAACAAGCCAAAAGTCGGTTGGTATTGCATCTACAGAAATAAAAAAATATCAATCGATTCTTTTTTTATTTTTATTTGTTTATGATTTTGTTTTTTTTTCTATTTTTCTGATTTTTTTCTTGAGGTACTCGTTGATAAATCACTGTAAAACATTCTTTTTTTATTGAGTAATCAACATTTTCAATCGCGATATAACTCTAAAAACGTTAATTTATCAAAAAAAAAAAAACTTCATGGAACATTTTTTTCTTAGAATACTTCAATCTTACGATATTTTAAGTTTAATAATTTCCACCCCCGAGAAGGGGCGGCATTCTTCCCCACGGTAGAAGGGCACATCGGCATTGTATAACTTTTCTTCCATGAGCCATTTCTTACCTACTAACTGTCCAAATTTCACGTTAATCGTTTTAGTCCTAAAGAAATTGGAGCCAAAAACCTTCAAACACTGTACTAAAATTTTGTTGAAGCTTTTCTTGCTTATTTTTATTGGACCTTCATTATACATATTTCAACGAGTCCCTTGATTTATATAAAAATGCTATAAATTATCTGTTATAGATACAACGAAAATTATTGGATTCAACCTGCACATCTTTTAAAGTTTGGTACTTAATCTACGACCCTATTAGATAATTTAACAAAACCATATAGTCGCGCCCTTTTGGTTAAAACGTAGCTAAAGCAATTTATTTTGTAGATACCTATAAAAAATAAAAGTTTGAGCTAGAAATACTCGACATTCGCAAAAAATTTAATTTTTATATAGGCTTTTCTACAAGAAACTTTTTTAAACGATTTCAATTAAAACTAAGTTATAGATATAGGCGGATATTGTGGAAAAAAGTTAAAAATCGTTTGAATTTATAATTTCAATAGTCTAATTATATGTGATGTAAAAATAATAAAATAATAAGTTTTTTAGCATGAGAAAAGTTAAAAACTCCTTTTTTTAAACTGGCCATGTTTTAATGATTTAAAATGATTGCACACGATGTTATGTTAACCAATTTTAAAAATGTAATATAATAAAAAAATTTAAATGTGACTCACATCATAAATACCTACGTTATTTCATTAATTTCTATATCTTTGGCAGTAAGACTTATAATTTTTTATTAAATTGAGCCATCTAACGTTTATTTAATCTTAACCATAAAGTTAAATATGTAGCAGCGTACATAATGCACCCTATACAAAGAATCAAGATGAAATTTGAAACCAAATCAATATCAACTATATCCATTTCTCTAAGAAAATGCTCCGGATCCTGATAATGGCAATATTCATTGTCTGGCGAACAATACAATTTTCCTCTATCTAGTCCATATACTGAATAAACAACACTTTGGAATGCAGCTCTAAAATAACTAATAAAGAAAATGGGCTTAAATAAATAAGGCGTGTCAAATGATCGTATACAGAATCCGAACACAGACAAGAAACAGGCTAACACTGGTGCAGTAAAGACAGCAACCTGAAACATAAAGAAAATTATTTATAAAATATGTTTTTAGTAGCCACCAGAAATGATTTGAAGAACAATGCGCTTATTAGTCACATACAATACATTGTAGTCGCCTAGTGACTCCAATTCATTCCTCGCCAAACTTAAATATTTTGTATAAAGACTATGGTGATAGTTTTGTAAAGCCGCTAATTTATAATTTATAATATTTGTTTTTTACTTTATATCTAGTATTTAGATACACCATTGTTAGTTCTACAAGTTGCGCCCTATAATAATTTTGAATTATAAAATAGCTATTTATGCAACCAGTTACGACATGCCTTATTTTATGTAATAAATGAATATTAGTGGGACGAGCAGAGCGAGGTCCCGCAACATTAACGAGTTGGTATTTCGTAACGTATTACATACTATTATATACTAGCTGCTTATGAAATCAGTTGCAAAATGCTTTATTTTGTGTAACCAATGAATATATGCGGGAAGAGCAAGGCAAGGTCCCGCAACATGAACGAGTTACATAAAACGGTATTTCGTAACATGTTAGATACAATATTTTTTCTAATTTTGATTAAAATTGTGATTTGGCTAAATATTACTGACATTTAGGCAACCAATATTACTTTCTTGTATTGTTAGTTGCATATGTATTATTTTATTGACAATTAGAACTACGATTAGAACGTTGTTATTAATTATTTATAGCCTTTTTGCTTGTGGCATATAGCAAACATTTTGCCCTGGAAAATGCAGAAAAGTTGCTAACAAATTCCAATCCCTAAGCGACGCTATTTCCTCTAAAATTTGTGTAACTAGCCCTGATTCTTCTATTGACCTTTAAGCTTTATCTAGGCATCAATAATTGACGGCAACATTAGGGACACAGTGAGTATATAAAAAACTATTAATACTAAAAATGATATAGATGAAATTGCAAAAAAGTCCCAAGGAAAACACGAACAATTTTTAATAAGGCAAATAAGACAAATGAGTGGGAGGAATTCACCGAAACACTACAGAGAATAATAATACTCTTAGGAAATCTAAGAGGGATTCATGGAAAACATTCTGTCAGGAAATTGAAAATACAACTGAAGGATGTAGACTCCACCGCCTTCTAGCAAAAAATCGGAAAACGAGGTTGGAGGTCTTAGAAACTCCGACCCTGTTAGTATGAAAGCTAAATGCATATATTAGTTTATTGCCTATTATAAATATGCAAGATAATTCTATCGACCTACAAATACTAAGTTCGTAATACATTCTTTACGAAGTAATGAATTTTGCGGTTTTTAATAAAATATGAAAAAAAAATCTATTGCGCTATCGTTTCATCATTTCTGTCTATAGTATTTTAATATTTTCTCCTATATTAATTATAAAACCTGAAAACTCCAAATATGCAAGAAAAATGTTACACACAATTTGTTGTATTGGCCAAACGAAAAAGTGACTCCATCCATATAAATTACTACACTTTTAATTATTATTGTTATAACCATCGTAATATAATTAAATTTAAAGACTTAAACGTAATGTAATTTCTACAATGGTAATTACAAAAAAATATAATTTTAATGAGAGGGATGTACTTGATGGATTGACAGCAAATTATCAATATTTGGCTTGAGTTCTGTAAGGAATAACCGTAAATCTTCCCTTTCTGTGATATTCAATCTGCTCCTTTTTTTTTGTTAATAAGTTTGTAACGGCACTAAAACTTTTTTCGACGAGATATGACGACTGAAACGCTATAAGAAGCTTTTGCACAATTCCCCACAGTCCAAGATATTTTTCGGATATTTCTGCCTGCAGCCAAAATTTTTGATACCCTCTTTTAAATGTCACTTTCAGCTCCTCTTTAGTGCTAAACTCGAGTAGCTCCTCTTGTAATATCATATTCTCCACTTCCGTTTCATCAAATGGATTTATGATCCATGGTAGCATTTCCATCGACAGAATATCTTCAAATCTAAATTTTAAATCATCATGCAGGGCAATTAAATGTTGAACGTATGTCTGAATATCTTCACCAAGGCATTCTACCTGCGAAGTTTGAAAACTGTGAAAATTCGCGCCGACCAATATTTTCCTTCATAAATTTCAATTCAAGAAAAGCTGAAATTACACTCTTTGTTTTTATTAAATTGAGGCTGTCCCCTTGTAATTGTAAGTTGAGGTCATTAAATTCTTTGAATAAATCTGTCAAATACGCGATGTCTGCTTTAAATTGATCAAGGTTTTTTTTAAATCAATATCTTTACTTTTCAAAAACTCTAAAACTGAGTCAAAAAGTAAATAAAATCTTGATAAACATGCACCTTTCGACAACCAGCGTACTTCGGTATGTAACAGCAATCGTTGGAAGTATTCATCATTTTCATCGCACAATTGTGCAAATAAACGCGTATTCAATGCATTGCTTCTTATTTTGTTAACTGCATTAATCACAAATTAAAGCGATTGTTGCAATCTATTACTCAAATTTTTCGCTACTAGATGTTGTCGGTGGATAACACAGTGAATCGTAATTACCTCTGGTACAATTCTTTTAAGATGGCTTATAAACCCACGATATCGCCCGACCATAACAGGAGCTTCATGTGTTGCCACTGAAATAACGTTTGCAAATGGAATCGATTTTTCTTTAAAAAAATTACTCAAAACATTAAATATTGATTCCCTTTAGTGTCTGTCTTCAAAGTTTTCGCGAATGGTAGTTCTTTATGAATTCCTTCGCCCATAACAAATCGAACATATGTCAATAATAACGCTTCATTGCCAGGTAAAGTTGACTCGTCCAGTTAAATAGAAAAATAAGTTGTTCGTAGATAATCACACAAAAAACTTTTAACATCAGAGCTCATTTCATCAATACGTCTTTGTACAGTATTGTTACTCAAAGGAATTCTTTTGAGTAGGTATGTCAAATGAAGATTTGTGCAGAACAGTTTTTAAAACCTCTTCAACAGTAGGTAAAATTAACTGTTCTCCAATGGTGTGCGGTTTTCAAGATTTTGCAATAAGTAATGAGATATTGTAAGATGTCCGCAAGCCATTATCATAGTAACTAAAATGTTGACTGTTTATATTATAAACCCCCGCATCCGATTGTGGATCTCCATTTTTTTATTACGCCCAACGTAGACCCCCGTCGAGTCTCTAGTGGACATCAGGGTACCTATTCTTGAATATCAGGGAGTAGAAATTTTGAGGGAAGAACGAGACAAAAATACAAATTTTGTGCGTTGCAGATAAAGAGGAAAAACCAGTTTTCTACTCCCTCGAATTCAAGAATAGCTACCCTGGGGGCCACCTGGGCCATTTTGAGAAATACTGAACTAAAGTGTCAGAAATATAGTGGAAAAGAACCAAGTCTTTTAAAAAATTTGTAATGAACTTGTGCCTATAAAATTAAAAACATTTGGAAATAGGCATCAACAATATTGTGCTCTCAATATGGAAGTATTATAATATAGGATTTTAATAAGATATCCCAAAAGCAAGCGAAACAACAGCTATGACGAAAAGATAAATACATTTGAAATAGAGTGTTATAGAAAATTATTTGACATAGCTGCTTGTAAATGCGATGTTTCTGCATGCATATGTGAAATGACCCGGAAAGTACCTACTAAGGAACAAAATTTTATTTCTAATCAAAGATCGTTTACGAAAATGAGCATAGGAAATATAGATCGTGAAAAAGACAAAGAAAATATTGTCAGAATCAGAATCTTGCAATTTATTAAGACCCAGCCGTTCCTCTCAAACTACTACATTATTTTCAGGGTCTGACCCCTCAAAATATATATCCTCTTCAAATGACGACTTTATCAATCCAAACTTACCCTCTACCTCTAAAAACACTTAAATGAGAACAAAGTTACCTACGTTAGGTCTTGTGTGCGATAAAATAGTTCACAAAATTAAAGTGAGAAGAGAGCGAAAGAAATCTAGAAATACCACAAGAAAGGAGTTTAAAAGAATAAGGAGTATGTATTTTGATAAAAGAAAGGACAAAAGTTTACTGCAAGCGGTGGTGTAGCGGTCTGACGCGCTTATATTCATATATAGGCAAGTTTCTGGTCGAAGACAGGCGGGCTTCGAATCGCAGACCAGACCATGTGGATTTTGAATTAAATTGCATGGTTCAGTATAGGATTTGATGTGTGCCGTATTAATAGAAATTCAATTTGTTGATATGACATACAGATTATAAAATCGCCATGCATTACCGTCTCGATGATAGTGGGTGAGGTTTTCCGGGTTTTCCTCACCTGTAAGTCAAATGGCACCATTAATGATCTTTAGGTCGCCCCGGAGCGCCACGGCAAATAATAATAATAGCCGTCCCTTTCCCCGCACAAGCTCAGCTTTTGGGGTTAAAATTCACTCGTAAGGGGGCGAATTAGGTAGAATATTATTATTAGAGAAGAAAAACGGTAGATTATAAAATAAAACTGTTGTCGAAAAACACCTATCGTTTATCGAGGAACTTGAATCTATCTATATTGGCCACGTAACTCCAACTGCAGGGACGACAAAGTTAATTGGAAAATAAATATTGGACTTTTTTGCTAAAAACAATTTGGAACTAGATGATTTGGCGGCTGTGGGTTGCGAAGGTACTGTTGTTAACACTGGTAATAAAAATGGTGTTATTAGGTATATTGAGACTGAATTGAAACGTCCTTTACAATGGTGTATTTGCCAACTACATGCCAACGAATTGACATTAAGACATTTATTCCAACATTTAGACGGTAGCACAGTGGGACCTCGTCAATATTCTGGTGAAATCGGGAAGTCTTTAGAAAAACGTGAACGTCTTAAAATTGTAAATTTTACCTCCATAAAATGTGAGTTGCCAAATATAACTGTAATGTCTAGAGATTTAAGTTCTGATCAGTCATATTTATATGACATTTGCAATGAAATATCAAGCGGCAATTAAATTTAGCACACCGTTATCCTGGGAAATTAGCGCACTCTAGATGGCTCACAATGGCAAATCGTGTTCTTCGTCTCTATGCTAGAACCGAGAATCCAACAATAAGACTTACGGATATAGCCGAATTCATAATTAAAGTTTATGCCCCAATGTGGTTTAATATTAAACTAAATTTCAGTTCTACTAGTTGTAATTTGCGTGTATGTAAAACGATTGAACTGTCACGGTATTTAAGAGATGATTTAAAAAGTATTGTGGATACGGTAATCCAAAAAAACGAATATTTTATACACCCAGAAAACGTTCTTTTGTGTATGCTAACAGACACTCGTGAATGGGTTCCGGAACAATCTCTACGAATAATTTTACAAGCTAGAGAAACCAGTCCAGAAATCATTAAAGTAAGACACCTTGTGATACCAAAAATTAATTTCAGTACTATAGACTACTTTGAGTGAATTTACTAGAATATGTGCGGTGTGACTCTGCCTTCTGTTTTAAGGGATTTTACTAATGATATGATTTGATTTTCCAAAGCTCCCTTGCCATAATCAATCTGTAGAGATGCGTAAAATTAGTTACATAGTCATCTTCTTTAGTTTTGTTGTTCAAATAATTTTTAACTCATCTTTTAAAGGCAAAAGGATTGAACATTGGTTAAAAGGGGTAGTATAGGTCTGAAGATGAATATTAAAAATAAAGATTGTGAAGACAAACACTAAAATGTAACTTTCAGTAGGTATTGTACGTCAAAATTTCAAACTTTAACTTTACAGGCAGGAAGCTGAAAATGTGGATTTAGAAATTTTAAAAAAGTACGAAAAGTAAGCACAGCAAAACGCAAGTTTTGATAGGTATTGTAAACTTAATTTTTATATTTTGTTTAAAAATGTAACCACTCGGATGTTTTGCTTATCGTTAGGCTAGGACCACCCTGTCATGACGCAAGAGTGCTACTCATCTTTTGTAGAATGATACGTCGGACTGGGACGCATAAGAATATGTGGTGATAAGCACAGCATTCTTACCTAGGCATTCATTCGATACGTTTCATTTTATGTATTATTATTCTTCACACCGATTAAATTCGATTCTATAATAAAATCCGATTTGATTCATTTAAAATTAATTAACATGGTTTACAAAAATATGCCTATTTCGGCCCAGCCTACTAGATTTCTATTGGACTATGTGTGCTGTCTGAGTAACCATTATTGTAACACTTTGCTAAATCTGGCAACGGTTAACAAAGTTGGGTTCAAAATTAGTGGTTCAAAGAGAACCGTCGAATACAGTTGACAAATTATTTTTTTCATAACACGTCGCCATGTTATAACAAACTATTAGCTGATCGAGTGGAATTCAGTGATTCTAAATAGGTTTGCGAAATAAACAAAACCCAAAACAAGCCTATTAGTCATTATTATGATGCTTCTGTTCTTTCGCATCTTCCGATTATTTAGTTAGTTTGTTTGTGATGTGTTTTAGATAGTGTTTTCCATAGGAGTTTTTGTTTTGATTTTAAATGTAAATAAAATAAACTTTTGTTATATTTTTTAGTTAATAATATATATAGTTTTTAGAATACATTTTTTGTGTACTGTGTAGAATACATTCGTATATTTTTTACATTATCATTAACATTAACTGTTTAATATGAAGTTCTGTACTGGTTGGCATAAAAAATTTCGTAAAAGCAAAGGAATTTCATTTCACCTGTATACAGTATAAACAATCAATGTGCTTAAAAAAATAGGATTTTTAGTATCTGGTTTTTATTAATAATACTCCAAACCTCCAGTTAAACAATTTGAAATTTAATTTTAATACAAATAACCAATTATTGTTTCTCAACCACAACACTGTAAATTTTTTACGTTAATCTTTGTCAAAACAAACATCCTAAAATTCCACGATATCTTTGTAACATCGCTTAAGGTGATTACAGCACCCCCTTATAATTTTCGGACAAGGATATCTCAAAAAGTAATTTTTTTAAAAAATTTAAATTTGGGTAAAATAAATTAGGCAACAATATCTAGAATATGCATATTTTTTAAAGTTTTAAGTTCTTCCAGTTTCCGAGAAAAAAAATCAAAGGGCTTTAAATTTTAAAATATCATAATGAAAATAAATGCATTCCTTAACAGCACTATTCCTAATATAATCCCTAAATTTAAGCTCTCAATCTCTTGTTAATGATTTTTGAAAATTCGCCGAAATTAGTGGCTAAAACGCCTCGTTAAGTGCTTCTTTCTAGTGTAACGCGTCTGTAACTATAGTACACTCTGAGTCATCATTCGTTTCTTGCAACGATTTAAACCAGTTTACACCAGTTTAAACCAGAAAATAGCACTTAACAAGGCGTTTTAGCCACTAATTTCGGCGAATTTTAAAAAATCATTAACAAGAGATTAAGAGCTTAAATTTGGGGATTATATTAATAATAGTGCTGTTTAGGAATGCATTTATTTTCATTATGATATTTCAAAATTTAAAGCCCTTTAATTTTTTTTCTCGGAAACTGGAAGGAATTAAAATTTTAAAATATATGCATGTTTTAGATATTAATGCCTAATATATTTTGCCAAAATTTTTATTTTTTTAAAAAATTACTTTTTGAGATATCCTTGTCCGAAAATTATAAGGGGGTGCTGTAATCACCTTAACATTAAATATGTAAAATACTCTCTCTCATGCTCCCTCTATATATCCTAGCTCTGTGTCTTCGCAATATTTGTTCTTCTTGCTAGCGTCTCTTAACGTAAAATATAACGTTGTAGAGTCAAAACCTCGTAACTCATATTTTGGCGTAACTGAATGTAATATTTTTTTTGAGATTAATTTAAAAATGTAAATCTTTAATCATTTGGCATCTTTTTGACTTCCTTTGACTTCTCTTTTTCTATTATATAAAAAAGCTACTTAGAGGCCAATTTTCTTCCAATTTTGATATCGTCCTCGTCTTTTGAGCTTCAGGTAAATGTTCCTATCAATAGCTGTCGGTGGGAAGGGCTCATATATGTGAGAGGGTTCCGACATATCCTTTTATCTTGGTCGCTATTTTTATTCGAAATAGTAGTCGCCAAGCCTCCCAATTTATGAAAAATATATAAGCTGATTTTAAAAAAATTATATTTTCGTTGTGTTTGACATAAAATAGTTACATTTAATCCATTATTCATGATTTAACGTATTATATAAAGAATACATCGCATGTCGCAATCCTTTAAACATACCAATTAACCGTTCCACAGATAGTTCTTTTATTTGGAATGCCTAATCATTTTTAATCGCATTTGGTTTCGTCAACTACTGTATCAGTTAAAATCGTCTTATCTCCAGGATAATTTATTCGGGGGTATTACCAATGTCTAGTGAATTTATATAAAAGTAGAAAATCAAGCGCATGCGCAAGCTATAGAATTGGAAGGCGAATTCAACTCAAAACCTAACAAAACCCTCGTTATTTGAATTAGATAAGTCTATTGTGTATTGTGTTTTCGATTTAATTATGTACGTAATAGTTATTGTAAAAGATTTAAAAGATATTAGTCTCTTGGTATTTGCAATGTGTCAAATAAACCGACAATAACAATAAAAAAAAAATTACACACTAATAAAAAGTCAATATAATAATATATCAATCTAATGAAAATTCAATAAAACAATCAAAAATATAATTTATTCAACACACAAACTAAAAAATACGAAAATTAAAACAGAATAAAATAATTTTTTTATTCCATAAACAGAATGAAGTATGAATGAAATAATTTGACTTTAACATAGTCTTCATACCTACTTAAGAATTGGTAACATCTAAAGTAAATAGTGTTTATTCGTAAATCTCTCGGATAATTCTAAATAAAAGTACTGGTTCAAGAAAACCAGTTCTAGTTAACTTTCTTTTAGGATAGTTATCTGGAGAATAAAGTTAATCTATCTATATGTGAAAGAAACGGGCATTCGAAGACTAACTTATTATTGTAGGTAGATATATTTTGGTGGTTTAAAAATCAAAAGCCTTACCTTAATTGGAGTTGTTGCTCCAATAAAATATCCCATAGACTGGGCACACAGAGAGCATGCAGTAACAAATATAACAAATAAAATCAACCGGAAATCAAACGGTTGATTGGTAAGCGAATAGGAAATCGCAATATATATCCAGGTGCATAATACCTGTAACAAAAACAAAAATCAATATACTATTCACGTATTCAGATATTGTGCTTCATTTCAGGTATAGATAAGGCAAAAGTTTCGAAAAATATGGAGTGATCCACAAAAATATTTCTAAAATGGACCTTCGAAAAATTTACGCATGTCGAAGCGAACAATTCTTCTTATTTTGTTTCATTCGGAGGTGTACTTATGTCAGAAACATTTTTTTTTTCATCATTCGTTATTATTACTTCGAAATTTCAAAATTTAGTCTATTTTACCGATTTCATGTATACTGCAATAATATGCTAACGCATTCTACTTCTACTAGACTAATCCATGCATTTATAATTATTAATTCCTCTTTATTGCAGTCATTCAGATTAGACGTTTTCTAATATTCATCTATGTCATCTAGATTTCATCAAAAATGTTCTTTTATCCATCACAATTTTTAAGATGAGTCATACATTATATTCTTAAATTCAACTCGATTATGTTGATGCACTGATGGACCACGTGACATAACCTTAAATTATTAATTAATATTAAACAGATAAGGAAATATAAATAATTTGCTTAAAATTCTTAATAATATGAATAAAGAAACTCGCTGGGTTTTCTTAAACCAACTTATAAGTGGGCTTACTTTTAAAATAAGATTGTTAGCGTTAGATTTACAGCAAGCAAATAAAGACTTGTCTTAGTTTTTATGCTTATCAAAAAGTCTTCGAAATGTTATAATTATAGGGGAGCCCAAGCGGGGATTTCGGGATTTACTAAAGCGCGGCAGATTAATATACAGGGGGATACCTTGTACCCGGTTAAGTACCTCTACCAAATATGAGCCCCATATATAAGGCCGCCCGTGAAGGATAAAGGATCAGATCAGTAAAAAAAAAATTGGTCATCAGAAATTCTCGAGCGCGTCAGATTAAGGTAGGGTGAGTTAATTACATGCTAAAAAGTGTATATTCCACTAATCTGACAATAAGAGAGTTACGTAAAGAAAGGGAAGGGCAGCAAAGTTGTAAAAAAAAACGTCATCTCGACATTCTCGAGCGTAGCTAATTTTTTTTTATTTTGAAGGAAATAATTCAAGAATAACGAAAAATATATAATCTGACGATTTCCGCAAGCCGAAATAACAAAAATAAATTCGTCGATAAAGTTTAATACGTGCAGCTGTGTGATGCATATATTTCCCTCTCCGCGTTTCGTCTTACTGGAATTGTTAACCTCTCAAATTCAATTACTGCTAGACAACGTTGTGCTAAAAATCATGGTGCGCGAACATCTCATGTACTTACTCGTGCAGGGCTTGACAGAAACTACCATGATATTGCTGCTAATCTACACCCAGATAGAATGAAAAAACAACACATCCAAATTGAAGCTTTTTCGAACAGTGTCCTGCAGACCATCATTCCATTCTCTTCTTCAATTGATACGGATCTGTTGTTTATCATTTCAACAGGGCAAGCTGCTTCTCTAGAAATTACAAACTGTTTACTAAAGACAGTGTCTGGAGGAACATTTCAGCGAGAACAATTCATACTGGAATGCAATTTAAATTCAGACAGGTTTTACCAGCCATTAAAAAAAAATACGGTGCTGACTTTTGCAAGCCTCAAGAAGAAAAAAAAATGAAAATTGCTGCAAAAGTTAACGAAGTTACATTGTAGCGGGATTTATTCGGTCCGTTATTAGTTTTATCTCTTGTCACGAGTATAGACTTGAAGTACTTTGTTGTCCCTTAACTCCTATGCCGTTATCACTATGTCATATAGATGGTTCTTTAAACAAGACTGATAAGTCAGTACTAATTCATGAGTTAGAGAAACAAGTCGAAGATATGGAACACCTGCAAGCAAGAGTAGGAGTTTGGATGGATCTTGGAGTTGGCAATGCACGCCGATTCATCGAAGTATCCACTCTCTACAAAAAAATTCAGAAATTTTCCAAGAAGCATTTCTGGATTTGGGATCAAAGGAACATAATGTGTAGGATTCTTTTAACATCATACAGTCTTTTACTTACCACTTGTATGGGTTGAAAAAGATAGACGTGTCAATCAAGCCAGGATTGTCATCTTCAATAAGACAAATCACAACCCTTCTCCTTGAGTCTCCGGAATTACGATACGTGCAACTTGCCACCCTGTGAATCGGAGTTACTCCATAATGCAGAAATTATTGATCTTTTACCAACGGACTATGGATGGAAAGTTGTCGACGGAAAATTCAAAATGATCTGGTTTGCAGGTGATTAATTGCCGAAAGCGTACGAATATGTAGTCATTACACCTGATATTCTTGAGGGTACTCCAGAATCAGGTATTTCTTTTCTCCAATAATTATAAAAACACGTTATTCATAAAAAAAAATATTTTAATGATTTTTAGTTACAGATACGCAATCTGAGGATAAAATCAAGCCAGAAGATGAAGATGATTAATTGATCAATTAATTATAAAAAAATTAAATTTTTTTGAGCATTTTTTTTAATTATTTTCTTATAAATACAAGTAGTATTTATTCTACTTAAAAAACATACACTTTTTTTATTTGCATGCTATTTCCTGAGCTTTTCAATTAATTAAGTTCAATTAATTAAAAAAATTAATTTATTTTTTGTCAGATTAGGCGAATCCCTCTAGATACTCATCAGATTATGAGACGGCACGTCTAGGACATAAAGATGAACCATATTATCCTAATCTGACGAGCTCGAGTATTTCAAAATGGCGAATTTTTTTTGCACATTATAATAATGGCCACGAGTTTGCGTCACATCGAAATCGTCAGATTATTGAATGATAGCTTTTTTTGGTTCACTTAACACCCCCTTATAAAATCTGACGCCCTCGATTAAATTTATTTTATTTTTTTTTTCATTTTCAACCCTTACGTACAACCATCCGCACCATGCAAACGATCAGATTAACATTCGTACATTACTAAAAATCTGATATGTCCAACACATGACTTTCCTATCTAGTTATTATAGGCTTTTTCAGGTTATTTTGTAAAACCTATAGCACCTCTATAAATGTTTAGAGGATAAACTAAATATATACACTTTCCACATACATCTATGTTATGTTATGTTGATAATGGGGTGTTAATACACTGCGACCTAAAAGATCTATTGTGCCCCCTTCTGTCGCCACTGCACTAAGGAAATGTCTCAATGCCTATAGCGATCCTTCCAATCCTATTTTCTCAAGGAAGTGTAGGATTTGAAGTGGCTTCAAGTTAGGTAAGTCTCCTTCTTCTATTTGATATCCTCCTAGATATAGTGCCCTTGGATTCTGGAGTGCTACACATTCAGTTAGGATGTGAATGGAGGTTTCGTCCTCCTCCTCACAGAATCTGCACTCACTATCCTCTACTACTCTCAGTTTACTTAGGTGTCCTTTTAGTCGGCAGTGCCCGGTAAGGATCCCTGTTACAATACGTAGCCTGTTCTTGCTCAGGCAGATGCAGGCTTCCGATCTTTTTTGGTTATATTCACACAAAAGTATCTTGGCCTATCTCAGCCCCAAGAGATTGTCCCAATTATCGGTTCTTCTACTACCCAATTCTTTTTTAATCTCTTCTAATATTATGTTACTGCTGATACCGCAGAACGGCTCAGGTCCTACAAAGGGTGTTTGAGCCCCTTTCCTTGCAAGACTATCTGCAATCTCGTTACCCTGTACCCCGTTATGTCCCGGGACCCAAGTGAGAGTATCTCTATTTTTCTCGCCTAGCTCATTCAATTGTTCTAGGCATCTCCATACCATTTTTGAGCTGATTACGTAAGAACTCAGCGCTTTGATGGCTGCTTGACTATCGGACATGATGATAATCTCTTGTCTATGATAGTTTCTCTCGATGTTAAACTGGATACACTTCTCGATGGCGTGAATTTCCGCCTGGAAGATGCTTGGGTATTTTCCCAAGCTTTCGGAGTGCTTGGTTCTCGGCCCATACACTCTAGTTCCTTCTATGGTTTTGGAACCGTCCGTGTACCACTGAATAGCACGTCTTTCGGTTGCAAGCGCGATGGATTCTTGGCTCCATTCTTTCTTGCAGCCCAGCTCTGTGGTTTTGAAGTTTTTCACAAAACTGTACTTCTTTTGCATTTCATCCTGGGGCATGTCCCAGGTATCTTTAGTCCTGAAGCAAGTAGACTTTCGTCTGATTACTCCGCTCCTGATCATTCTATATCGTGTCCTTTTTGCCACATTCTCTATCATCAAATGTAGAGGGGTGAGGTTTAAGATCACCTCCATTGCGGCCGTAGGACAGGTTCTCATTGCACCAGTAATGCAAACACAGGCTAGTCTTTGTACTTTTGAGATATTAGCTCTCGTAGTAACTAAACTAGTTCTGTTACATACATACATCTAACTCGACACATTTTTCTATAATATATATTCCACAACATATAAAAACGGCCTCCCATAAAGTACACCCCCCCCCTCAGATGTTCCGCCTTCGTATAAAATCTAATCATTTCACCTCAGGCCGAAATAAAACTTAAGTTTAAAATTTAATGTTTTTTCCTTTATCTGACAGACAGACAGACATCCCGAAAATAGTCAAAACGGATTCAGGGGACCCCAAAACGTAAAAATCCGTCGAAAAACGGAGGTCAAAAAAAATCATGATTCCTATACTTTCCTTATATCTGTATACAGATAGGAAAGTAAAAATACGTAGGACATTGATGCTATCAATATCTGACGCGTTCGAATATGTCCATGCAACAGTATTTTTTTTACATATTTAAAAATCTATAGCCGCTTCCCCCACCGATGAAAAGGTATATATTATATGACTTTTTTTTATCATTTAAGCTTTGCAACCCAATAGGTCTTTATGACGTGATAGTTAAGATTACAAAATCACAAATGTCAGTCGTTCTCAAATAATTTTCATCAGACAAAAATCAGCATTGCAGCAGTCGGCCATATATTGGTCACGTGATCCATCATCAATACATAATTTTGTTGAATATTAGAAAACGCCTATTGCAGCAGTCGGCCTTATATTGGTCACGTGATCCATCATCAATACATCATTTTGTTAAATATTAGAAAACGCCTATAGTGTTTTATAATACGCAGACAGAGCTGCCTAATCAGCTGGCACATTAGAAAGAAGGATACTGCTGTAAATTTGAGTGGGGATGGTTTCTGCCAGTTTGTTTATCTCAGGAGGAAGAATGCGTTTTATAAATAAATCAGTATTTACGTGCGCTTCGCTTACCTTACAAGCTTGCTGTTACACACAAAATGAATTGCGTACTTTTCTGATAAACACCTTCAACTATGATAGTTGCAACGAAAATAGTATATTCTTTAACGAGCTTAGAATCATAGCCATATTCTATGCAAGTTAAAGACAATTCTTTCTCCACGACTCTTATAGCCTGTTATACAGGATGATCTCAAAATCTAAAAATTTTATATAGTGGAGGCAAGAGTCGGGATTTTGGCAAAGAATAACAAATAAAAAATCAAGTAACTAAGTAAGCATATTATTTTAAAGAGATGTTTATTGTTAAATAAATTAGTTAACTACATTGAAAACAGAGGTAAGTTCTTAAAGAACTATGAAAATTAAAGTTAGTTGATTTCATTATTCCACTAGTTGAAGAATGTTTACATTCTTCAACTAGTCGAAGAATAATTATCACACTTAAAATAAAAATGTATTAAGAATCAACTTGTTATTACATAGTCGTGGAGAAAAATACATTATACTGATAATGAGAGGCATTAAGAATGCAAACATACTTCGCTAGCGTAATTTTGAAAGCCTTTTGTAAGTTTTAATGCATTATGTTTGCGAACAGCGAAACTTTCTTGTCAAATGTATTTTGATTGGTGTCCAAATTATCGTTATCTATGCAGTACTAAGTATAACAGAAAATTACGGCATTGAGATATTAGAGAATTGAAGTGATGCTATTAACGTAAACGTATACGTGAAAATTGACATATATGAATGCCTATTCAAATATCCTTCATGTTCACATATACGTCTACGTAAGCTTACGGACTCTGGCGTCATTTCGTAATGCAAACAAAATAACCTATTTTTAATTAGGAAAGAAGAAATCCTATTATTAATTGTCATTATCTGTCATGACACGTAGTCACGATGCGTTTAACAACTTCAACTCATATTTTGGACTTCAACGTAAACATTATTTTTCTGTGTTGGCGTACACATTTACGTTAATGTACAGGAAACACTTCAACTCTCTATTAGTGGAAAGGCGTGACACACGTTGAGATTAACATACATCGCATTTAAGTACATTTATATTCTGTACCTTACTAAATTCATCATGTTACCACTGTATTCTCTCATATCAGCCAATGCGTAATGACGTATTATAGTAGATATGTGTGCTTGCTATACAGGTACATTGAATTCTAACCGTAAATTTGGGGTTCTACCAAAATTATTTTATGGGGGATATACTAGACATAATTTAGTCCACAGTTTTGCATATTTGAAAAACTAGGTTAGGACCCAGTTAGTCAAGCTACAATACACTTAAAATAGAGCTGTTGAATCTTTGTCATATGAATAAGACCACATATTATTGTTAGTACAATCCGACTAAATAGGTCTTGGATCTCCTGCAGGAATCAGATATTGTAGGGGTAGTACAAAGAAAACCTTGAGGTAACTGAGCGTTATTAAAAGTATGACAGAATAAAAGTACTAAAAAGGACATGGAACAATATATAGGCGGTTGAAAACATGAAGTTATAAAATCACCTAATAAGGAATACATTATAAGAAAAGTTTATCAAGCAATAAGCCTGCAGCGTTGTACATATAGCATAAAGGAAACATAAGAGATTATTTAAGAAAAAATGTATTCATTATTTGGCAAAGTTGCGAGATTACTTTAAAGTGTAAACGATGGTATTAAATGTGGATTTGATATGTCATCTACCACTTTCAAAATATTGTAAATAACTGCAGCCTGGATGGTTTACAGATTATAAAAATATTATTAATACTCTTCCTAAAATATTATTCCTAGTCGGGCAGTTAAATACCTCGGCAGAGGTTGCACTTTTGGAGAACATGTGAGAGGCCATAGTGAGGGCAGACGCCAGGACGATGGAGATTAACAGGCTCATGACGAATGTCGGAAGAATAAAAAGCAACAGCAGAACAATATTAGCCAGCGTGGTGTACTTTTCACTGCTGTACAGAGCACCCGTCTGGTACAGAGTTATTGAATTCAGAAGATACAGAGAAACCTACATGTAAAAGCCCAAAGAAGGATACATATGCGGATGGCATCGCCTTATCGCATGATATCCACTGCGGCTGTTATAGGGGAGGTCCTGGCCATCGACATCCTTGTAGGAGAAAGGAAGATAATATATGGCGGAAACAATAAACCAGAGAAAAAGGGAAACAATGAAAATAAGCATGAGGAAATGCTAAGAAAGGTGGTATAAAATCAAATGGTAGGCTTGTGGACCAAGCGGCTGATCCGAAATTTAAATAACTGGGCAAAGAAAAACAAACTATTGGCTGACCCAAGCCTTGAACGGCCACGGTTCATTTCGAACCTTTTACGAGGAAAATAGGGAAGACTGCAGATGATGGACCCAACAGAAAGGCTGTATGTACCGAATATACAAATCCTGATCCTGATTATTTGTAGATCTGAAGAAAACTGAGTGCTAATGCTTTACATGATAAAGGAAATCATAAGTAATAAGGGAAAGGAGGAGCGTAAGGCAAAAAAAGTGACATTGACTGTGACTGACGTATTAACAAAAAAATGGTTCCAGCTGCGACTGCGGCTAGCAAAGGAGAGGTTTTTAGTAATTATTGGTAGTCCTTAGGCCCACACTACCCGGTAGAACAACAGCTGGATGTGCATATACGCATTTTTTATGGCCTAGGTGTATATACCTAATATGCCACTCTCAGTTTATGTTTGTCTTCTTATTTATGTGTATTATGTGTAGACCTTATTACTGTTTCCCAGTGCCTCTTCAACAGCACTGTTAATTAGAACTCAACAATGAATGGTCGAGTGTGGAATCCAACCTATGCATTAGAATAAATATATATTTTTTTAATAA
The DNA here is from genome assembly GCA_927349885.1 of Psylliodes chrysocephalus. Classification (NCBI taxonomy): domain Eukaryota; kingdom Metazoa; phylum Arthropoda; class Insecta; order Coleoptera; family Chrysomelidae; genus Psylliodes; species Psylliodes chrysocephalus. The sequence continues at coordinate 26,726,012 of OV651817.1, forward strand.
ATAAGATTCCTGCTACCGGTGGGATTCGATCCTAAGACCTTTCTATCTTAAAGTTATGCCTCTAACCACTGAGCCAACCCACCAACTTTATAAAAGCATTCTTCCAATAAATTTCCAACCTCTTAGATCTATGCATTAATTTAAAACAAGTTTCAACATGAACCCGGTATACTTGACACTGTGATGGGTAAGAAGTTAAGACACTAGCTATTTAATATTTAGTAACTTCTACTTCCTTAAAGTAAGTACTTACTTGAAACGGTATTTCAACTAATATCACAGACAACAAATACGGCGTCAGTTTATACCATCGATTGAAATGTTCCCTTGATAATATCCTCATTTCTAATGGAACTGAAAACAAGCAAACACATATTATTATTATTATTATTTATCATATAACCTATTTTATTTAAAGAATATGAAGGTTAATCATGTCACAAACGCGGTAGATATAGTCCGCAAATGAAAGGGGTATCTGTATCTGTAACGTGTGGGGGGTGGGTTATTCCCACGGCACGTAGGCCTCATTAGGCCAATTTTGCATCCTCCTAAGATGATATACACCTCCTAGCTCGTGAGCCAGCTTACAGATTTATTGTAGTTGACAACGTCGCCAAGAGGTGCTTCTCCTATATCGGCCGGTGTTAGCCGATACTCGCCGAACACAAATCTTCTAATAAATGAGATCGTCAAGCAATCGTAAAGGATATGCTCGATGGTCTCATCTTCTTGTTCGCACCCTCTGCAGAGTGCGGATTCTGACAGCCCCATGATATGGAAATGCTTTCGTACTTGGCAATGACCAGTCAGAATGCCTGTGACCAGACGCAGATTCTGTCTAGTCATAGTCAAGTATTTGTTTGCTGCAGTGTTGTCAGGATAACTTAAGAGCTCCCTGACAACTCTGCAGTTTCTTGTTTCATCCCATCTTTCCTTGAATTTCACAAGGGAATATTCTTTAATTAGGTTAGTCACTACCGATTTTATCAGGACAATAGAAAGGCCAGGTCCAAAAAGTATTTGGTTGGCTGCTTTCTTGGCTAATGAATCAGCAAGATGGCTACCTTTCGATGTAGCGTGACCTTTGTTCTATCTTAAGGTGTATACATTGTTGATGGATACTTCGGTCAAAGCCTCATGACATTCTAGTACTAACCCTGAGAAAATTCGTGGTCTGTTCAGGTTGAGTAGTGCTTGCCTGCTATCTGTATAGATGAGTATGTTCCTTCCAGTGATATTGTTTCTGGTTATTTCTTTTGCTGTTTTGAGAATCCCCGTTAGCTCTGTTTGAACTACATTGGCACTATTGCTCACAGCCCATTTTGTGTTTAGGTTTAAGAATCTGGAGAATATTCCACATTCTAAGCCTTGTTTTGTTTTAAAACCGTCGGTGTAGACATGAATCTGGCTCTTCTTTTTGTTCTATTATAACTTAATATGGCTTATGGAAGATATATCTCGGTGAGATTGAGTCCATGTTCGCTTGAAGCAGTGGGAGCGTATTGAGCGCCTCCTGCCAAAAGCGTCGTCTCGCCTCCCAAGATCCTACATTAGGTTCTATTTCAACCGTGCGGAAGCGTGTCATTATTGTTAGAGCAACCTCCTTGATGTAAATATCAAGGGTAGTGAGACTAAGAATGACTTCCATGAATCTGGTCATTGCTCCTGTTATGTTGAGACATGCTGTTCTTTGAATTTTTTCTAGTTTACGGATAGCTGTTAATTTTTGGGTTTTCGGTACCCAGACAACTGTACCGTATGTTAGCATAGGTCTTATGATAGCCGTGTAAGTTCATGCGACAACTCTGGAAGAGAATTCCCAGGTGCGCCCCAAGGTTCGGCGGCATTATTCATAAGCAATTTATGCTCTTTTAACTCTGTTTTCTAAATGCGAGTTCCATGTTAACTTACTGTCAAAGGCGAGACCTAGGTACTTCACCTCTGTTGCAAAGTTTAGTTTTGTGTTTAGGAGTTCTGGAAGTTTTAATTTCACTTTCACACTTTTTCTTGTGAAAAGGAGCATTTCTGTCTTCTTAGGATTGATAAACAGTGAATGGTCCTTGCATCACTGTTCTATAATTATTAGAGCTACTTGCATTCTTTCGCAGAGTATGTTCTCAAAATTTCCTGTTTGCAGAATGACCAGGTCATCTGCATATGCTATTGTGTAGTGACTGTCATTATTGAGGCGGCTGATGAGGGTGTCAAGGACCATATTCCACAGTAGAGGTGATAGCACCCCTCCCTGTGGACATCCCCTTGCAACCAAGCCTCTTATATTCACATCTTCTACACTTATGTTTACTGCTCGCTTTGAGAGCATGTTATGTATCTACCCACTAACCATTTGTGAAACATTTCTGTTGGTTAGTGAGTGTATTATCTTTGGGAAGGTGGTTTTATTAAAAGCACCTTCTACGTCTATGAAAACACCCAAGGCGGACTCCTTATTATCCACAGGGACCTTTCTATCCGGCCAGCAACTAGATGAAGGGCTAAATCAGTAGATCTGCCTGGGGTGTACCTATGCATGTTGGTTTGGGTGTAGTGGTGTTGTTTTAATCATCGCATCCCTTATGTACCTTTCGCATAGCCTTTCTAATGTCTTCATGGAAAACAATTTCAGACTAATTTGTCAGTAAGTTTTTGGGACAGTGTAATACATCCTTCCAGGTTTGGATATAAATACCACTTTTACCTCTCTCCATTTTTTGGGGATATACCTCAGAGGGTAATACAAAGTTAAATCATAATCACTTAAATATATTTGTTCAAATATATTTCTTTTTTGATTGATTTATAAGTGCCGTTTTGACTCCCTTTTTATTATTTTTAAGTATTTTATATTATATTCAGAAAAGTTTCAGAAGAGCGTCAAATAAAATTATAAATTATTATTCTAAAATAAATGAGAAATTGTAAAATTATTTTAATCGTAAATCGCAATTGAAATGTAAAAAGTCCGTCTATTTCTTGCTGATGAGTCCTAATAAGGACGGAACGGGTCTAAGAATGACGTTCTCCTTAGTAATAAAAATTAGTTTCTGTACTGTTTTTTTTTATATTATGCAATGCCTGTTAGCTCGATGTTTCTGTGACACGATCTATGATATTTTTCTTTGTTGACATTGACTGTCGAAACTCCGAGACAGAAATTGTATGTGCTAGTTCAGGCCAGATGCCGCCCCGTTTTAGGTTCATTCCCAAATCTTTAAATACCTCTCTACAGCATCGGTATATATGAGAAATGCATTGATGCATACTAAGCCCATATCTTCGTCTGCGTGAGTAAGTTTTTAATGTATGTTAAGCGACGAAAACCTGAGTATGAAAATTGTGAATTTAATAAATCGAAATTAAATGAGAGGTATTTGAAGATTTGAGAACGAGCCTGAAACGACGTCTGGCACAAACTAGCACATCAAATTTCTGTCTAGGAATCTCGACAGTTAATGCCGTTATGGTCTAGCGGTAAAGGCATTAGTCTAAAGAACAAAGATGCCTGGGTTCGAATCCCGGCTACGACTGGCTCTTCTTCAAATCTCCAAGGATTTATTTTCACCTTTGGGGTCTGGTGATGGCCTTAATATTAATAAAGGGATTTTTGAGATTTATTTTCGAATTTTAAAATTATTCCTAAATAAATATATCTTTAATAATAAAAATAAAGAAAAAAGAGAAAATATTAAAGACCGTGTCACAAAAACAGAATGTTTCCCTCCTGAAAACAACTACCCCATTTGCCAAAACTGCAACAAGCATTGCATTATATCAAAAGGAAAATAGCGCAGAAAATAAATTTCAATACTCCTTTATTACTAAGGAGAACGTCATTCTTAGACCGGTTTCGTCCTTATTATGACTCACCAGCAAGAAATACACTGACTTTTCCTGGATAGCGCATGCCAAACCACAAGATATTATCTGGAGTTTACTACTACAGTAGACAAGATGGACGATTTCCGACTGGCATTTTAAATTATATAATGGAAAAAGACATCAAGGCAAACTGGCGAAGATCAAAATATTCTGAATTTTGTACAACATTAAAAATTATTACATGATAATAAATACTTACATGATAAAGTAACTGGCATTTCTCCAGTATAAACGGTGAGTAAAAGGGTGCCATAGAGATATACGTAATTTGCTAATATTGTACTCGCACCTTTTCCAACATCTCGGTACAAATATCCAAATATAAATCCAATAATAACGTGCGCTAAAATTCTGTTAAGGGCAGGATTCTAAAAATTAAAAATAGATTTGCTTGATTTTAATAATAATAATGACAGTCCATCAATAAAGTGGAATATTTCAGATACGATTGTTTTTATTAATAAGTCAATATTTTTATTTATAAGACGATACAAAAATTGGCTAATAGCAATCAGCGCCGGTACTTGACATGTACATCATCGGAGTCGAAAAATCTCCCCCCTTGGCTACGCCATTGAACTGATGACTCTGTGATGAATATATTTTTCCAAAACAGAGATTTTCACATCTGATACTATTTATTATAGACCAAGTTATCCAAGATATTAAATTGCAGGAAATTCGTCAATAAAGATCCAAAATTGTTTAGAATTATGTTTCTACGTTTGACCACTCCCTTATGGTCAATTGCCATGAAGATACAATAATAATTAAACCACCCCCCAAAATAATTCTAAAAACCTAAAGTGGGAGTCTTGAAAATAAAATGATTAATCATTGCGAGGACATTATAAAGAGCCCATGATATACATATTTATCAGTTTAATTATATTAACAAACTGGAATAAAGATATATATAATGCTTGGAATTCTATATTATACTCTCAACAGTTTAACAGAACCCCTCAATATCCATTTTTTTTTATAATCAATAGGCTTCATCACCTTATAAAGCTTGATTTTTCCAGAAGATTTTAATTTGATATCGTTCTCTGTTTCTGAGTTAAGATTTTTTTCAATATTTCATTACCCTTATTTCCCCATTTTTTTTTATTTATGCATTCCTCCATAGAGCTTGATTTTTTGGCAAAGACGAGTTGACACCTAACTTTTTAGTTTTACCTTAGCTTGGATTATTCATATCAATTGTTGTTGCACAAACTATTATATAAAATGTGTTTTTTCTTCTTGAAACTCGCTTGGGCTTAGGATTAACAATGTGTGTCAATTCAACACCATCCCCGGTGTCAACTCAAACTATAATTTATCATCAAAAACTTTGTGGGTGCCAACTCGGCCCGGCCTGATTTTTACTAAATATTTCGGTGAAAGTTGTAAATTTAATATATCGTAGATCGCAAATCTAAATCCGAAAGGTCAGAATTATCTGAAATAAATTTTTAAATCATTTTAAAATTCGGAAATAAATCTCAAAAATCCCCTATGAATTATTAAGATCATTCCCGGACCCCAAATGGAAAAACAAATACTTGTAGATTTGAAAAAACCTGTCATCGTCAGAAGTCGAACCCAGACCTACACTTTTTACGGACGTGTGCCCTTACCGTAAAGCTATCAAGTAAGTTTTCAATGCACGTTAAGGACGTAAAACTGAGTATAGAAATTGTGAATATAATATCGTAGATCGCAAATCGAAATCCGAAAGGTCAGAATTATCTGAAATAAGTTTTTAAATAATGTGAAAATTCGGACACAAATCTTAAAAATCCACTTTTTAAATCTACAAGTCTCATTTGGGGTCCGGGAATGGTCTTAATAATTCGTAATTTCCATCCCCTAAACACCCCATTTTAATTCAGATTTTTTCAAAATCAATAGACTTCGTCTCCTTATAGAGTTTCATTTTTAATAAATTTTCAACTGTTTTTTGTAAGTGAAAATTAAATTTGAAAATAGTTTCACTTTTCGAATTTTCATCTCTCTAGGATCTTTAAAATTATTTTAGGGGAGGTTAAATTGCGATACAAACCTCTTTGGATCTTTAAAGTTTTAATTCAAAAGTGTTTTTCGATCATTTACGTTCTTTAAATTATTAAAATTATTAAAAAACTGTAATGGATCGTCGAACATATTAAAATGTTGCATAAACGTTGGTCATTGCTATGGTGTATGAACTTAAAAAGAAATATTAACTTCGAATGTCAGTGGGTACCTCCTCGGCTTTTAAATGTAGTCTTTGAGAAAGAAACTCCGTATCATGAAAAAATTACGCATTTACATTATTTAAAGTCGTATTCCTAATATCTTCAAAACAGATGAGTCATATATAAAACATAGATTAAAAACAATACGGTAATGATAAATATAAAAGATGCCCTTGACAATGAAACATTTCATAACAGATTGCTTAGAATAATAATATTAATTATCTTACGTAACATCGCTTTGTGGTCAACAGATTTCGTTTATACAGCAGCAAAAATTGCATAATGGTGGCAGCCGGCGTTGTCTTTGGATCGTCGGAGGAGATTCCTAAACTTCTCGGTTGAAACAAGTCAGAATAATCTATTTTACTTTCTGAAATTTAAAAATATGATATATACAGGGTGTTTAAAAAAAGGTCACAAAATGAAATGGTGAATAGTATGACCCAAAATAAGCAGAAAAGTCTTAATAAATATATGACCGAAAATTGACGGTTTCGGAGATACGGACCATTTTGTGTTTATAACAATTTTTTATTATTATAAACAAACAATGATATTTATAAACAATCAGTAACAACATAGAGTTAAATGAGATGTTCAAAGTGCCCTCCCTCCATTTCAATGCATTGCCATTTGCACGACCGTACATAAAATGCATGTCAGCTAATTCAATGTTAGTGTAAACAGGCATAACGAAAATTTATAAAATTATTCACCCACAACAAAATAATAACTGCAAATAGTATCTATGAAAAAACATCGGTAGACTCCGATAAGAAAAGCAAGTTTTTGAGAATGAAAAAAGATAATCAAAAAATGATACAAAACACAAAACACTCCGTATCTCTGAAACCATTCATTTGCGGACATATGTTTATTAAGACTTTTCTGCATATTTTGGCCCATACAACCCCCCGTTTTATTTTGTGACACTTTTTTTTTAACACCCTGTATGTACAATAACTTGACCCCCTTCCAGAAACTGGGAAACAAAGGAGTTTCTAAAAATTTAAATAAACACGTCAACTTTTATTGGCAAGGGGCGATTTGTCATAAAATTTATATTCAGAAATTCAACCACCTGGAGCACGTCAGCAATTCCCTATTTATTTTTAAAATGCAATATAACATTTCATTTGAAAGGCATTTTTTTTCTATACAACCCTATATATATATATATATATATATATATATATATATATATATATATATATATATATATATATATATAAAAAATCAGAATTCTTAACAATCTTAATATTCATATACAGATACAATCTACTTTCAAAGGTTTTTCTTACATTTGCAAACTCGTCCGTTGTCAGTAATATGTAGGGTTGCCACTTGTCCTTTTTTGGAAAGGACAGTCATTTTTTGTAGCAAAATGTCCTTGTGACTTTTTAAAGCTTAAAATGTCCTTTTTTCCGGCAAATTACTTTTTTAACGGCGAATGACTTTTTTTACGTGAATGCCTTTTTTTACAGCACATATTTTTAAAAAGGACATGGTTTGTACAAAAATCTATAAGCTGAGGACCTTTTTTTTAGCTCGGTAGACTGACGAGGAGAATTTTTTTGTTACAAGCTCGGCGACCTTTTTTTTAGAAGTTTAGTAGCAGGATAAGGACTTTTTGTATACCGTAGCCCCTGTCATCATCGTAGTCCTTTACTTATTTTTCAAAAAGGTGGCAGCCCCAGTAAAATGGATTCGGTACCAATTGTCTGTCGCAGCTCTGCAAGATATACAGACAGAGTGGCGTATATATTTGATTTTAGGCGGCCCCACAAAAATAAATTCATTGGAGAGAGATTAGGTGATCTTTTTGGCCATTCCATTCGACCCCTGCCTTCAATCCAACGTTGGTAAAACGACAAAATCGGTAGTGACAGACCTAATCAAAGAATATTCCCTTGTGAAATTCAAGGAAAGATGGGATGAAACAAGAAACTGCAAAGTTGCCAGGGAGCTCTTAAGTTATCCTGACAACACTGCAGCAACAAATACTTGACTATGACTAGACAGAATCTGCGCCTAGTTACAGGCATTCTGACTGGTCATTGCCAAGTACGAAGGTATCTCCATATCATGGGGATGTCAAAATCCGGACTCTGCAGAGGGTGCGAACAAGAAGATGAGACCATCGAGCATATGCTTTAAGATTGCTCGTCGCTCTCATTTATTAGAAGATTTGTGTTCGGCTAGTATCGGCTATCACTGGCCGATATAAGAGAAGCACCTCTTGGCGACGTTGTCAACTACATTAAATCTATAGGCTGGCTCACGAGGTAGGAGGTGCCTATCATTTTAGGAGGATGCACAATGGGCCTAATGAGGCCTAAGTGCCGTGGGGGTAACCCACCCTCCCCCACGTTACAGATACAGATACAGAATGCCAACCAAACATTTATTTTTTGAGGCGTCTGTATATGTGTCTCCAAGAATAAATAAGTCTTACTCCAATAACGATAATTATGTCTATTTACGACACTATTTAACATGAAGGTATGCTTGACAGAAAAAAATTTACAATCGATGTGGGTTGTTATTTAATAGTACACTAAATTCTTCGCAAAGTTGAAGCCGTTTAACTCCTGAACTAACCTTATAAGGGTAAAATTTATGGAATTTAACGGTTGTTAAGTTTTCTTTATTTTTCTTAATTTATGTATATTTTTTGCGAAGCAACCGGTGATGACTTCATGCCAGGCAGGCAGGCAGACAGGCAGGTTATAGGTAAATTAGTTTGTTTTTTGTTTTGGTTAGAATACTAGGAAAATATATTTATTTTCTTTAATATACATATATTACATTTAAATTTATCCATCTGAATTCATGTGTGGTGTGTGAGTCTGACATGTGGATCTGAATGTATGAATGACCCATTGCTATATTAGATCGATTTTTCTGATGTGGACTGTAATTAGGAGATGAATCTTTCGATACAAATTATCTGTTAGAAAGTATGGTTGATTTTTAAAATCACCTGTTACTTTGTTGACGAAATTTCACAAAATTTACAACACATAGACGCGGTAACTTCTTCACTATCTATTTTTAATTCTCGTTAGAAAACTAATTACATAGCCCTCTAATTTAAAATACTTTGTGTTACAAATGAAAATGCCGGTATGATTTGCAAGATGACCTGGGATTTTTAAATCGAGTGAGGAGCTCGATGATTAGAAAAGTACTTCGGCCGTTTGAAAGCGAAATGAAGATGAAAACTAACGTCAGCATCCTCGTTCCTTACAGACTGACCATTCATTCGTCCGTCCAGAGACGGCTTGACACAAAACAAATAAAACACTGAACAAAATGTTAAGGAATCTCAACATGTGGGATTAGAGCACCCCCTGTGATTTGCCATGAGGTATTTTACCGTCTTAGTTCATGTCCGTCTGTATGTATATAGTAGTTTGAAAATAAATATTTCCAATTTTAAAACAGTTAATAATTAGTTACTTAAATATACTAACCTCAAGAAAAAAATTCGATAAAAAATGTTCGATCGCTTGTAAGTTCGTACAGTTGTATTTCGATCAAATTATATTCGTTAACATGTGCTTTTTTTAGGTCCAACAAGAAAATATACACTTTCTGAAACAATTTTTTGTCCAGAAAATAACATTTTTCCGATCAAGACCGGAAAGTAGACGTTAGTGACCGGTAAAAGCTTTTACCGGTCTCTGTTTTTAATTTGTCCTATCGCTGTTTGATTGCTTGATTTCGTTACTATGGTAACAACGGTCCGATTTATTGCCAAGTGACAGTCCGTTGATTTTTAATTTGTTGTTTATGTCAAACTTGATTTCGCAAATGTATCCATTATCTAGTTTTTAGAATTTGTTAATTACTCTATTAAATTAAAATAAATACTAGAGTTTACATCAAAGTATCGATCTTAAAAAAAATATTGTACGTCACGTGACCGAAAATTAGTGTTAAGCAGGTCTCTCCAAGCTTCAAGCTTGCTGATAAAACTGATCTTCATAGAGACCTTAAAGTGGAGATTGCTGAAAATACAATAGATTAATTTGCCAGTATTCACCAACAACGACTGCTCAAACATGGGAAGGTTGAGGTTATCCAGTTCCTAAACAATGTCATTCTAATAAGAAGACTCAAAAGAACCAAGAATTTTGAGTAAGTTCAGTGATGTAAGATAAAAGCACAGTATAGTGCGATTTAGTGTAATACGTTAACGGTAGTGTAACAAAATAATTATACTCTAAGTGAGTGAGTAGAATCTTAGTTTATGAAGTTTTTCATCCCTAGATAAGTTAGGTAAGAATAAAATTGCTAATGGATCTTAATGATCAGATTGTAATTATCGTAAATGCTTTACTTGGAATATTTATTAAAAAAAGAAAATAAAAATTATGTTTTAGATAAAATGTTTCAGATGGAAATTTTAGGACTCATGTTCAATCACAGTTATCTAAACCGAGCGTACATTTTAAATATTATTTTTAAAGCTATTTTCGAGTAGGGGATAATGTGGAAGAAGGTGTTTGTTTTGAAAATCAATTTATAATAAATAGTGATATTGTAACAAATACATTGCAACTATTTGTAAATGGAATGTACCATTGATGAAGGTTGGGAAGTCATTTTAAACAAAATGTTCATTAATTTTAAGAAATTTGAATTTCTTTTTGTTATTATTGATATTTCCATATAAATACAACCATACAACCATACAACCGTACAACCGTACAACCGTACAACCGTACAACCGTACAACCGTACAACCGTACAACCGTACAAACGTACAACCGTACAACCGTACAACCGTACAACCGTACAACCGTACAACCGTACAACCGTACAACCGTACAACCGTACAACCGTACAACCGTACAACCGTACAACCGTACAACCGTACAACCGTACAACCGTACAACCGTACAACCGTACAACCGTACAACCGTACAACCGTACAACCGTACAACCGTACAACCGTACAACCGTACAACCGTACAACCGTACAACCGTACAACCGTACAACCGTACAACCGTACAACCGTACAACCGTACAACCGTACAACCGTACAACCGTACAACCGTACAACCGTACAACCGTACAACCGTACAACCGTACAACCGTACAACCGTACAACCGTACAACCGTACAACCGTACAACCGTACAACCGTACAACCGTACAACCGTACAACCGTACAACCGTACAACCGTACAATCGTACAACCGTACAACCGTACATCCGTACAACCGTACAACCGTACAACCGTACAACCGTACAACCGTACAACCGTACAACCGTACAACCGTACAACCGTACAACCGTACAACCGTACAACCGTACAACCGTACAACCGTACAACCGTACAACCGTACAACCGTACAACCGTACAACCGTACAACCGTACAACCGTACAACCGTACAACCGTACAACCGTACAACCGTACAACCGTACAACCGTACAACCGTACAACCGTACAACCGTACAACCGTACAACCGTACAACCGTACAACCGTACAACCGTACAACCGTACAACCGTACAACCGTACAACCGTACAACCGTACAACCGTACAACCGTACAACCGTACAACCGTACAACCGTACAACCGTACAACCGTACAACCGTACAACCGTACAACCGTACAACCGTACAACCGTACAACCGTACAACCGTACAACCGTACAACCGTACAACCGTACAACCGTACAACCGTACAACCGTACAACCGTACATACGTACAACCGTACAACCGTACAACCGTACAACCGTACAACCGTACAACCGTACAACCGTACAACCGTACAACCGTACAACCGTACAACCGTACAACCGTACAACCGTACAACCGTACAACCGTACAACCGTACAATCATACAACCATACAACCATACAACCATACAACCATACAACCATACAACCATACAACCATACAACCATACAACCATACAACCATACAACCATACAACCATACAACCATACAACCATACAACCATACAACCATACAACCATACAACCATACAACCATACAACCATACAACCATACAACCATACAACCATACAACCATACAACCATACAACCATACAACCATACAACCATACAACCATACAACCATACAACCATACAACCATACAACCATACAACCATACAACCATACAACCATACAACCATACAACCATACAACCATACAACCATACAACCATACAACCATACAACCATACAACCATACAACCATACAACCATACAACCATGCAACCATGCAACCATACAACCATACAACCATACAACCATACAACCATACAACCATACAACCATACAACCATGCAACCATACAACCATACAACCATACAACCATGCAACCATACAACCATACAACCATACAACCATACAACCATACAACCATACAACCATACAACCATACAACCATACAACCATACAACCATACAACCATACAACCATACAACCATACAACCATACAACCATACAACCCTACAACCATACAACCATACAACCATACAACCATACAACCATACAACCATACAACCATACAACCATACAACCATACAACCATACAACCATACAACCATACAACCATACAACCATACAACCATACAACCATACAACCATACAACCATACAACCATACAACCATAAAATAACTTAAAAGTTATAAAAAAAATAGGCTTGTAAAGAGGAAAAACGGCTTCAATATAATGTGTAACTTGACCATATTTACTATTAAAAAAGAGAGCTTCAGGAGTTTGGATTTCTGGGTATGAATTTTATACAATAATTCGCCTTCCCCCCGGCAATAAAAGTTGACGTGTTTGTCTAAATTTTGAGGGGTCAAGTATTTATTGCTACATCCTTTATAGATAAATAATAAGAAGGAAATTAAATAAAATTCTTCTCAAAAAAAAAAACAGTGTTGCATTTTTACTATAACTATCCTAGATATTTAATTTCATTCAAATTGAATTCCTCCCATAATTAATTTTCATAAACAGATGTGTTTTCCAAAATGGTTATTTATACATTTTTCGTACTGCTAGCAATATTACAACTTAACAAATATTAATATTTAAAATTTGTTCATGATGTGTCAAACACATTTATTAGTTGATTTCTAATTGGCTTGTGATTATACCAACGACGAACAACTACCAGACCAATTTTGTTTACAAAAACCGAGTTGCAAGCATTCCTGGTGTTATCCACGTGGTTGTCAAATTATTGTGAGAGTCTTGTTACAAAGATTGTTTATGATTATGGTTCGGAATTTACTCAACATAAGGTTCTAAAACACACAGAAGACTCTCAAAATTACATAAAGGAAATATATTTGCATTCTTGGTGCCAGTTATTATCCGTTTATTGTTTTTCTCTGGTTGCAACTATTTTTGTAGTTGAAGGTGATTTACAGGAAAGTACACTATTTATTTTGCGGTGTTGCAATGATGTAAAGCAGGAATCATAGTTGTACCAGCTGGTTTATTCATAAAACGCTTACTGGCATAAATTATCCCCACTCAATTTAGTAGGCATCTCGTTCTTTCTAATGCGGCTGCCGACGCGACAGCTCTGTCTGCCGAACATAAAGTAAATAAGAGCTTAATTATTATGGATGAATAAATTAGTCTAGTAGTTTTTCGTTGTAGGTCTTCGGTAACTTTAGTGACACGTGACTGATCCGTAGTGCATATGAGTAGAACAATAAGCAAATTATGAAAACCCCTACTCTAGACTGTTCTTATTTTTAAACTACAAACTATCTTTTAGTCAAATTTAGATGCTAAACACAAATATTAAATGGGGGTTTTTTAACTAGAGTCAAAAGGTATAGAAAATAAAATTAACAGATCCTTAAAATTATTTTTGGAATTTAAAAAAAAATAATATTATACGTCGCAATTACATAAGAGATTTGGTCCCTATGCTCCGCCCTTAAGAAATGCATAATTAAAAGAATATTTCAGTAATAACTTTATATTTCCCTTAATCCTCAATGCAATGTTCCTACATTTCAATACCTTCACGGAAGAAATTTCCTTGAACCTCTCCAAACTATGCAATTAGAGAACCATTTGAGTTTTGGAAACAGTCTGTAGTCACTAAGGCGTCAAATGTGGCAAAAAATGAGTGTTCTATCAATTGGAATCCTGCTTGATGAATAGCAGCTTTGACAACACAAGATATTTGATATAATGCACAATTTAGAAATTAAATCTGCGTAATAATTTATTTTAATAGATAGTCAACCAAAATTACCCCATCATTGTCCTAAGAAACTGAGTCATCACCTTCCCAGCAAATGAAACTACTAGAAATTTTGGAGGTGGAGGAGACGCCCTGTTTTCATTCTTTACTCTACATTTTAGTTTCAAGATCGTAATTGTGCATCCATGATTCATATACAGTAAGAAATAGGTCAAAAAACATTTTTCTTTGATTTGACGATACGTTTTTTAAAGTTGCTTACAAGTACTTGATTTTGATTTTTTATATCGTTGGGAATCTTGTTTTCTCTATGACATAATATGTATTGTCCTAGACCTTTTTTCATTCGTAGTTACCTTGATATGATATTAGAGATTCGAAATTCTTTAGCACGAAGCTCTTCCACGCTTGAATTCACAACTAATGTTGATATCTAATTTTGATAAATTAAATTAATTCTAATAGATAATCGAAACTATTATTAAAAAAAAAGTATTGCACAAAACAAAATGGAATGAATTTCAGAAAGAATTGTCAAATAGAATACAAAAAAATGTTTCATTAAAGACTAAAAAACAAACCAAGAAGTTAAAAGTTTGTAAATGATATTCAACAGGCGGCTTGACAAAAAATACCTGAAATCGAAAGATTAACAATGGGAAGCCATTATTCTTTTGAAATAAATGACAAAGAATAAGAACACCAGATGATCAAACAAGACTAAACAGAGCCTCCCAAAAATTACGAACAGAAATTGCACAACTATAAACGAGTCAATAAATACTTGCAAGAACTAATTGATGATAGTGAAACAAACTATTTTCTCTGGAAAATAGCAAAAATACTAAAAATTCTACTGCCCTTCAATCAGAACTGCCAATGGAATCCGGGCCAAGTCAAATTAAGAAGAATCAGAAATGTTCTCAAATCACTTAGAACAAACTTTGCAGCTTAACAAAAATAATAGTATACAGGAGGGGGTGGGTTGGCTCAGTGGTTAGAGTCATGACTCTGAGATCGGAAGGTCTCAGGATCGAATCCCACCGGTGGCAGGAATTTTTATTTAATTAAAAAATTAAATATTAATTCTAATGCATAGGTAGGATTCCCCACTCGACCATTCACTGTTGGGTTCTAATTAACAGTGCTGTTCCTAAAGTGGCGCTGGGAAACAGTAACAAAGCCTACACAGAACACGAGGCTAATGGCCGTAGTAGTCGACGCCGATGACACCAAATTAAAAAAAAAAAAAAAAAATAGTATACAGGAATTATTGTGGTATGAAGGTGAACTAGGCATCAATCTAATAACACATAAAGGACTAACAGAAGAAATTAAGAACAACCGTAATACAAAAGGCCTCTCAGATTGAACTTTAGATTTATTTAGGACCATGGGCCATGTGGCTTACCTACCTTGATCTTTTTAGATTTATTGTGGACATTCTTTAATCGTTGTTTAGAGTACCTTGTCTAATTCGGTCTTTTGTAGTAGACTCCATAGACTAGAAAGTAGTTCACCGACGTAGCTAGTTCCCTTGGTTTTTCTTTTCCAAGTGTAAGAAATCTTAGTCTTGATAGACCTTTGCAGTAGCACAATACGCGTTCTGCAGTTTCATCCTCTTCTTGACAGAATCAGCACATGTTTGTTAAGCCTACAATGTCCTATTAAAAGACCTACTAGTACTCTAATATTTTTCCTATTAAGGCTTAGTAGATGCTCGGTGAGTTTAGGCGATGTCCCTTTTAAGAACTATTTGGCCTGTTTACGTCCTGGTGAAATTTTTCACCATTTTGGCCATTTTTTAAACATTCACTGTTTTCTGCATATTTTGACACGACAGAAGAATTCTGGACCAATAAGAGCCTTTCAGGCTCCCTCTCGGGCTAGTAAATCGGCCTCTTCGTTTCCCTTATGTCCTTTGTGGCCTGGTACTCAGGCAAAGGTTAGTCTGCGGCTTAGATATTATAACCGGAGGAATTTTCAAGAAGCTACGAAGAATTAAACCATGAATTAAATTTAAATTGCGAAACATGGAAAACCTCCGAAATGAAGCATCATTGCTATAACCAATTGTCTTAACTATTCAAAAAACCATTGCCAACACAAAAAATACTAGTCAGCAAGAAGAACAAATTCACTGCATAACAAACATAACTGAAAAAGCCTACGAGGAAAAGCAATTATTAACCAATATTTTTGGATGTAGCTCAGGAATTCAACCGGGTCTGGCATGAAGGACCAATGAACAAACTGAAGAAAATATTACTAACACACTATACTGATATTTTAAAATATTATATTACTGGCCGAGTATTCTATGTCAAATAATAGAAAGCATTTTCTACAATTAAATATATTAACGCAGGTGTCTCAACAAACCATGTAACGATCATTACTTTTGCTAACGATACAGAATACAGCTATCCTAAAAGTGTGACATGACTGCGAAGAAACTATAGAAAAACTCCAGCAGGCATGTAACTGAATGGAAATTATAATAAATAACAGGTAATTATTATTCATTAGCTTTGCCTGTAAAGAAAGGAAACAATAACCAATAAGTATAAATAATAAGAAGATATCACACTGAAATACAGAAATACCTGGTAATGAACCTTGATTAAAATGGAAAGCACATATAAAGCAAAAAGGAAAGAATTCGACTAAAAAAATGAATTGGCTATTGGGACGAAAATCAAAACTTTTTGTATATAATATAAACAGATTTTAAACCAGTCTGACTATATGGAATCTACCTCTGCGGAAGTGCATCAAAATTAAAATCTTTTAGAACAAATTTTATCGAGATATTGTAGACGCAACATAGATATAAATGATTACCTGCACAGTGATTTGAAGATACTTACCATTAAATAAATAAGACATCAAGAGATTTTTAGAGATTCATAAAGGAAGACTTCATACTCATGATAATACCGAGGTACTACAGATCCTAGATACTACAAATCCTAGATAATGCTCATTTTATAGCCTATATGGCACCTTAGTTATAAGAAATTATTTTTTTTTTTAATTATGGTAGTAGGTCTCTTGTCTTTTTACTGCAAATATTTTATTTTGACCGAGTGGTTCCATTTTGATGCAAAATTCATGAAATAATTACTTTTACTAATTATCCTATTTACATAATTTTTATTGTTAAACATTTTTATCTAACAGGCTGTATAAAAGAGTCCGGGGTAGAGCATGGGAAGCAATTCTTATATTATTATAAAAAAACTATTTGGAAGTAGACTCATAGATAAAGCTTATATATGAGTATACTGCCAAAGATTTTGGCTATGACAACCACATAGATAGAAATTAAATTACCTTTATCACTAATACATTTAAAATTTTCTGATTTTTGGGAATGTTGATACTTTGCGGCTTCAGCTAAGGCATTTATATCTGCATTGTGTTCTCCTGTTGCTACTTCCATTACTGTAACCAACAAATATATGAAAATACTTTCAAAATAAACTAATTGTTATTAATGATTTGTATGAAAATATAGGCTTTGTTAGAGTAAAAGTTTCGTAAATTAACTTTCTTGTTTGTGTTTTCGTATAAAAGTTATTCCTAAAATCTTCCGTTTTGGTTTAAATAAATAATCTTAAAATGACCCGACAGCCTAATTTGGCAAAGGAAACTGTTCAATTTGCGAGGAATGTGAAATGATTAGCAAAAACTCATTAGTGACTCACAAGTAGGAAGCACTATTTTTATTTAACCATTCGGGCCTGTCTGATATCACTCTATTCCGTATGTACGACCTCTAGGGCCAAAGCTCTGCAGTCTTGAAGGCTTAAAGGAGACGCCACTATCAATAAGCCTGACTATTCGCGATTCAAGCTAAGTGATACGCCCTCTGGAGAAAATTAGTAAAAGGTCCCTATAAGTAGGATGACGTTCAGTGTTGCCAGAAGCAGCAAAATTTCGTTACGTCGTCGGATTTTAGTTTTTGAAGAAATGGATAAGACCTTTTATTTAAGAATCAAAATTTGTGTCTAGTAATATGTAATCATACTATTTATTTAAGGATTTTTTTATAAAATCGATTTATTATATTGATTTTTTTTTAAATATCAGTTCATTTATTAATTTTAATTTTAAAATCAGTCAGAGACAAAATCAGTTCATCATTTGGCAACATTGGCGTTCGTGTTCATTGTTTACATTTTAATTTGTATCAATTACAATTAGAGTTTTTTGTTACTTTTTAGCTTTAAATTTGTTTATTTCTTATAGTATGTGATAGTATTTAAATTAAAAATGAAATCTGCGAAAAAGCCTCCAGAAAATTGCAATCTGTATGGTGTTATTGTCAAAATCAAAACTGGAGTATTCATTATTTTTCAAGTGCAAGTCATAAAATTCTGTTTCTTACGATAAATGGGTATCTACAAATTCACAATATTGAAATTTTGCAAAACGTTGTTTAGAATCAAACTCCAATATGAGTTGTGACGGTTTTATTACCATTTACATGTATACAAAGTACTACACAATTCACTTCATGATATAAGAATAAGGATAGTAAGATTTTTAAAGAAGTTCATCAATAATAAACGTTTGGTACCTGATATGTCCTTTAAACCACATAATTAAACATGTCCTGGGTTTAGTTAATACATATTTCTAGATGTTCTTGTAGCAACCAATAGGTCAATATTTCCAACAAATTAGTTCGTACTACACATGGAAAATTACATTTATAACGAAAGTACGAAAACTAAACTTAAATTAACACCAAATGAAACTCAAAAATACTATTATAATAAGAATATTATCTAAAAACAGTTAAAAAATCACAAATACAAAATCTCACAACACGTAAATAAACAAACATCCTACTTATACGTGACAAATGACAGGCGCGCGAAAATTAATTTGAATCGCGAATACCTCTATTCGAGATTCAAATTAATTTTCACGCGCCTGTCATTTGTCACCTATAAGTAGGATGTTTGTTTATTTACATGTGTTTGTTTTGGGCGGATTTTGTATTTGTGATTTATTTAACTATTTTTAGATAATATTCTCATTATAATAGTGTTTTTGAGTTTCATTTAGTGTTAATTTAAGTTTAAGTCTCGTCATAAATATAATATTTATCATGTGTATGACTTAATTTGTTGGAAATATTTACCTATTGGTTGCTACAAGAACATCTAGAAATATATATTTACTAAACCCAAGGCATGTTTTATTATGTGGTTTAAAGGACATTCCAGGTACTAAACGTTTATTATTGATGAACTTATTTATAAATCTTACTAGATTTATTCTTATATTATGAATTGAATTATATAGTACTTTGCATAGGTACATGTAAATGGTAATAAAACCGTCACAAATCAGATTACAGTAAGATTCTAAACAAAATTTTGCAAAATTTCAATATTGTGAATTCGTAGATATCCATTTATCGTAAAAAACCAAATTTTACGACTTGCACTTAAAAAATAATGAATACTTTAGTTTTGATTTTGACATTAACACCATATAGATTGCAATTTGCTGGGGATTTTTTCGCAGATTTCATTTTTAATATAAACAATATCACATACTATAAGAAATAAACAAATTTAAAGCTAGAAAATAAGAAAAAACTCGAATTGTAATTAATGCAAACTAAAATGTAAACAATGAACATGAACACCAATGTTGCCAAATGATGAACAATATTGAACTGATTTTAAAACAAAATTAATAAATGAACTGAAATTTTAAAAAAATCAATATAATAAATCGGTTCTATAAAAAAATCCCTAAATAAATATAGAGTATGATTACATATTACTAAACACAAATTTTGATTCTTAAATAAAAGGTCATATCCACTTCTTCAAGAGCTAAAATCCGACGACGTAGCAAAATTTTGCTACTTTTGGCAACACTGAACGATATCCTACTTATAGGAACCTTCTACAAATTTTCTTCAGACGGCGTATCACTTAGCTAAAATCGCGAATAGAAATTAAATACTGCCAAAGGAATTATCTCTAAGTGGACAGAGGATAAAACCTCCATTTACTAGTGCAAACTCATTCCAAGTCGTTTTATACAGAACTTCAATGAACGCTTTTTTTCATATCTTTGAATGCTTACTCTCAATTGTGCCTATTGTTTTTCGGAAATCCTCAATATTCTCGTTTTGTCCATAAACTTTACTCTTAACGTATTCTCACTAGAAGAAATTAACTAGAATAAGATCTGTTTTTCCAGTCATAATAGTGACATAAAAACTTGTTTTGATGATACATTTTTTTTATTAGGTCTTTCGCATTTTAAAAATATAAGGACACTAAAATGTGGAACAATGCTTCAATAAGATTAACATTAATGAATATTGTGGGTGTAAAATATGGATTTGTTGCACCCATTAGAATGTGTTGCATCCAATGAGATTTTGAAACACCCAGTGAGATTCGTCGTCAGTCCAATAATGTCATACTTTTGTCAATTAAGATCTCCTCTCACATACAAAATAATATTGCTACTTACAATAATCTGCTGGATTATGATAAGAAGGGCATCTATAGTCTTGTTTTTCCAAATAACTAACTACGTCGCTGGATCTTCCATTATATATGCATTTTCCTTGTGATAGAGTATAGAGCTTATCGAACATCTCAAACAGTAAAGCTGATGGCTGATGAATAGTTGCAATTACTGTTCTACCTTCTTGTGCAAGCCTTTTCAAAAGAGATACACACTGTGTACAGGACATACTATCGAGGCCACTGCAACAATTTAAAAAAATAATTAGAAATATATCCATTGTAACTTAATTCTGGAATATCGCACATCACGAAGAAAACCGTATTAGGTAATATTTTGTAATGTATGTGCCTTATTTAGAAACAAAGCTATCTAGGGATCTATTTTAACATAAAAATAGTTTTGTGGCTATAGGGTTATAGGCACTTATAACCAGAAAAATTACAAATTATTACTCAATACGGTTTTCGTCGGTATGTGCGATATTAACTTAGTTTACATTAAATTGATTTATTATTAGGTACTTTTTAATTGCATACAGAGAAAAAAGTGTTTGCTTTTTTCGTATGAGAAAGAAAGGCTTTTTTAACCGACTTCAAAAAAGGAGGAGGTTCTCAATTCGTCGCAATATTTTTTTTATGTATGTTCAGCGATAATTCTTTAACACACTGCCCGATTTAAACGATTCTTTTTTTGTTAGAAAGGGGGTACTTCAGGGGTGGTCCCATATAAATTTGGTAAAAATCTAATAATTGGGTCCATGAGAAAATCCTCAAACTCTTAATTTTTTATGTATGTTTAGCGATAATGCTTTACCACCTTGTCCAATTTATATGATTCTTTTTTTGTTAGTAAGGGGATTCCTCAGGGATGGTCCCATATAAATTTGGTTAAGATGTGGTGATGGCATCTGCACGTTTTTGAAGTCGGTTTTTTTTTTAATTTTTAATTTCTAATACTTGTTTATAAAAAAAGATTACTAGAGGCTTGAAAAAATTCAATGTCTATTGGTCTTTTATGTAAACAGTGATCCACAAAAAATGTTTCAAAAGTAAGTCAAGACCGACAAAAACAGAGATATAGGCTATGTCCGTAATAACTACTCAGGGCTATGAATTAAATTCAAACTGACAACTAAAAAGAAGAAGAAGTTGTAGGCTTCAACATGGATAAATTTTTCCAAGGCCTGCTTTAGGAATAATTTTTTATAGCATTTATAGCATATAATTTATTGAGCAGTAAATAATAGTGTGATGATATTTTTGAATATCGTCGTATTGGTGGTGAACAGAGCTAAGCCACATTTTTAGGCAAAATGAGTTAATTATATCACATAAATAAAACAACTCTGAAAAATACAGTGGTGAAGAGAGATAAGCGATTTTGTAATTATAATTTTAAAATTCCACAAACTGAAAGAAGCTACGTAAAAATACATCTATCTCTTTTAGTCGTAAAATATTTTTAAGCGACATACATTTCTTCTTCTTTCGTTTTTAATTAAAATGAAGGACGTGTTTTCGTTTGTACCAAATTTTATCGAGCTTAGTACGTAAATAACTTAAGATTTAAATCAAAAGTTGTTTCAACCTAAGAGTTGCAAACTTATTTACCCATTTTCTCCAATTAATAAGTGTGTGGCTTAGCTCTTTTCACCACCAATACGACGATATGTCCAAAATAGGCAAATCAAAACCTTAAGGGTTTGAAGAAGAAACAAAACGAACTAAAAGCCAATCATGTCATAAACTAAAGCTAAATAACTTTTGACACTAACGGAATTCTTTGTAAAATTTTTTTTCTTGATTACAAAATAATTTAATTAATGTATATACATATTTATATAACATTTCTGATGACCTAAATGTGTTTAACATTCAACATATACACAGACACGCACGCACGCACGCACGCACGCTCGCACGCACGCACGCACGCACGCACGCACGCACGCACGCACGCACGCACGCACGCAATCATTTTTTTGGTTTGTTTGTTTGTTTGTTTGTTTGCTTTTTGGTGTAGGAGACGATAACTAGAAACAATGGGGTTAATGATTAAACATATGTCATTAAAAATAAAAAAACATGAACAGAGTTTCCAACATAAAAACAATACCGTAAGTTTTCCAATGTTGGGAAAAAGTAATAGGTATTGCTACATCTATTAGTAGTGCATACGCGGAACAAATTTTTAAACATAATGAAGCTGGTAAAAAGAATAGGCAGGTACTTTTAAAAATAATAAACATTTTAAAACTATGCGGAACGTGTAATCTTCCTCTTCGCGGTCATAACGAAAAAAAAGACTCTTCAAATAAAGGTGTATTTTTAGAATTAGAAGATTTCTTAGCAAATGCCAACTGTACCTTTGATAGTCATATTAAAGAAGCAACCGTAGTTGAAGGCACTTCAAATAAAATGCAAAATTAAATTCTTTAATGTACGTTGAGCGTGTGTCGTGAACACATTTTAGAAGAAACTAAAAAGACTCCGTTTCTTGCTGTTATGGCTGATGATACGTTACAAATTGAATGAAAAAATACACGAGCGTTTTTGGGGTCTTCCGAACCCAGAGAACCAAGATTGAAGTGGACTGTCGAAATGTATTTTGCAACAAATTTTACCTATCTTAGAAGATTGTCCTGATAAGTTAATTAGTCAAACATATTGTTACGCTGGTTTTTGGTATCACAATTTATTTGAACTCAACTTTTACAATAACTCAATTCAACTGACACAATAACTTTAACTGATAACATTAACGTTTAACGTCTATCATAAAACTCCAACTCTGACGTCAGGTCGTCGCCTTATATAGCTTGCCTCCCCTTCTGGAACCTTCTCGAACTTCCGAGCAATTACTACTAGGGGGAGTCGTACCCCCTTCCCCGCGCTAAATTTTGTTAGCAACATCTACTCCCCCGAGGGGGAAAATACCTCTTCTGTAATTGGCTTATTTAATCAGCGTTGCCAAGTTTGACCGCGCCAGTTCTGACACTTTCTGACACATGTCAATTTCTTATTGGAATTTTATGGAAAATATTATAATTTATAACGTTGTAAGGGTTGTAAATGTATATTTAAGATTTATTATCGCTAATAATATTGTGAAAACATGCTGTATGTGTAAAAGGCCTGTTGAAAATGCTTCTTCAAGATAATATCATAAGTAAGTACAGACACAACATAATTATCAGAGGCGGGGCATTAGGCAATCACCTTTAATTTGCAATTAAATTGTCTTATTTTCTTATCGAAAAATTAAAATTAAGAGCAAGTAAACTCCAGCTAAGTTCGTCTTCATCCGTCTTATAATGACTATAGTAAAGGTTAATTACTCATTATTATATTAATATCACATCCTTGTAAAGTTTATTGTTATTTTTTTTAGGTTTCCTTTTCTTGATATGAGAAAGAAATACATGGTTCCAAAATATAGGAATTCAACAAGTGACCACCTGAATAACTTTTTATGTCAATGAACATTTGTATTACAGACCTCAGGGGAGGAAATATTAAAGAAAAATGCAATTTCGATGAAAGAAGTATAATAATCAATCCTGTCACTACTTCTACACTATATTTATCTGCTACTAAAATACTAAAACAGCAAGTAAGTAGAGAAACTTAAATTTCTTTCAAAAAGAATGTTTAAGGAAAAAGGCATAGCCTTTTTTTGTTGACACTTTTTTTTTAACTAATCTAAACGACTAATTTTGTGTATTGTTTAAATTTTCATTTTTTGTACTTAATTTGTTTTAGGTTTAAACAAAATGAACTTCTAAGATATGCATGGAATATCCCAAAAGAGCTAAGGAAGGTTTTAAAATTCTTAAGAAAACTATTCAGAGCCAAAAACATAAAATAGTCTTCCTGTCCAAAATATAAATAGGTATAAATATTTAGATATTATGAGTGATTTTTTATTCTATAAATAGAACCTAATTTGCTTCTAAATCACTACCTAAAGAACTATATTATATACTACAAAACTAAACAAGAATATCACATTATTCATGTTTTTTTTAATTTCCTTAAAGAACGTCATAAAAAAATAAGGAGTTTACATCGTTATGCTAAAACAATACTAGAACAACTTAAATAATGTGGATTTTGACTATTTTAAGTTATGCAAATCATTATGATCTAAAAAAATGTTTGTCTGGTGCTATAGTCAGGTATAAAAACATTCATTTATTTAAACACAGTTGGAATATACATTTTATTTAGGTTTTAAGTTAAAACCTATTAGGACATCCTAAAATGAATGTTTTCGTTTAATTATTCTACATGTTTGTTGGTAAAATAGGATATATTAAGATGTCTTACTGTTTTCTCTGATTATCTAAAAAGTTAGAACAATATACAAAGACTGTTATAACAAAAAAGAAATATACCTTTACTTAAACACACAATTAGTCAGTTCAAGTGTACGATAATTTAAAGCAGAAATCCGGAAAACTTTAAAAATATATTTAAATGTGTTTTTACTATAACAAGGACATAATTATTTAAAAAACTTGGCACATTAACATTGACGATAGGTTTTTATAATATCCTAAAAAGTCGGTGTCGGCACGTGGAGTGAATTTTGAAATCCAACAAAAATTGAAGATTTTTGTAAACATGAGTGCAAAATTAGATGAAATCAACCGATATGGTATTGTTCCATTTAGTGGCGCCAATTTTGACAACTGGAAATTCCGCATGGAATCTGCCCTTAGGGCTGCTGAAATACATGACGTATTAAAGCCAATTCCAGCCACTGATAAAACTGAAGCGTGGATGAAACGCAACAATAGAGCAAGAAATTTAATTATTAGTGTAAGTGACTCTCATCTTGAATATATAAAAGATATTGACGAAGCAATAGATATGATGAAAAAATTAGAAACCATTTTTGCCAAGAAAGGTACGTGTTCCAAGTTTTATTTATTAAAAGAACTGGTCAATTTAAAGTATAATACAAAAGATGATTTGAAAGAACACTATACAAAATATGACAAGATTTCTCGTGAGCTAAAGAAATTAGGGGCCAATTTTGAAGAATCTGATATAGCTTGCTTTTTATTATTATCAATGCCTGCAGAGTATGAGAGTGTTGTAACGGCAACAAGGACCGTATCTGATGATGACATACAGCTGTCCACAGTGAAAAATAGACTATTAGAGTTTAAAACAGTAAATAAAATATGAATAAACCTGAAGCTGCCTTCGTTGCCACTAAACAAAAACCTAAATGTCAATGGTGTGGTAAATTAGGCCATTTTAAAGATGTCTGTGGTATAAGATGCTTTGCTTGTAAAAAATTAGGCCATCGAGCATACAATTGTACAAGTAAACAATTTAATAGTCAGGGTGCTAGTTATGCTCAAAATGATAGTTCTGGAATTAGAAGAAATGAAGACCAAGTTGCATTTTACACATCATTGTATACAGAAAGTGATAATTCCAATACAATATGGTGGTATGTTGACTCAGGGGCTACGCATCATTACATAAAGGATGCAAATGTTTTAATAAATAAGAAACGCTTTGATGAGTCAAAACCAATTCAGTTAGCAGAAAAAGGTAAAGCAATGAATGCTATATGTTATGGTGACTTGGAAGTTCAATCAATAGTTGGTAATCAAAACATTTTAATTACACTAAAGGATGTCCATTGTGTTCCTGATTTGAGGGCAAATCTTTTATCTGTTTCTGCAGTGGAGTAGGCTGGTTTTGAAATTGTTTGCAGCAATGGAGCTATTTCGATTAAAAAAAATTAAAAAGTGTTTGCAAGAGGTAAAAGGTCAGGTAACTTATATAAATTAAAAGTTGAAATTATTAAACTTGCTAATTTGACTGTTAAAAATGATGATGAGTTATGGTATAAAAGATATGGCCATGTAAATAATAAATGTTTAACTGAAATGAATAAATTAAATATTGTAAATGGTTTAAATTTTGAAAACAGTGTTGAAAAAACGGTATGTGAAATATGTGTGAGGGCCAAACAAAAATGCCTCCCGTATTATTCCAAAACTACAAAATCTAGTAGAGTTTTAGAGCTTATTCATACTGATGTGTGTGGACCGATCACATCTGTTTCACATAATGACAACAAATATTTTGTAACTTTTGTTGACTATTACTCAAAATGTGTTATTGTATATGCATTAACGTTTACGTTCTCGATATCGCTTACAATTTTCATTATTTCTCAAACTTCTAGTACCAATAGCTACAAAATAATACGCACGTCCATCGTCCTACCGATTGTATTTTCCGAAATGTTTACTTAAAATCTTTTAGTGAAATGAGCTCTCCACTGCCCATCTTAATTTCGACTTCAGTGGCAGATCTACTGAGCACTTCCCATCTATATGCATTCGAGTATGCATTGAGTCACTCGAGTGACATCAAAGTCTTTTAATCTTGAACAAAAACTTGGTCCCATATAGTCAAATAGGAACTTAAACATTTCCAATATTAAAAAATTACTCTTTTAACAGTTCAGTGCTCTTCGAAATAAATTTTATAAACGAACAATAGGATTGAAAATGAAAATCTGTTTTAATTATTGCTTTAAACCAATTTCACATAAGTATCTGTTTTATGTTTTTTAATTTTTGGAATAGTCGTGCCATGTTTGTATATTTTATTTTCAGTCCATTACATTGAAATATTTATTATCGGAAGGATTTGTTCTAGGTACTATTACCAAGTAACCTGAGACTATAAATTTTAATTATAAACGAAATAAATAATTTTAAGTAGGCGTTTAATATGTATTACTCATACCATGTATTTTAGCTTGTTTTACTTTTTTTTTATTACCTGATTCTATGAGAAAAACATTAGAGAACTTGGTTAATGGAAAAAAAATGTTAAATGTTTAACAAGGCAACTTTTTATAGAATCAAAATATACAGAGTCATAGATTAAACGAATATATTAAACGAAGTGAGACCACAAGTAATTTTCTATTAAAAAAAACTATATGAATCTCGAAATAGTACAAATAAAATATTACAAAGAAAAAGTATTTCTATAGTTTTTTACGTAGTCTTCAAAGAGTTATCAACAAATTTGTATTGGGAGATTATTGCTTAATTAATATACTTATATACAATTTACTGATGAAGACCAAAATTATCTCAAAATATGACATAGTCACAGAACATGTCACACCAAAAATTATAAAAATAAATGACAGAGCCTATACTTTTTTTGGGCGAAAAATATTTATTTTTTTTAATTTTACGTCTTATACCAACTTAAACATAGCATAAAAATCATATAGTTAAGTCGTTAACGTTAACCATAAACCGCCGTGTTAAGCGCTACAATTCGGTGAAATACAAGATACTTTAAAGATAGGGCGTAGAAAAAGAATCCCTTACGAGTTGCCAGACAAACTTCTCGTAGTTTCCCGAAAGCTGTTTTGGGGTGGGAGTATTAGAGGGGACTTGTACTGTGAATTTTTCCTAAAGTGTCTAGTGATTTAAACTCATTTGCCTTTTAGTCTGGTTTTATGAACTCCGTTTGTGAACGACCATTCGAAAACGGATCTATGTGCGTCGGTTATATGTTTTCACTGCGTTCACTAAAGTCCGTTCGCTCTGTAAACATGTATGCCATTTCGGTCATTGAGTTTCCCAACGTCCGAATAAGGGAAGGGTATTGGGGCTACAGTTGTTAAAGAGGATGGATCCGGTTGTTATTTAAATGACAGTGCTTAAAAAAAACCTCGTAAAAAATGCATTGTGTATTTCATCCAATAAACAGCCTGCTATTTCAAAGAGTAGTTTTTTACAACTTTGAGGAACTGCAGGAAAACAGCGAGAAGTTTCTTAAAAATATATGAATGTCTTATACATCGTTTTTTGAACTGCGTTTCTGGTAAACGTCCGTCCGATGAATATCTAAGTTGAGGTATTCTTTAAATAATCCCAATTATTTATCGTTTGTAATATTTATTAGTGATGTATTGTTTGAAGCAATGTCAGTTGAAGGTGAGATTATTTGCAATTCTAATGAACGTGAATCTAATTTTTCCATAATTCAATTTGACATAAACTGTACTCACATAATAAAAGTAATTTTAACATGATCATTCGACATGGATACGAAAAATAAATTTCGAAACCATATTGGACATTGTAAATATTAATAGCTTCGTTTTTAAATTTTTATAATCATCATTACTATATATTTAATTTGTAATGCTTAAATTATTATATAATAATTAATTAATTATAATAATTTTGTGAGGCAGAAATAAATTTTTCTACCACCTTCCTAAGTAATCCCTACACTTACATATGGCTTCCCCAACCTTTAATAGTTTTGTTTGTATAAAACTATCTTTAAATAAAGAAAAGGTTTTACTATTTGATAGGGGTTGAAGCATATTGATAACAATTGGTAAGTTGAAAGTAAAAAAGTAATTGAATTTCACATGAAAATGAAATCGTTAATAATGAATTATATTTTTGACTACAATTAACTCTCGTAGTGCAAAGGGTAGGGTGTTTGTCTAAGACGTGTATAATTTTTTTTTATTATTTTTTATTAGCTAAAAATATATCACTGGTTTTAGCTTTTGGTTAGACGGATGCTTGTCGCAAAGTTGAACTGAGAGACGATTCTTCATTAACGCCACGTGGTACAAACGCTGGTACACTCGAGTACACACATTTAATTATGCAATACCCCTCGGAAAAATAAAACGGAGAGTTATAGAAAAAATGTGTTTTTTAGGAAGGTAAAAAAATACAAAACTACTAAAATAAATCCGTATAAAATTATAATAAATCATGAGAGTTACAAAAAAATGTGTAAAATAATAAAAAAGCCTAATAAAATTAAATCATGAAAAAGCGAACTAGAATGCTGAACAAAAAAGCATTCCACGCAGAAATTTTTATTACACGTACTTCTTGCAGCTTTATTTCTTGCTATGTCCGCTGTGTATTCCATGGAAAGTTTATTGTAGCAAACAACACATCCCATCTCGCGACTTTTCTCTCGCTTGACCGATTGTACAGTGGTACAGTAAGTGCCACATCTGAAGAACCAGCGCAAATGTTCAAATTCGTTTACTTAAAAATCGCCACGCCCATTCACAATTTGAACCTTGTCCTTGCTTACGGTCAGTAGCGTAACGACTAGATCATTGTTTGTTTCTTATTTCTGTGTGTTGGTTAAAGTGACTGGTTTTATTTTTGATAATGTCTTCTATTGTGGGTGAAAAAAAGCGCAGATCTGTTATTAACGGACAAAGTCGTGAAGTAATATACAATGTTTTTAAATATTTTGACGCAACAAAAAAGGAAGGAGTTACTTTAGATGTACACGTTTAGTACCACGTGGCCCAAGCAGTAAATGGATCTAGTTCAGGGTCAGGGGTACAAACGTTGTACCACTGTCCAAAACTGTCATAAATGACACAAAATTAACATTTTGTCAATGTTTGAATATCTAAAAAGGTGATGCGGAACATTTCAAAGAATATATGAGAAAATAAAAAATTGACCCCCCGGGCACGATTTATTTGTTAGCATTGGGCAGTTAACATGTTATGAATGGTAAATGTACCCTTCAATAATATTGAAATAAACAAATTTAATCAAGATGCCACGAATTTCGAAAATTACCGAACCCTAACAATAAAACAATCATGGAGAAATGTGGTATACGCATTCTACCATCGATTAGGGTACTGTCAACTCATAAATGGAGCACATTTTGAACACTTGATAAAGTAACCATTCTGTTAAAAATGTTGTAATCTTTCAACTGTTACGTCTAATGTAGTTGAAAATAGTTTGTAATAAAAAATTTATTAAGACAATTCGGCGTTGCCAGACTTCTGTTTTATTTATTTAAGACCTTCCAAACTACATAAAATCATAAGTGTTACATATGGTTGAACTCGTATTGAATAGGAGATTCCAATAATGACTGAATATACAGGGTGATGAATTTGAAAAACCAAAGTGACTTATAATATAAGAGAAACGGCAAATCTGGCAACAATGCAAATATCAAATCTGGAATCTCCGTATCCCAAAATAGGTGTTCCCCAAATTTTGTAGAATAAGGACTAGTAATTTACGAGATAATTGGCCATTTCCAGACTTTTGGGCCACTCTGTATACACGATACTGCTTTCAGTGTTCTTCAGCAACACTTTTAGCGAATGCAGGTGGAGATTTGCTAGACGATGGCGTTTTTGACTAATAGTGTCGTTGAAGGCTCAATAAATGAATCCATTTCGAATAAAATGGAAATAGCCAATAAAATTATGAATGCTGTTACAGCAACCACCTCTACATCATTTAATGATAAACTATTTAATTATTAAGAACCGTTAACGTTGTGAATGACAACAATATTACTGTAATAAAAATTTATTAAAAAGACTAAATTTCCTGTAATAAAATTTTAGAATTGTTCTAATTTTACAATTATCATGTTAAATAATTTAAAATAAAAAGTTATTTGTAAATTAATTAATTAATTTTGTTTTACACTATACAGGGTGTCCCGAAATTAGACGGTCATATTTTAACAGCGTAATCTACATCCTAAAATAGGAATAAAAGTTCATATAAGCATAGGTCCGAAAACGTTTCGTTTTCGAGATACAGGGTGTTACAAGTACAAGTCCTGATGGCACATTTTTGTGAATATTTTCTAAAATTTCTTTAGTCACCGGTTTTCCAAAGCAAAAAAAAATTTTTGATTTTACAGACCTACTAATTATTGTTTACATTTTCGAATAACTTATCATGAAATTTTCCATTGCTGTTTTCTTTAAAATGGTGCGTCCTAGGGAGATGCAACAATAGTAGCTTTATTATAAAGAAAACATTGGTTTTCCAAATTTTATAGTCAAAAATGTTAAAAACTGCCAATAAAAAAAACTTAGAGCAATTTTACCCTAAGCCCCCCCCCCCCCCCTAATTTACCCACCTATGAAGATGAGCAAAAACTGGCATTTAGTCCATTAAATAGAGCATAAAGAGGTAAGCATTTGTACCAAATTTCACTTAGTTATCTTTAAACGTTTAGAAAATATTTACAAAATAGTGTCATCAGGACTTCACTTTTAACACCCTGTATCTCAGAACAGAAACATTTTCGGACCTATGTTTATATAAACTTTTACTCCTATTTTAGGATGTAGATTATGCTGTTAAAATATGACCGTCTAATTTCGCGACACCCTGTATAAGTAACTATATATTATATTACATTCCGTCAAAATACAGTGTGTCCCACTATAAAGTAACACATTTTTAACAGCTTATAACTTGAGAAAGAAAAAAGATATCGACGTGCAGTTTTCGCTAAACTTCTTACATTTGCCTCCAGTTTTTGTTGATATAGTTGTCAAATGTACATTTTTTCCTAAACTGTCAGAAAAAAATTGCCTTTTTTAAGCCAAATTATCGGTTTACTTTAAATAGAACACCATATAAAAGTCCCTTTCTCCTCTATTTCAAAAATGTAAACATTGTGATTATTTACTAAAGGTTGGGGGGAGATATATATTTATGAATTTACATTAAAAACATGTCATTGTAAGATTGTTGGTATTTTCTGTTAAAGTTTATTAAATTTTTATGGGTGTATTTTCTGGTTTGTTTCAAATAAAAAATTATATACGAATATTCTATTAACTTTAATAACATTGAATATACTCAGGGTGTATATAAATAACACCAAAAAAATTAACAGGGTGATTCTGTGATGAAAATTAATGTGAGTGTTTGGTATAAAATTTTTTGAAAAAACCCTCCCCGGAAAAGTTACACCCCTTCGAAAATTAAAAAAAAATGATTTTTCTTTTTTATTTTCCCTGTATATCAAGCTAAAGACACGAAACTTGGTAAACATTATCTGTCAATAAAAGTACACTTTTTGAAATTTTTTCAACCCTGAAGTATGCTTAGAAGGGGTTGAAATATTCAACCCCTAAGATATTTTTTCTTACAACTTTTTTTTAGATGAAAATTTTTTCTTTAAAAAAGTATGACTAAAAAGCCCAATTCATTGACTAACTTTTTTATCTCTACAAGTTTTTTTCGAAAAGCATTTATGAGAAAAAACTAAATAAGCTCATGTAAAATAGCATTTTATTAAACAACAGCCAACCAAATAATGATTCTTAAGACTTCTACAACTAAAAACAAAAGTGAACAAACAATGAACAAAAACCTGTCTAATATCGACAATACAATTATAATAAATGTTGAAAATGACCGCCTTCAGCTTCAATACAAGCATCTACCCTTTTCCTCATAGAATTGCGTATACGATGAAATATTCCTGGAGAATTTCTTATAGTTTCACACCCTGCTACAATGCGGTTTCGCAGATCATCGATATTTTCAACTGGGTTTGTGTATATCAAAGATTTCAGATATCCCCATATGCAAAAATCCAAAGGATTAAGGTCAGGGGAGCGGGCTGGCCAGTTTACAGGTCCTCCTCGACCATTGATTGGCATACAACTCATCCAGGTGAGTTCTTGCACGTATACTAAAATGAGCTGGTGCACCATCGGGCATAAACCATAAATGTTGCCTAATTTGAATGGGAACCTCTTCAAGAAGAACAGGTAATTCTTCAAGGAGATGACGGATGACGGATGACGGAGATCTATTCCTATTGAAAGTTTCCTTCTCCAATTTTATATACTTTTCTTAATCCTATATTTTATGTTCACTTTCTTTTGCCAATAGCAAAATATTTTTTAATGTCCTTTATTCACGTTACTCATAAACAAAGTTGACCTTTTATTTGTTCCTCGACAACTATATTTTTCTTAACCCTAACTGTTTTTTCTTAACTCTAACTTAACAAGGATATAGACTTCAGCTGTTTTACGAGCATATCTTCCAGCCTTTCCCTTGTGTATAGTAGGACTAACAGTTTTCCTAACGAAACATTTTATTTTTCTTAATAGCTATAACTGTTTTACTGCAATGACAAGGATATAGGCTTCAGCTTTTTGTAAGCATATCTTCCAGCCTTTCCCTTGTGTATAGTAGGACTAACAGTTTTCCTAACGAAACATTTTATTTTTCTTAATAGCTATAACTGTTTTACTGCAATGACAAGGATATAAGCTTCAGCTTTTTGTAAGCATATCTTCCAGCCTTTCCCTTGTCTATGACTAAGAAAATTTTCCTAACTCTATCCAAAATTCTTTTTGTATTCTCTATATTGACTCTACCTTAAATGTTTTATTTATCCACATACATATTTGTTAATTACCTATCTACTGCAGTTCAAAAAAAAAAGTTTATCAAATTGATTTCTGTAAAAAAAAATTAAAAATAATAAAAAAAAATTATTTATCTGCTGTAGTGGCCCTAAGGATGCAGGGCAGGCTCTGTCCTGGGGCCATTCTTTGTAATTTGGACATCTCCATTTCGAGTAGCAAATTATCACTTAAATGTTTTTCACTACATCCTTGTTCCTCTTCTTTTTCCAGGTCTTGCGGCTGGGTGGGAGAGCGTGACTGCTGTGCCTTGCGCTTGAGCGCAGATATATCAAGAAATTTTTTAGTAATTAAGTACCTATGCTAAAAATAAAATAAATGTTTTATAAAAAAATAAACTGAATATTTATGGATGGTTATGAGGCTAAGTATGATTGAATGCCTCGGAAACATCGTTTTTATAATTTTGAACTCTTCTGAATTTTTTGTTACTATGATAGTTGATTACAACATGTTATTTAGTTTCTAAATTCTATTTGACAATTATTTTTAATGTATTTCTAAAGAATATAGCCAGTGTTGGGTCGCGACTCCACAGCACCAAGCTAGTCCATCTCCTAGGAAATCTAGAGCCCTTCTACTTCTTAGATGGTATTTCTCTAGAGTTAAATTTTAAAGGAATCTGGGGCTCCAGCTTTCCTCGAGATTTTGAAATTCTTTTTTGTAAGTGTTTTGTAAATTTTCTAGTTCATTAATAAGTATGCATTCCTTAGTCATTTTTAAATTACAAGTCAGGTTTTGTTTCTGAGGCTCAACTTTACTCGGCTCATACCATTGTGATTCATAAACGAGAGGTACTGTGGCTTCGTATGCCACTACATCTGGTAACGCTCTCCAAAACGCACCAGCAGTCACCTCTACTTTTTGTGTATTTCCCTGGCTGGGGATGTTATTAAGGGCACATAATGCAATCAGCGTCCTGTGTAGAAAGTATATATTATGTATTATTTTGGGGCTTTTTACTTTGCAAATTTATTTTTACTTATTACTATCTTTAATAATCAACATCTTATTATTTATAAAGAAAAAAAAATATTGAATAAATAAAAATAACGGTGGGACAGAGGGTAATGTATATGCCGGGTGGCAATGTTGTTTTTTTTTAATGTACTTAATTTTTAACGGAAATATATTTTTAATTTATTTTTGTGGTTTTTATATATTCCTAAAATTTTACCCATCATATTTATAAAGTTCTTTAAACTTAAAAAAAAAACATGATAATATATTTTAATACCCATCACTTAAGTAGAACAATTAGAATTACTTTTTCAATTTTAATTTTCACAAATTATACTTCTGTACTCTATATTTTAATGTATGATTCATTTTATTTCTTTTTGCCTATTCATAAAAAAAATAAATACATCTATTAATTCAGACATATTCTAAATTACCCCGATTAAAATAAAAAATACCTAAAATGCATATACCTACCTAAACTATCTATTCCTTAAAATATTTGCACATTTTAAGTTTTAGTGCGTTTTATATATACACTTAATTTCATTTGCTAAAATAATTATTTTTGTTTTTTGAATTTTATATAGATATATTGTTTTTATGAATTATTTTATTTTTCATTATTGCCACATTAATTTCAATAATATTCTAAATTAATTATAATAAAACAAGTTCCTACTAAAATGAACTTTAACAGAAAAAAAAATTTAAAAAAATTAATTTTTTAAGTATCTGTAATTTTTGTGATTTATGACACATTATACCTTAGTAAAATATTTGTTTATTATTCTGAAATTGAAATTCATATAGAAGAAAAACATATTTTAAAATCCAAAATTTTCTTAAAATTAATTTTTTGGTAAGGCACTTTTTTAAGTAAGCAAATCGTGCGAAATTTTTCATAGTAAGCAAATGAAATATTAAATTACTTGACTAGTATGTTAAAAGAAATTATTTCTACTATCATTATTAAAAAATCTTTATTATTGATGATGTGATATTAAAAAAAAAAGTTCGAATAGTTTTGATCTAAATGGATTATTTCATTTAAAAATTATTTTTTTTTTTTTTTTTTTTTAAGTTCTGTTATCTTCAGCACTTTTGTAAAATTATTTACGTAAATTACTGTTCAGACACCTGACGCGTTATAAAAACTGTTTATTTTGCATTAATATTTAATATAATAATAAAGACATTCTTTACTTGTCTTACGATTTTGTTGTAAGAATATCTTATTGGTTTTTTAAACATTTTATCACTTTTTATGAATGATAAATTATTTTATGAAATTCTAAAACAACTGAATTTTCACTTTTTAATTAGTTTATTAAATAATATAAGTTAAATTCCAAAATAGTTTCAGTCCGGAATACAAAATATAAATGTATGACTATATATTTTCTAAATCACTAAAATGCACTTTTTCTAAACTAAAAAATTTCCCCATTATTATTAAAATTTTGACTTTGCATAATTTGCCATACTTTGTGAGATTTTAAATGGAAAAAGCACAATTTATTCAATATCATCTAAAATGTATTTACTTAATTATTATTTTATTTTTAAAATATTCTAGTATTAGGTCATTTATTATTAGTACTGGTAGGTTTGTTTCAATAAAAAATTACAATCGATCAAATTTTAATTTAGTAGATAAAACAACAATTATCCGAAAATTCCCGTGAAGGAAACTAGTTAGTTTCTTTTTCCTCATGGTTTTTTATTTGCCTCTGGGGCTGTACTGCTTAACAGATGGCTACAACTATTTTTACTTTTAGCATTTTTAGTTTTTTAAGATAAATAATATAAATAAGTATATGTATATATAGAAATAAGAATTATTGTAAAATATTCATTTAAAAATAAATAAAGAATAAATATGATAAAACACACCAAGATTTATTTATTTGTTAAAAAAAAAATGTAAATATTTAAAAATGTTGAAAATATTTTTGAATTTTATGGTTTATTTCTCTTTATGTATTGGAAAAAATTCTAAAATGAGAAAAAAACGTTTTTTATATATATATATTTTTTTTTTTTTTTTTGTAATATGTTATTAAATACGTAAAAATTTACCAAAAAAAAATTACCAAAAAATTGTCAAAAAAAATTATAAAAAAAAAAAAATTACCAAAAAAATTACTAAAAAATTATCAAAAAAATTACTAAAAAATTATCAAAAAAATAGCAAAAAAAAATTACCAAAAAAAATGACAAAATATTAAAATTAACTAATTTTTTCCTCCACACTTCGAGTTTTAGCTTTCTCCCAAGCGTGACGGCTATTAGGGTCAAGCTTGGGTTAAATAATCGTTTAAATAGGTTACCTTAATTTTTTTGTAGTCAAATAAATTAATTTATATGAAAAAAATGAAATGTAAAAAAAAAAAAAAATTAAAAATTAAAATAATTATTAAAATTTTTCTGAAGCTTCTTAGATTCTATTATGCTCTTAAAAAAAAAAAATTAAGGTAAGAAGGACATTAGCCAAAATGCGTTTAATCTCTTATACATGGATTTTTGAAGTAAGAAAAAAATTACTTATCCTTATATGTAAGACAAAAAAATTATATTCTATTCTGTAACGTTTTAAATGATCTACTAAATATACTTAAAATACCAGGATTTTAACTTAAAATCAATGGCACCTCCACCATGTCACGCTTAACGGTTAGGGGGTGGTAATTATTCTTTTTAATGTGATTAGGGGTCCTCGCTTGGCCTGAGAGGTAAAAATAGACACTCACCCACTTCCGCTAAGCGCGCTCTAGCCGATGTTAATCTCAAAAAGCTCAGATTAACTTCTTGGTTTAGAAGGAATCTGCGCCACTTAAGATAAACCTCGGGTGACTTAAATTACCGTATAAGGAACTAAACTAGTAATAATAGAAACACCATGTATAAAAAATTCACAAACACTTTATTAAATGTCCGTAATTAAAGGACTCAAAAGACAATCAAAAATCGATATAATAATAGTAATAAAATTTGGGGTCCTTACCTCATTGTCATGGAGCAGTCACAATTTTTACTTTACTTTATTTTATTTTATTTTATCCCCCGAAATATTTATTAGTATTTATTTTGTATAATTATATTTTTATGTTATATATATTTTACAAACCCCAATTATTTTCTCTGTGATCGATTGCGACCAGCTTTTTTGCCGTGCCGCAAAACTCTCAATGACCCCCTAAAATCAACCGACTAGGTTCGATTTCGCAAGACTTCCAAAATCGTCGAGTCAGCACAAAGTTCATTAGTTTTTAACTTAATTGTTATGAAACTATGAAATGCATTCTCTACGATTTAAAAGTATTTCGAAATCGACCTACTATTCAGAAATAATTTAACATACAGGATGTTAAATTATTTACTGAGCCGAATGAAAATAAATTAATTCAATTTAAGGAATAATTGTGACAATATGCTTCACCATTTAATCGTAGCGGAAGAAAATGGGGACCAATTAAATGATTATCAATAATTCCGAGCCACACGTTTAATGAAAATTGATACTGATGATTTCCTTCAAAAAAGCCATGAGGATTTTCGTCAGCCCAAAGGTGATTGTTGTGAAAATTTCTAATACAGTCTCTTGAGAAACTCGCCTCGTCAGTAAATAAAATATTACCTAAGAACTGTGGTGCTTGGCCAATCATATTAATAAGCCACTGACAAAAAATCACACGGGGTAAAAAATCTCGAATCATTAACGCCTGCATCCGTTGAAGATGATAGGGATACAACATTTGTTCTTTTAAAATTCTAAAAACAACGGAATGGCTTACATGTAGGACACGAGCTATTCTCCTGGTACTAGTTTCTGGGAATTCTTCAATTGAATTAAGTACGGCTTCTTCTACAGCTGCAGTTCTAACTTCTCTAGTACGACCAGAATCATAACTTCTTTTTTCAAAATTATGAATTATGAATAGTTGTGAACGTAGTATGATGGGGTAGTCTACGCTGTGGGTACTGTTCAGCATAAAGTCTTTGCGCTTCCAATGAATTACCGTTAGCACGACCGTATGTAAAATGCATATCTGCCATTTCCAAATTCGAATATGCATTCATATTTTCAATCAACT
Source organism: Psylliodes chrysocephalus (assembly GCA_927349885.1). Lineage (NCBI taxonomy): Eukaryota > Metazoa > Arthropoda > Insecta > Coleoptera > Chrysomelidae > Psylliodes > Psylliodes chrysocephalus. Next base: position 26,765,170 of record OV651817.1, read on the forward strand.
AATATTTCCTACAATACACAATAAGATAGGTAACAGAAAATGACACTACACAATCCTGGTATCAGTATTAATGTTTTTATGCAAAGCACATGCCACTAGACTTGACGCAAAATACACTCGCGTTAGCTCATCTTTTTGAAAATGCATTGCATTAGATTTTTTTTCTCGTAAATGCTCAAGTTTTAGAAAAAACTTGTAGAGTTAAAAAAGTTAGTCAATGAATTGGGCTTTTCAGTCATACTTTTTTAAAGAAAAAATTTTCATCTAAAAAAAAGTTGTAAGAAAAAATATCTTAGGGGTTGATTATTTAAACCCCTTCTAAGCATACTTCAGGGTTGAAAAATTTCAAAAAGTGTACTTTTATTGACAAATAATGTTTACCAAGTTTCGTGTCTTTAGCTTGATATACAGGGAAAATAAAAAAGAAAAACCATTATTTTTTTTAATTTTCGAAGGGGTGTAACTTTTCCGGGGAGGGTTTTTTCAAAAAATTTTATACCAAACACTCACATTAATTTTCATCACAGAATTACCCTTCTAATTGTTTCGGTGTTATTTAGACACACCCTGTATAATATTATTCAAGGAAAGTGATATCTATCTTTTTTATATTTAAGGTGTAAATTTTAATATGAATTTTGTGCTAAAGTAACAATATGTTGGGCTATTAAATATAAACTTTAAAATACTATATTAAAAGATTCGTTACAAAGATAGGTTGGTCAATTTTTGGATTATTATAAAATGAATGTATGTATAAAATAAAAATGCAGCTACTAAACATGGAATAGACACATCGTTAAAATAATTTGAATTGCATTTATATAAGATATTAAACCAATCAAGAATGTCATGGATTAAATCTTTTAACAGATCAAAATAATTTTCTTGAAGTCGATTAGAAAATGTTGACGTACGTGTAATATATTCTATAAACCCTATCAGCACGCCTATGGTATGCTACCGATAGGTACATTAATTGGAATTTGGTTTTTATGTGAGTTGGATAAAAAGGACTTCGTGGCTTCTGTTGTTCTGGTATAAAGGAAATAAATTTAGTTATTATTGGAACTTTGTTTTATTAGCCACGATTAAATAATTAAATATTGTATAGTTATTAATAAATAGTAAATTATATTTAAATATACAACACTGGCGAACGAGGATGTCTATTGGTAAATTGGAATACTTTCAAATTGGTGAAAAAAATAGGACTACTTATATTGCACGTGTTGAGCAATATTTTATTGCAAATGGCATTAAAGAAGAAGTAAAATCGGCCATACTTCTAACTGCAGTTGGTGATGATACCTTGGAGTTAATAACAGATTTGTGCAGTCCTAGGAAGCCCGAAACTCTGAAATATGATGAATTGGTAACATTGCTGAAAAAACATTTGCAACCCGACCCATCAGAAATGGCAGAGAGGTACAAATTCCGTTATAGGAGTCAATAGCAGATTATGTAGCAATCTTAAAAAAATTATCAAAAACATGTAATTTTGCTGTCGGTTTAGAAGAAAACCTACGTGACCAATTAGTTTTCGGTCTCCGCAGTGATACTATTCGTCAACGACTTTTTACAGAAAAAAAGTTAACTTAGAATTAGCGTTAAATATTGAGGCCGCGGAAAAAAATGCTGTTCTTATTGATAATTCATCTTCAGTGTATCGGCTTACAAAATTTTTACCGAAAAATAAGAAGAAATATCAGCCATCCAGAGAAGAAAATAGTGCCGGTACAAGTGCTTGCCGCCATTGTGGTAAATCGAATCATGCGAGCAATCAGTGCTATTTTCGAAGTGCGCGGTGTCATAAGTGCGGTAACAATGGTCATGTGAGTATCATTTGTAAAAATAAAAAGAAATATTTAAATAAAAATGACTCAAGTTCACATAAATTTATTTCTGAAGATAATTCAGAGGATTCTGATGATCAAATAGATTTTTTAAGTATGTCATCTTTAAATTACATAAATTGTTTTGAAAAAGATAAATTAAATTTTTTTAATATTAGAGATAAAACTAAAGCTTTAAATATTAATTTAAATTTAAATAAACAGTTGATAAATATGGAAATTGATACTGAAACTCCAATTTCTGCAATTTCTGAAAATTTGTATTTAAATAAATTCAAAAATATTAAAATGATTTCATGTGGTTTAAATTTGAAATCCTATGTAGGAAATCTTATAAATACTGTAGGTTTCATTGAAGTTCAGGTAACTCATTTAAATAAATCCATTAAATTAAAATTATACGTCATTAAAAATGGAGGTCCACCTATAATTGGCAGATCTTGGCTTAGGGAATTAAATATTTCAATTGATAATATCTTAAATATAAATAAAATAGATAAATTTGATTCAAAGAAGATTGTTGAAATTTTGAAACAAAAATTTCCTGATGTTTTTAAAAATGGTTTAGGGAAATTTATTGAAAGTAAAGCTAAACTGCATTTAAAAGAAAATGCCGTGCCGGTTTTTTGTAGACCTAGAAATTTACCTTTTGCCTTAAAAGAGAAGGTTGAGTCAGAACTTGAAAATTTAGTCAAAACCGAAATTTTAACGCCGGTAGAATAGAGTGGGGAACACCCATTGTGCCCATTTTTAAAAAATCAGGCGATATTAGAATCTGTGGTGATTTTAGCGTAACTTTGAATCCTAAATTACATATTACTCAATATCCTTTGCCAAAAATTGAAAATTTATTTGTCGCTTTAAATAAAGGTAAATTTTTCAGTAAAATTGATTTGTCACATGCTTATGCCCAAATTGAAATGGAGGAAACAAAAAAAAAATATATCACTATAAATACCCATAAGGGGTTATTTCAATATAATTCGTTTACCTTATGGCGTCGCATCTGCTCCTAGTATTTTCCAAAAAATTATTGAGCAAATGTTTGCAGGCATGAAAAATGTGGCAGTGTTTTTAGATGACATTTTAATAACGGGTGAGGATGAAGAAACACATAGGCAACATATTTTAATAGTTTTTGAAAAATTACAAAAAGTTGGTCTTGGAGTTCAAATAGAAAAATGTTCTTTTTTCCAGATTAAAATTAAATTTTTAGGTTTTGTTATTGATCATGAAGGTTTACATACCTCTCCTGAAAAGATTAAAGCCATTGTAAATGCTCCTGCTCCTACGAACGTTACAGAACTTAAATATTTTTTAGGCCTGGTGAATTATTATGCTAAATTTTGTGAAAATATAAGTTCTAAGTTACATCCCTTATATTTTTTATTAAGAAAAGATTCTAAATGGTGTTGGGGAAAATGTCAACGAGAAAGTTTCGAATTGATAAAAAAGGAATTAGCTTCCGAAAAAGTTTTAGTACATTTTGATGCGAAGTTGCCACTTATTTTAACGTGTGATGCTAGTGCATATGGCATTGGAGGAGTTATTTCTCATGTTTTTCCTAATGGAGATGTGCGTCCTATCGCATTTGCTAGTCGCACTCTTTCTAGCGCTGAAAAAGCATATTCGCAAATAGATAAGGAAGCTTTGGCTATAATTTTCTCAGTTAAAAAGTTCCATGATTACCTGTATGCTAAATTTTTTACTTTATATACTGATGATCAATCATTAACGAGCATATTTGGTGATAAAAAGGGTATCCCTATTTATGCTGCAAGTAGATTACAAAGGTGGAGTCTAATTTTAAAAACATATAACTTTAAAATTAAATATATTAAATCAAATAAAAATTATTCTGATGCTTTGTCTCGTTTACCTTTGCCCAATACTAAAGATAATTCGGAAGATTTATTTATTTTATTTATTGAAGAAAATTTACCCCTTGACCACACAAAAATTGCAAGTGAAACAAAAAAAGATATTATTTTAAATAAAGTTTTTGGATTTTGTTTAAATGGTTGGCCAAATAAAGTAGAGGATGTTTATAAAGTTTTCTTCAATATAAAAGAACTTCACTTAGAACTTGGATGTATTCTTTGGGGATACAGAGTCGTAGTTCCTAAATCTATACAAGGTTACGTTTTAAATGAAATTCATTTTACTCATATGGGAATTACGAAGTGCAAATCTATAGCAAGATCATTCGTTTGGTGGCCTAATATAGATTTGGACATCGAGACCCTATGTAAAAAGTGCAAAATTTGTAACACAATTAAATCAAATCTACCAAAGGTTCCGTTGAGACCTTGGCCGTCGGAAAATATTCCATGGTCAAGACTTCACATGGACTTTTTGGGGCCGATTTTTAAAAAAAAATATTTTGTGGTTATAGACTCATTTACAAAATGGCCTGAAGTGTTTGAATTGAAAAACACTAACAGTTTAACAGTTATTAAAATTTTACAAACTCTTTTCGCTCGCTTTGGTTTGCCTTCAAAGATTGTAAGCGATAACGGACCCCCATTTTCGTCCAATGATTTAAAATTTTTTTTTAACTCTAATGGTATCAGGCATATATTCTGTATACCATATCATCCTTCCAGCAATGGCCAAGCCGAAAATTATGTAAAAACTTTTAAAAACACATTAAAAAAATGTATTTTAGATAATCAATCTCCAGAATTTTTGCTTGAAAGATTTTTATTAGATTATAGAAATACGCCTCACTGTACAACAGGCGAAAGTCCAGCTCGAAAAATGTTAAATAATATTAATAATAATAATAATAATACTCTCCCTAATTCACCCCCTTACGAGTGAATTTCAACCCCTGAAGTCGACTGAACGACTTGTGTAGGGGAAGGGACGGCTATTATTATTATTTGCCGTGGCGCTCCGGGGCGACTTAAAGATGATTGATGGTGCCATTTGACTTACAGGTGAGGAAAACCCGGAAAACCTCACCCACCATCATCGAGACGGTAATGTATGGCGAATTTTTTTAATCTGCATGTCATATCAACAGAAATTTAATTTCTATTAATACGCCACACATCAAATCCTAAACCGAACCATGCAATTTAATTAAAATCCACATGGTCTGGTCTGAGATTCGAAACCCAGCAGTCTCAGACTCATAAACTTGCCTATAAATGAATATAAGCGCGATAGACCGCTACACCACCGTCCCGATTAAATAGAAGTTTAAAATGTAGGCTAGATTTATTAAGACCAGATAAAAATAAAAAAATAGAAGAAAAAGTAGAAAAGCAAAAACTTATTATGGCGGGGTAGATAGAAATTTTAGTGTGGGAGAACAAGTATTAATGAAAAATTTTAAAAATCCGGCTAAGCCAGCGTGGAGAGAAGGAAAAATCGTTGATCGTGAAGGTTCTGTAATTTTTAAAGTAAAATCTTGTGACGGTAGTGAACATAGGCGTCACTCAGATCAAATGCGGTCACTAAAATTGTCTGATCGCAATTCTGTGTACTTACCAGTCACTGATGCTAATGATTGTCAAAATACCAATGATATGTCTGGTACAGATATTTCTGATCATGAAAAGCAAGAGTTTTGTGCTCCTTCAAATAGTTCCCCTAACTTCAATTAAACACCCTCTAGTGGCCATAAATATAATCTTAGGTCTAGGGTTAATAATTAATGCTATGGTAATCTTTAATTGTATATAATTTAGGTTAAAAGTAAATTTGATTAACTTACGTATTTATATAAAATTTGTATTTTTCTATTTTCAAAATAGTTTGTAAAATTGTTGGATTTGTTACTTTAGAGTCACATTTAGGTTTGGAATGATTTGCTCTTTTAATTTGTTTTTATTATATAGAATTATTATAAGATATTGGAATTTCACAATTATGTTTAAAATTGTTCTATTATAAGGGTAGGAGTGTGTAATATATTCTATAAACCCTAGCGGCACGCCTATGGTACGCTACCGATAGGTACATTAATTGGAATTTGGTTTTTATGTGAGTTGGATAAAAAGGACTTCGTGGCTTCTGTTGTTCTGGTATAAAGGAAATAAATTTAGTTATTATTGGAACTTTGTTTTATTGGCCACGATTAAATAATTAAATATTGTATAGTTATTAATAAATTGTAAATTATATTTAAATATACAACAGTACGTATGAGTTTTTATCAGTTGATAGGAATATAATATTATGTTAAATTATTTCACTGACTTAAACATACAAATTAACGGATTAAATAATAACTGTGCATTATTAGTTATTCTTATTTTTATAATTAAACTTTTTTTGTCAAAATTGAAGTCAGAGGTTATTGTGTTCATTACATTAGTTATTTTTCTACAAATTAAATAATTAGTAAGTACTGTGATATACATTTATTTAGTTAAATAAATAAAATATTTAAATTATTACAATCATTTAAAAGTGCGTTAAGTTAATAAAAATTTAAAATGTATAAAATTAGTCGTTAAAATTAACTAAATTCATTATCAATATTTTTTAAATAAATTGTTTATTTTTGTATGAAAACCATAATATGAAGACCCATATCCTGTGCATTATTTTCATACTATAAAACGTTATTATACTGGGTAACTCAGAGTAAATTTCCCTTTTTGAATGCGCCTCGTACATCCAACTTAATATTTGTGGTGGGGTTAGCGCTGGCAATTTGCGGCGAATGCGTGCGGATTATCAGTAAACATGGAGAGCAGTGGTCGAACGAGCAACGTGCGTTATTGGTCGAGGCGTTTTTTAAATCGAACGATTCCTATGTCGCGACACGGAGACGTTTTTGTAACCGTTACAATATTCGGCGTATACGTGATGCTCCGTCAAAAAATTTATTGAAATCGTGGGTTCAAAGATTCAGACAAAGTGGTACAGTGGCAAGTCAGAAGCGTCCCGGCCAACAGAAGTCCATCAGAACGCCAGAGAACATTGAGATTGTGCGACGTGCTGCGACTGAAAATCCGAGGCGCCCAATTCGAAAACATGCCCAGGCCCTGAATATTCATCGCTCAAGTGTGCAACGGATTTTAAGTAAAGACCTACGGTCCCGTCCCTACAAAATTCAATTGGTACAGTTTTAAAGCCCACAGACCACGAAATCCGAAAAAATTATTGTGAGACAATGATGAATATGTTTTGGGATGAAGGAGGCTTGGGCAACATTTTATTCAGTGATGAGACCATTTCCACCTGGAGGGGTATGTAAACAAACAAAACTGTCGATATTGGAGCCCCGACAACCCAAAAGAAAAGCATCAAAAATAATTGCATTCCAAGAAAGTAACAGTCTGGTGTGCCATGTCGTCTACTGGAATAATAGGGCCCTACTTTTTTGAGGATGCCCGTGGCTGTTCTGTAACGGTACACTGCAATGCTCCACCAATTTTTGACTCCAAGCCTTTAAAACTTCCCTGGCTATAACCCCAATTGGACCTGGTTTCAACAGGATGGGTCGACGGCACACACAGCAGCAATATCAATGGATACTGTACGTGAATTGTTTCCAGGAACTGTTATTTCGAAATTTGGGGACATCTCTTTTCCGACAAGATCACCAGATCTTACACCCCTAGACTTTTTTGTGGGGATATATAAAGAGTATCGTCTACATCGATACTCCAGCCACTACGGAATAGTTAAAACACAACATTCGAGAGGTCATAGCCAACATTCCTGTTGAAATGTGTCAGCGGGTTTTTCAACATTTAAGAGCATCATTGGAGAAGTGCTATGCGAGGGATGGTCGACATTTGAACGACATTGTGTTTAAAAAATAAAATACGCATTTCTGTACTTCCAAAATTTATTAATAAAATTATCCCAACACTTTTTATTCTGTTTTTATAGCATGTTAAAAAAGGAAATTTACTCTGAGTCACCCAGTACTTATACGAGAAGGAAATGTATCCTAAATTATTTATTTAAAATAATAACCATGCATAACCATACATTTTCTGACAGATCATTTTTAAATAAATAAGATGTTCCATTTTGGACACTTATATCTTTCATTATAGGGTCTTAAAATCACTATGCCAAACGGCTTGTGTGGGAAAATAGTGGACATTTTTAGATTTTTGTTAGCATTTTCTTAAATAAATTATGTATATTTAATATGATGACCATGTCCGACACTCAAGTCTTTTGAGTCTTAGAATCACTTTTTCTAAGCATATGCCAAACCAGCTTGTGTTGGAAAATTATGGAAATTTCTATATTTTTTTTTTCAGTTTTTTGTTAAATAAATTATATTCATATAATTAATATGATGACCATGTCCGACACTCGAGCCTTTTGTCATATAGTCTTATAATCACTTTTTCTAAACATGTAACAAACGGCTAGCTTGAGAAAATGGTGACATTTTCCATACAATTTTCCTGCAATTTTCCGGTGCAAGCCTTCGTGTCCTCCACATCCGATACTCATGCCAATTTTATTATTACGTCTAACACATTAATAACATTCGATGAAAAAATAACTGAAAAATCAAAAAAATTGCGGTAATTTTTCCGACTCCAAAATGCACTTATCCATTCGCGCCATTCAAGCCAATATGTTTTTCGGAGTAGTGAAGATGTATGTTTCTATACTTTTGACGAGCTTGCGGGGAAAAATCGGTTAAAATATCGGTTTTTCTTTACAAGATTACGCCCTTAATTCAACCCTTTAGCCACTTGCAACACTCAAGCCACTGGTTTTCCGAAGCAAGTTCTATTAATTAATTATCCAGTGGACACGGCTTGGGTAGAAAAGTAAGCAACAAACACCTTTTATTTCTGTTAAGAAAAATCGACTTTTCCATATGTTATCCGCAGGGGCCACTCGTAAATTTCTTTTCATTCTACTCAACATCGATGTACTTTTCAACCCTCTTCGAGGCTTGTATACGAAAATGAGGTACATGAATCTGTCATTATCTGACGGTCTGTATAGGTTCTGCTGCATCTACCGAAATCAACGCACGGCAGATTTGTAGCAACAGCCCAATGGAAGCTCGTCTGAATGTCACATTTTAAATAATGAATTTCAGTGCAGCATGTTAATGCGCAGAATTTACAGCACGTCAAATTATATGTCATGTACAATGAGTCTGAGTATCCAGATATGCGTAGCTTTAAGTTCGACCTTCATGGACGTCAATCCTTAAATAAAAACATAAAATTAAATATTAGTCTCGTTAGCTGTTACATTAACCACAAAACACAATGATTCATCATTTATTCCAATGAATAATTGATAATTATTTATCTAATTTAACTACATCTGAAATTCACCCGTGAGTCAGTTATACAGGAATTATTCTCGAATACCCCAATGGTTATCGAATTTTTTGTGTAATAGGTATAAAAAAATAAATAAATACATTTTTAAGTGTCAATTTATAAAACCTAGCCGTCTAATATATATAGCGTCATCATTTTATGTATGGTTTTAGCAGATCTTCCCGTAGAAATAATATAACTATAAATTAATAACATTTTAAAAATTATATACAGTATGGTAATAAAGTAAGGAACAAAATTCATAAATGCGTTAATGTTTTCAAGCAAAATGCTCGGACATGTTAATTTTATTTCTTATTTAGCCACCTTATGACATATTTTTACTTATGACGTAATGTATTTTTGCACAACCACTTAAAAAAATTGGTACCTTAAATAACTATTTTATTGAGAAACTAACTCATCGTAAGAAATAAAAATGTAACTTTAATGGAATAAAATCTTAATTAAACCCCAAAAACAAACCTAATGTTCAAATTACTCTACGTCAACCATTTGACACTGACCGATGCGAGGTATACGCAGCATATAAACTTAAAGTGAAAAAATATAGAGAAAGAAAATCAAAAGAGGAGAAAGTCCTAGAAGATCAAACCAAAAGAGAGATACAAACAAGGTTCCGCACTGAAACAGGTTTACTAATAGATATGCCTAAATCCAATTTCCGGAATACAAATGATGGAAATACTAGCAGAAGGTTCTTTGAGAATCCCACATTAGCTGCAGAAATAACTGGCATTAGCTATGAACTGATGTATAGACTAAAAGTCATATTGGAAGCAATTTCAAGCAGATTTGAAATTGATCCGATAAATTATGAAAGATATGCTTCAGAAACTGCTCCACTTTATGTTAAGTTGTATGATTGGGATCCTATGATGCCAACAATGCACAAGATTTTTGTACATGATGCAGTCATTATTGAAAAGGCATTGTTACCAATCGGACAGCTTTCCGAGGAAGCAGCTGAGGCTCGCAATAAACATTTCAGAAGTTACCGACAAGATTTTGCGATGAAATTATCCAGGGAAAGTTGTAATCAGGACATTTTTAATCGCCTTCTGCTTAGTTCAGATCCTATGCTAAGTAGCATGCGAAATGTAAAAAAAGGAAGTTACTCAGAGAGCGACGAAGAAAGTCAAGAAACTTAACAAAAATTTTTTGCCGACCTAAAATTTTGTATTTTTTTTTGTAAATATATAATTATTTTTAGAGAATATATAGTATAGATACAGTTTATAGCTAAAGAATCAGTTCGCTCACTCTGCGTCGGCACTTTTGATCTCAATGTTCCAGTTTATACATTGCGCAACTCGGATTTGTATCCCTGGCGCGCACAGAATCAAATCATAATAGCCCAAGAGCCCACTGCAAATTTTTACCGCCATCTGATAATCAAATAAAATATACCCCAAAACCTCTTAAAAGCATTGTACTTTACCGAATGGCACCTGTGCCAATCCCAATCCTGAGCAAAGTGGTTTTAAAAAAAAATTATATTAAAAAAATCACGAAGGCATGACAGCGCTAATTTTGTTTGCCCTTAGAGTTTTCCAGATAACAACATATTCAAATATATTTTGATATATATCATTAACGGGAAACATTTTCTTCGTTTTAACGTCGCACAAAAACATCTACACACGATTAGGGTAAAAATCATTAAAAATATGAATCACTTTTTTCTGATTTAAAAATTTATTTGTATGCTTATTGTTGTGATTTATTTTTGCAGGTAACCATAGAAACGATAAAAAAGCTACTATGATTATGGTTTAAAAGAATTGTCTAACAAGAGTTTATAATTATTATTGACTATTTCTGCAAAAGGTAGGTAAAAATATTAGTAATTCAGGTTTAAAAGCTAGGTTCACAATAAATTAGGATTGTAATTTTCAGGGAAAATAAAATTATCGCTGTTATGTCTTATGTGATTTTTTAAATATAAAATAATTTTTTTTAACCACTTTGCTCAGGATTAGAGATTGGCACAGGTGCAATTTGGTAAAGTACAATGTTGTTATATGTCTTTGGAGCATATTTCATTTTGTTATCAGATGGCGGTCGTAATTTGCAGTGGGCTCTCATACTATAACCAATTAGGAATTCCAACGACCTGTCAAACAATAGCTGTCAGTGAGAAGGTTTGGTATATCTAAGGGGGTAGAGACATAGTCTTGCATCTTGAACGCTTTTTTCATTCGAAATAATAGTCACCAAGCCTGTCAATTTATGAAAAAATGTATCTTATTTTTATTATTATTTTTATTGTGTTTGACATAAAATATTTAAATGTAATCCATTATTCATGATTTCACGTATTGTAAACAGAATACATCGTATGTCGCAACCCTTCAAATCTTCCCACCGGCAGTTCATTTGTTTGGAATGCTTAATATAATATATGACAACCGCCTAAATTCAAACAGCAATCTTCTGCGCATCCTGAATTTGTATCCCTGGAGTGGATGTTATTTTGGAACATCCAATTGGTCCGAGTGGGCTAACTGATTCTTTAGCTCTAAACTGTGGTATAGATTTGTTGTAAAAATAACTTATTTTATTTATTTACGTTGTTTAGATACCAAGTAAGCAAAAAAATAATTTTGGCCGCGTAGATCGTGCAAATACCTGTATGTGCATCGGTACCTAAAATCCATTGAATTAAATAGGAAGCGCTGCGAAGAAAAAAAGTTCAAAAATATCGGTTTCGAAAGTGTACTCCTGGAATATTTTGGAGAACGTACCAGACAAAAGAAGCCGTCTACTTTGTGGGCAATGTACAGTATGATACGAATGATGCTAAAAATTGAAAAAACAACTGATATTTTTAAATATAAAAAATATTCATCTAGAATAGATGAAATGAGGGCGGGAAGTGAGGGCGAGAAGTAGAGCTGTGTAATACGACACTTCCCAACCTTCAATGACGTTAGTAATGACAGCATTACATACTTATATGGTTGTAAATAAAATAATTTAAAGTTTAATTGTCGCCGCACGCAACATTGCTGAGAAAGGAAAATTTCGCGAAGTGGGAAATTTATTTCGTCAGTTGATGGGTTTAAATGTTTTCTTAATCATCCATTTATTATTACATCGTTAAATTAAATACAAGTGGAAGCGAATATTGGCAGTGCAAAATAGGCTACCCATTTTTCCTTCACACAGATATCTATATACATATATCTTGTAATCAAGATGTTGGCACGTTGGGTCAAATTTGGAATCTTTTGAGAACTACGACCGCAGGAGATAAATTAGGTTTAGTGTAACTAATTATTGCTAATTAAATCGCCGAGGTCAAATCCTAAAATTATCGTACGATGGTCCAAGTTAAAGTATAATGTCTAAATCTGACAATTTTTAGTGTTTTTACCAGCATATGACATCGCTTATTTTTATGTGAATTTCGATATCCGTGTAAACTTTAGTATATTTCTTTTTGTAAAAGTCTGTAGTATTTCCACAATTTAAAAATAAACAAATTTATTTATATTCTTGTTAAATCTTATTTTTAAGGGTTAAAACAATTCTATTTTTACCGAAATTATATATAATTCTAAATTAATCAGTTAATTTTATAATTCTCAACTAGCTTTTTGAGATATAAAAAAAAGTTATTGGCGCTCTTCTATCCTGAAAAATATTTTCCCAAAAGTGTATATTAGAAAAGCCTGAATTCACGACTGAGAAAACTATAGTCTTATCTGCTCATTAATTGTTTTTAATTGAATTAAGGAAAGTAAATGTTTGATATAAAATATCTAAGAGCTAGTCAAAATTAAATATAATTGATTTACAAAGGTAATTAAATTAATTATAACTAATTAACGGTTCCATTACAATTTTAAACTGATTTCTAAAACATCAAAAGCGGTATTCATCACGAAGTACAATTACATACGGATCACACTGGCAACAGCGTGCACACTTCCGTTTTATTTTTATCGTATGAATGTAGTGTCTCATCTTGGTATCTTTGCTATGATTCTATAAACAATTAATTAGTTTATTGGTAACTATATTAGTACTATAAAATAGTAGCTAAACCATTACTACGATTATTTATTAATGTAGTGCAGAGTACTAAATTGCTATGCTACGGTATATCTTGGCTGCTATATTCGCTCCGTACGAAGTCATGGAAAGGGAAGCAAAAGCGATTCTAGCGCTATCTGCGGAAAATTCGTGCATTTTAGGGCGATATTTTGTAATTTTGGCATATCAAATACACGTATACATTTTACTTTTTTTCAAAAAAGTAGGTAAAAACAAAATAATAAGCAAGCGAAGTTGCTGTGTTAAAAATTGTAAAAATACTAGCAAAAAAAAAACGGTGAAACTTATATAAAAAATTTCAGTAGCAAAGTGGAAATTAAATTAAAGAAATAAATGTATAGGTGTATATGAAAAATTACCTTTATTTTTGTAATAATAACAGTAATGCTAGAAATAGTAGACATCAGAAACATGAAAGGTTTTAAATAAACAATAAATTATCATTTTACGATGTTCCTCAATATCCCTTTATTCCTAATTTGTTCATTCAGCAAGGACTAGATTTCAAGATTTCTGCTTTTGATTATTATATGTGGCTGGAATGCTATTTTGTGACTTACTGATAAGAAACCAGTTTTAATCATTCATTCAATGTTTTCTTTCGAACAAAAATGAAAATATAAATAACGATCCTTTTTATACATTTTAACTTCACGCTATTATTAAATGGTATTTTGACAGACTAGGCTAATTCTTTAATGACAACTTATTAGACTTAGGCAACTTCTCATACATTTTCCAGTAAATACTGTTGCCTGTCTATATTTTATTATTGATTTTTATTGATTATACATAATTTTCTTTAATTTAACCCAGGCAGCACACATTAGTATAACTAACGTATTTTATACGTAATACTCGTTTAATTTTGGTATTGGTTGATTCCGTATACGTTTACAGTTTACGATTATTATACATACCGTGTTTTAAACGATATATTATACGTTTTTTATATACATCCTATGGTATATAATTGTAAATTTTTCTACGTTTAAATATAGTTAACAATATACGACTATTTTTAGTTTGCGATGAACTATTTATATACAGTGGGCCTATATATACGTATAGGTTTATTTAAATTAAATTCGTATAAATTTACATTATATTACAATATGTTTTCTTCGTTTATAATTCCCGTTTAAATTTCGTTTTGGTTGATTTTTTAAACGTTTACCATCTACCATTTTTATACTTAACGTTTTTTAACATATAAATTAAACGCTTATGTTTGTCGATACTAGTTAATGTACCTATATTATTCTACGTTTAAATATAAGTCACCTTAAACGCATAATACCAGTTTACGATGAACTAGTAGACAAAAGTAAATAATATGTATATATTTAGGTTTATTTAAATTAAAAGCTTATAGATATATTTATTTACATTACATCCATATTTTTTTAATTATATTACCTGTAATATTTACAACAAATTCTCCATACACATGGAACTATTTTTAGATGGCGGATGGAGGATGACGTACTAGTGGTACGGTCTTTTCTCATTTCTACTCATGCGTATGTGTAGTATTATTGTTCAGTGTAGGGAATGGTTTGTAGGAGCAGGTTCATCGGTTCGTCCATTTTCATTTGAATACACGTTTTGTTGCATGGTGCTTTGGCGTCCTGGCTTTTACGATATTGATTAAAAGCATAGGTAAGTTTTTATTAATGTTTTAATTTAGCTACTCCTTTAATAATTGTTGCATTTTACAACTACTGTTTTATAGGTACGTAGTGTGTTAAATGCTTATAGAAACTTCAAAACATAACCTTACTTTTGTTTCTTTTATTTTTATACGTATTTTTTAGGTTACCTAGTTATTCCAAGCATACTTATTTTCCTTTTTTTTTGGTCAGTTGTTTTTTATTTAATAAAATGTCTAAAATAACCCTGTCTCTGCGTCATTTACGTAGAAAAATAGCGCAAAATGTTCAAGATACTTTAAAGTCAAATAAATTTTTTTTAATTCACAATGAAGACAACATTAATAAGGCTTCGGACATTAATATATCTGATTCTATTATTTATAATAATTTCCAAGAAAATAATACAAATTTAACTTCGGAGCTTTTAGAAAATATTTCACCTGAAATTGAGTTACATTTTGGTTATAGGAATAGGGGTGAACCAAGCGACTTAACCGACCGAACGATTAGGTGTGCCATGCAAGATTAGCTTAAGTTAGCTAAGGCCCGTCTAGGACACAACACATCCAGTATTTTAGTGTTTATTTTTTTTTAAATCAATATTGTTCTGTACATATAACAAGTGATCAAAAAAAATCTAAATATTTAGGCCAATTACAACCAAAATAGAAACACGAGTAATGCCTATTTCAGGTGTATCCACATCTGCTATGGATAAAATCCAAACTATCATTTAAGAAATATTAACATTTTTCCATGGCCTCTTTTAGAAATTTTGTTTTGATCACTTTATTTAATTTGTGTTTGAAATACATTTAAAAAAATATCAGGTAGACGCATTTTACACATTAATAAAAATCAAACAAATATATCTAATATAGACGTATAGTAAAACAGGATAATTAAAGGTAGATAAAGTAGTAATGTAAGACGTATAAAAAATTAAAAAATGTACGTTTATAGGGTGGACATCTTCACGTATATATTGGGTAGCATATCAACAGTATCCATACGTATATTGTAGTACATAAAAAACGTATTTTATACCAAAGTGAATTCGTATAATATATACAACTATTAATCTAATATAGACGTATAGTAAAAACGTTTAATTATAGGTGGATAAATTCTTAGTAATCGACGTTTATAAGGCGGACATTTTCACGAATATATTTGGTAGTACATTAATCGTATTCATACGTATGGTAGTACCTAAAAAAATACGTAATTTATACCAAAGTGTGCTGCCTGGGAAGCGATAAAAATATATAATAAAAATAAATTAATGTTTTACAAATCCATATACTTTTATTAAAACTAACATATATACTTTTTAATTACGAATTCTATTAAAAATTGTATTTGTCAGTATACGCAGAAATAGTCCATTAGTACCAAAACGATTTGGCGTTGCTGTCGCGCACGGAGCGAATAAGTAATTAGAAAAAAAAAATATACCAAAACAACTTTTAGGTCACTCAATGTTTATTGTATAGTGTATTTTGTGAATTTTTTTTATTATTCTACCAATAGCAATTTTCGTGTAAGAAACAAAATAAATGATAAAATATTGTGATGTTAGCCCAATCGGATTAGGTGAAGAACAGGCTTGAGATTCTGAAAAATTCGAAGCAGCAATTTTCCTTCGGAATTCGTTGGAGGGGGTCTGTGGTAGTCTAAATTCAAAAAGTTGGGATTCCAAAGTTGTCGTTACCTCCGCCAGCTTGATTTAAAGGGTTATTTTTTGTATCTTGAATAACTCATTTATTTTCAATTTTACACGGAAAACAGTTTTTACAAAAGTTATTTAAAATTAAATTTCCTTCAATTCTGCTTTTTTTTTGTACGATCGATTTTTTTCGATTTATACCCGAAAAGAGGGGGTGAATTTTTGGTTATAGAATAACTCGTTTATTTTCAATTTTACGAGAAAAATTGTTATAAACAAAGTTGTTTAAAATTAAATTTCCTACAATTCTGTTTTTTTTGTACGCTCGATTTTTTTGTATTTATCCCTGAGAAGAGTGGGGGTAAACTCGGAATCATAATTGTACCAAATAACATTTTTGAAAATCAGCAAAAAAAAACAAACAGAAAAAATAATGGTACAACATCAATAATAAACGTGACAATACAATACTTAGGTTCACCCCCACTCTTCTCAGGGATAAATACAAAAAAATCGATCGTACAAAAAAAAACAGAATTGTAGGAAATTTAATTTTAAACAACTTTGTTTATAACAATTTTGCTCGTAAAATTGAAAATAAACGAGTTATTCTATAACCAAAAATTCACCCCCTCTTTTCGGGTATAAATCGAAAAAAATCGATCGTACAAAAAAAAACAGAATTGTAGGAAATTTAATTTTAAACAACTTTGTTTATAACAATTTTTCTCGTAAAATTGAAAATAAACGAGTTATTATATAACCAAAAATTCGCCCCCTCTTTTCGGGTATAAATCGAAAAAAATCGATCGTACAAAAAAAACAGAATTGTAGGAAATTTAATTTTAAACAACTTTGTTTATAACAATTTTTCTCGTAAAATTGAAAATAAACGAGTTATTCTATAACCAAAGATTCACCCCCTCTTTTCGGGTATAAATCGAAAAAAATCGATCGTACAAAAAAAAAGCAGAATTGTAGGAAATTTAATTTTAAATACCTTTTGTAAGAACTATTTTCCGTGTAAAATTGAAAATAAATGAGTTATTCAAGATACAAAAAATAACCCTTTAAATCAAGATGGCGGAGGTAACGACAACTTTGGAATCCCAACTTTTTGAATTTAGACTACCAGAGACCCCCTCCAACGAATTCCGAAGGAAAATTGCTGCTTCGAATTTTTCAGAATCTAAAATACTAATCCGATTGGGCTATGTTTGTTTATTTTAAACAACAGTTTATTTATTAATAATTTATTTAAAGACTTATTTATTTTAAAACAATACTATTCTAATTTATATATATATTTCGAATGTCTTTGAATCGTTCACTATTTATATTCACAGTCCGATACTTTATTCTCAACTGTCTATGTACTACTGATTGCCTGTGTTCCTCCACCAATATTTATAAACAACTTTTAAATTTCTAGTGGGCTCCAGAACGTTCTCGCCAAAATTAGAAACATTATCACTTTGACCCTGGAATGTACTTGAAAAGCACCTCCACCATAGTCGTCACATATGTTTGGTCTTAAGGGATTTAATTATGTATGATAATCGGCCAAGTTGAGCCTCAAAGGCCAAATAAGACAAAGAAGGACGGAGGATTAGAGCATGACTGAATAATGAAATGGCTCACATTACAATATTTATAAAGGTTTTTCGTTTACCATTCGGTAGATTATGCACATTAATAATACATTGAGGTAGCAATAACAATAACTTTCTTACATATATTTTTTAGATTTATAATACAATACTTACGTAGTGGGTTCATCTAGAAACAGAATGGGAGGATTGCTAAGTAACTCTAATGCCACAGCTAACCTCTTTCGCTGACCTCCAGACAATCTTGATGTCAGTGTGAATTGACACTGATCTAGACCTAACATTTGCAGAATTTCCGATATCTGTAATTGAAGAGTATTTATAAGTTTGCGTTATAATTACAATATAATACTAGTATATTTCAGCCAATTGGATATCAAATTATTACAATTGTGTTTAAAACTGCTTTAAACAAAAGTATGGACTGAAAATTATCGGTAAATATGTACATTGGTATTGATGTTTTATAAAAAGCAAGGCATTATGAAGGACCAGGCAGCTGGTTTATTGAGAAATGGGATGAAATTTCCTGAATTTTTGTTATGTTGTAGTCACCGGTGTAAATTTGGCAGTAACGTTTAGCAGTAAAAATAACCGAAAACACACGATGAAGAAAGCAATGGTGTCCGATTTACAATCATTTAAATAATCTTGTTAATATTTATTTGCACATTAATATCAATTTTTCTGTACAAATAATTAATATAACTATAAATTAATAACATTTCAAAAATTATGTATATACAGTATGTCCCCCTAGGTTGGAATCATATGGAAAAGTTTTTTATTATTAATTTTAGGAAAAAAAGTTATTTTTGATAAAAAGTTCTGCATTATCTAAAATCTAAAATACAGTCATCAAATATCATTTCAGTGGTATACGAGGTTTGTCAAAAAATATGAGTTTTACTCAAGAGTAAAGTATCTTTATTCTTTATATGACTAATAAAATTTGATATTTGATGGTTGTATTTTAGGTTTTAGACCATGCTCGACTTTTTATGAAGAATAACTTTTTTTCCTAAAATTAGTAATAAAAAAGATTTTCATGTGCCACCAACTGTCTACGTAAATTGGCGTAAACTGTCAGCTCCATCAGTTGGTAATAACTGTTTTTAAATTCAGTTGCAAGATTTGACCTAAATAAATAAACCTAAAATAAATAAAAGCTTGTAAAAGCCATAAATTCACCTGCTAATATAAACTGTGAGCGAAAATTTCTTTGGACGCGTCGAACATATAGGATGAAAATTAACCCTTAAAATTATAAATGAATAATAATTACCCTATGACGGTGATTACATCACAACTTAATTTTAATTTAAAAAAATAATAGTTAAACGTAATAACATACAGTGTGTCCAATTAAGTCGGAACCATATGAAGAGCTCAAAGGTAAAACCGGCAAACTTTCTGAGTAAAGGTTTTTCAGGAGGACCATTTAAATGTTGTTAACCTAATAATTTTTTAATTATAAGTAATAATGATTTCTATTTGTGTTGGCAGTTTGCTAGCTGTATTTTGAAATTGATATTGAGCCCTTAAAAATGACGATAAAACGCGTTCATGTAGAAACAAGTTTAATTATTCAATAGCTACAATACATTGTATGGAAAAACGAGCCAATAACATTAATCAGTATTATATTGGTATTAGTGTCGTTTACTTTTTTCACCTTCTTTATTTTGTAATCATGTTTGAGACCACAGAAACTACTTAAATGTTAAAGATTTTGGAATTTTTCCTCAGATATAGGTAGCATAAGTGGAAATAAAGGAAAGCAGGAATTAGGAATTAGGAATTAGGAATTAGGAATTAGGAATTAGGAATTAGGAATTAGGAATTAGGAATTAGGAATTAGGAATTAGGAATTAGGAATTAGGAATTAGGAATTAGGAATTAGGAATTAGGAATTAGGAATTAGGAATTAGGAATTAGGAATTAGGAATTAGGAATTAGGAATTAGAAATTAGAAATTAGGAATTAGGAATTAGGAATTAGGAATTAGGAATTAGGAATTAGGAATTAGGAATTAGGAATTAGGAATTAGGAATTAGGAATTAGGAATTAGGAATTAGGAATTAGGAATTAGGAATTAGGAATTAGGAATTAGGAATTAGGAATTAGGAATTAGGAATTAGGAATTAGGAATTAGGAATTAGGAATTAAGGAATTAGGAATTAGGAATTAGGAATTAGGAATTAGGAATTAGGAATTAGGAATTAGGAATTAGGAATTAGGAATTAGGAATTAGGAATTAGGAATTAGGAATTAGGAATTAGGAATTAGGAATTAGGAATTAGGAATTAGGAATTAGAAATTAGAAATTAGAAATTAGGAATTAGGAATTAGGAATTAGGAATTAGGAATTAGGAATTAGGAATTAGGAATTAGGAATTAGGAATTAGGAATTAGGAATTAGGAATTAGGAATTAGGAATTAGGAATTAGGAATTAGGAATTAGGAATTAGGAATTAGGAATTAGGAATTAGGAATTAGGAATTAGGAATTAGGAATTAGGAATTAGGAATTAGGAATTAGGAATTAGGAATTAGGAATTAGGAATTAGGAATTAGGAATTAGGAATTAGGAATTAGGAATTAGGAATTAGGAATTAGGAATTAGGAATTAGGAATTAGGAATTAGGAATTAGGAATTAGGAATTAGGAATTAGGAATTAGGAATTAGGAATTAGGAATTAGGAATTAGGAATTAGGAATTAGGAATTAGGAATTAGGAATTAGGAATTAGGAATTAGGAATTAGGAATTAGGAATTAGGAATTAGGAATTAGGAATTAGGAATTAGGAATTGGGAATTGGGAATTGGGAATTGGGAATTGGGAATTGGGAATTGGGAATTGGGAATTGGGAATTGGGAATTGGGAATTGGGAATTGGGAATTGGGAATTGGGAATTGGGAATTGGGAATTGGGAATTGGGAATTGGGAATTGGGAATTGGGAATTGGGAATTGGGAATTGGGAATTGGGAATTGGGAATTGGGAATTGGGAATTGGGAATTGGGAATTGGGAATTGGGAATTGGGAATTGGGAATTGGGAATTGGGAATTGGGAATTGGGAATTGGGAATTGGGAATTGGGAATTGGGAATTGGGAATTGGGAATTGGGAATTGGGAATTGGGAATTGGGAATTGGGAATTGGGAATTGGGAATTGGGAATTGGGAATTGGGAATTGGGAATTGGGAATTGGGAATTGGGAATTGGGAATTGGGAATTGGGAATTGGGAATTGGAATTGGGAATTGGGAATTGGGAATTGGGAATTGGGAATTGGGAATTGGGAATTGGGAATTGGGAATTGGGAATTGGGAATTGGGAATTGGGAATTGGGAATTGGGAATTGGGAATTGGGAATTGGGAATTGGGAATTGGGAATTGGGAATTGGGAATTGGGAATTGGGAATTGGGAATTGGGAATTGGGAATTGGGAATTGGGAATTGGGAATTGGGAATTGGGAATTGGGAATTGGGAATTGGGAATTGGGAATTGGGAATTGGGAATTGGGAATTGGGAATTGGGAATTGGGAATTGGGAATTGGGAATTGGGAATTGGGAATTGGGAATTGGGAATTGGGAATTGGGAATTGGGAATTGGGAATTGGGAATTGGGAATTGGGAATTGGAATTGGGAGGAATTAGGAATTAGGAATTAGGAATTAGGGAATTAGGAATTAGGAATTAGGAATTAGGAATTAGGAATTAGGAATTGGGAATTGGGAATTGGGAATTGGGAATTGGGAATTGGGAATTGGGAATTGGGAATTGGGAATTGGGAATTGGGAATTGGGAATTGGGAATTGGGAATTGGGAATTGGGAATTGGGAATTGGGAATTGGGAATTGGGAATTGGGAATTGGGAATTGGGAATTAGGAATTAGGAATTAGGAATTAGGAATTAGGAATTAGGAATTAGGAATTAGGAATTAGGAATTAGAAATGAGAAATGGGAAATGGGAAATGGGAAATTGGGAAATTGGGAAATTGGGAAATTGGGAAATTGGGAAATTGGGAAATTGGGAAATTGGGAAATTGGGAAATTGGGAAATTGGGAAATTGGGAAATTGGGAAATTGGGAAATTGGGAAAATGGGAAAATGGGAAAATGGGAAAATGGGAAAATGGGAATTGGGAATTAGGAATTAGGAATTAGGAATTAGGAATTAGGAATTAGGAATTAGGAATTAGGAATTAGGAATTAGGAATTAGGAATTAGGAATTAGAAATTAGGAATTAGAAATTAGAAATTAGGAATTAGGAATTAGGAATTAGGAATTAGGAATTAGGAATTAGGAATTAGGAATTAGGTATTAGGTATTAGGTATTAGGTATTAGGTATTAGGAATTAGGAATTAGGAATTAGGAATTAGGAATTAGGAATTAGGAATTAGGAATTAGGAATTAGGAATTAGGAATTAGGAATTAGGAATTAGGAATTAGGAATTAGGAATTAGGAATTAGGAATTAGGAATTAGGAATTAGGAATTAGGAATTAGGAATTAGGAATTAGGAATTAGGAATTAGGAATTAGGAATTAGGAATTAGGAATTAGGAATTAGGAATTAGGAATTAGGAATTAGGAATTAGGAATTAGGAATTAGGAATTAGGAATTAGGAATTAGGAATTAGGAATTAGGAATTAGGAATTAGGAATTAGGAATTAGGAATTAGGAATTAGGAATTAGGAATTAGGAATTAGGAATTAGGAATTAGGAATTAGGAATTAGGAATTAGGAATTAGGAATTAGGAATTAGGAATTAGGAATTAGGAATTAGGAATTAGGAATTAGGAATTAGAAATTAGAAATTAGGAATTAGGAATTAGGAATTAGGAATTAGGAATTAGAATTAGGAATTAGGAATTAGGAATTAGGAATTAGGAATTAGGAATTAGGAATTAGGAATTAGGAATTAGGAATTAGGAATTAGGAATTAGGAATTAGGAATTAGGAATTAGGAATTAGGAATTAGGAATTAGGAATTAGGAATTAGGAATTAGGAATTAGGAATTAGGAATTAGGAATTAGGAATTAGGAATTAGGAATTAGGAATTAGGAATTAGGAATTAGGAATTAGGAATTAGGAATTAGGAATTAGGAATTAGGAATTAGGAATTAGGAATTAGGAATTAGGAATTGGGAATTGGGAATTGGGAATTGGGAATTGGGAATTGGGAATTGGGAATTGGGAATTGGGAATTGGGAATTGGGAATTGGGAATTGGGAATTGGGAATTGGGAATTGGGAATTGGGAATTGGGAATTGGGAATTGGGAATTGGGAATTGGGAATTGGGAATTGGGAATTGGGAATTGGGAATTGGGAATTGGGAATTGGGAATTGGGAATTGGGAATTGGGAATTGGGAATTGGGAATTGGGAATTGGGAATTGGGAATTGGGAATTGGGAATTGGGAATTGGGAATTGGGAATTGGGAATTGGGAATTGGGAATTGGGAATTGGGAATTGGGAATTGGGAATTGGGAATTGGGAATTGGGAATTGGGAATTGGGAATTGGGAATTGGGAATTGGGAATTGGGAATTGGGAATTGGGAATTGGGAATTGGGAATTGGGAATTGGGAATTGGGAATTGGGAATTGGGAATTGGGAATTGGGAATTGGGAATTGGGAATTGGGAATTGGGAATTGGGAATTGGGAATTGGGAATTGGGAATTGGGAATTGGGAATTGGGAATTGGGAATTGGGAATTGGGAATTGGGAATTGGGAATTGGGAATTGGGAATTGGGAATTGGGAATTGGGAATTGGGAATTGGGAATTGGGAATTGGGAATTGGGAATTGGGAATTGGGAATTGGGAATTGGGAATTGGGAATTGGGAATTGGGAATTGGGAATTGGGAATTGGGAATTGGGAATTGGGAATTGGGAATTGGGAATTGGGAATTGGGAATTGGGAATTGGAAATTGGAAATTGGAAATTGGGAATTAGGAATTAGGAATTAGGAATTAGGAATTAGGAATTAGGAATTAGGAATTGGGAATTGGGAATTGGGAATTGGGAATTGGGAATTGGGAATTGGGAATTGGGAATTGGGAATTGGGAATTGGGAATTGGGAATTGGGAATTGGGAATTGGGAATTGGGAATTGGGAATTGGGAATTGGGAATTGGGAATTGGGAATTGGGAATCGGGAATGGGGAATTAGGAATTAGGAATTAGGAATTAGGAATTAGGAATTAGGAATTAGAAATGGGAAATGGGAAATTGGGAAATTGGGAAATTGGGAAATTGGGAAATTGGGAAATTGGGAAATTGGGAAATTGGGAAATTGGGAAATTGGGAAATTGGGAAATTGGGAAATTGGGAAATTGGGAAAATGGGAAAATTGGGAATTAGGAATTAGGAATTAGGAATTAGGAATTAGGAATTAGGAATTAGGAATTAGGCATTAGGCATTAGGCATTAGGAATTAGGAATTAGGAATTAGGAATTAGGAATTAGGAATTAGGAATTAGGAATTAGGAATTAGGAATTAGGAATTAGGAATTAGAAATGGGAAATGGGAAATGGGAAATGGGAAATGGGAAATTGGGAAATTGGGAAATTGGGAAGTTGGGAAATTGGGAAATTGGGAAATTGGGAAATTGGGAAATTGGGAAATTGGGAAATTGGGAAATTGGGAAATTGGAAAATTGGAAAATTAGGAAATTGGGAAATTGAGAAATTGAGAAATTGGGAAATTGGGAAATTGGGAAATTGGGAAATTGGGAAATTGGGAAATTGGGAAATTGGGAAATTGGGAAATTGGGAAATTGGGAAATTGGGAAACTGGGAAACTGGGAAATTGGGAAATTGGGAAATTGGGAAATTGGGAAATTGGGAAATTGGGAAATTGGGAAATTGGGAAATTGGGAAATTGGGAAATTGGGAAATTGGGAAATTGGGAAATTGGGAAATTGGGAAATTGGGAAATTGGGAAATTGGGAAATTGGGAAATTGGGAAATTGGGAAATTGGGAAATTGGGAAATTGGGAAATTGGGAAATTGGGAAATTGGGAAATTGGGAAATTGGGAAATTGGGAAAATGGGAATTGGGAATTGCGAATTGGGAATTGGGAATTGGGAATTGGGAATTGGGAATTGGGAATTGGGAATTGGGAATTGGGAATTGGGAATTGGGAATTGGGAATTGGGAATTGGGAATTGGGAATTGGGAATTGGGAATTGGGAATTGGGAATTGGGAATTGGGAATTGGGAATTGGGAATTGGGAATTGGGAATTGGGAATTGGGAATTGGGAATTGGGAATTAGGAATTAGGAATTACAGAGAATGCAAACCCATTAATGAATCTGCATACCAAAAAATGTTAATTGTGTTTAACCCGCCAGAACTTGCGACCCTAAATGTTACGCAAGCACTCACGTACACAGCATTATGCTCACGCTTAACAGGTAGTCAAATATGTACCACAAACATAATATGTAGTACGTTTGTTTTTAATTATGTAATAAAGCACATATGATAGTCACCGTTTTTGCCAAATAGCGTCGTTTTTAAATCTGCCATGAGCAAAATGCTCATAAAGCGATTTCTGGTGGGTTTTATAATACATATATTTTTACCTGAATATATTATACAAGGAATATTTCAACATGACGTGACTGACTTCTTAGGTAGGCATTAAACCATTTATTATTTTTCTATTTTAGATAAAGCGACTGGCGAAGGAGGTGAAGATACCATCAAAGTATACGTAGATGAAAGCATCTAAACAAATTATAGTGATGCAAAAAGTATGCACTGATTTGCAGAAAACCTTTTCAATTTATTGTACTATGTTATGTAAAAAAATCCCAATGTAATTTTTGTGTTTCAGGTGCATCCAGTCAAACCTCGAGTTGTCTTTTGAATAGATCTCCGAGAAAAATTCAGTTGAAAAAGAAAATTCATCTTTGGAGAGGACTGCAAACAACCTCAGGTGCAGAAGACGGCTGAATCGTAAAATAAACTTAGAAGATGTTTTAAGTTTTTTAAAGGACAACTATTCTGAAGAATCGTTCAATTTTTTAAAAACTCAGCTACAAATTCTAAAGAAAGCACCGAGAGTTTAGGCAATTCGCTTTGAGTATATAGTTTTTAGGCCCTAAAGCCCATAAAAAAATTTCTAGCGTATGCAGACTAACTTCAAAGACGACTCTTCAGCCATTTACTGAAAGATGCGTCATAAACCCCGATTTCAACGATTTTATATTTTAAATTTTAAAAATAAGAGCCAGACTTCTTGGGAAAAAGGAGAAAGATTGTTTCATTTGTCTAGATGAAATGTCAATAAAATCGAATCTTTTTTATGACATTTCAAAAGATAATATCGTGGGTTTCGAAGAAACTCCAAACAGATGGAGTACAGAACTTGCCACTAGTGCACTAGTGGTGATGGTGCGCGGTGTAACCTCTAATTGGAAACAGCCGATCGCATATTTCTTTTACAAGTCTGCAGCCGTACCTAATGAGATCAAAGATATCTTGTTTGAGGTTCTCATAAGGTTGAACGATGATGGTGTAAATGTCTTAGTTTCGGATCAAGGACCGAAATTTCAAAAACTTTTTAAAAATTGTTTAAAATTAACCGAAGAATTGTTTTTCTTTTTTGTAAATGGTAAAAATTAATTTACATATTTGACGTTCCTCACCTACTCAAATCAACACGAAATAATTTTTTTAAATACAAATTCTTGCTGGAAAATGAAGAGACAAATAAAAAATATGTGGAAAAAATATAGTCTAGATAAACTAAAGGAGTACCGACTATGTCCTAGGTTGACCGATAATCACATTTTTCCAAACAACTTTCAAAAAATTAAAGTTAAGTACGCTTCTCAGGTTCTTAGCCATTCGGTAGCTATTGCCCTAAACACCTACATTGATTTTCGAATTTTACCTATTAAAGCAAAACCAACAGCAATTTTTGATTTAAAAATAATGGATACAGTTTTTTGCTAACACGCAATCTCAACCAAGATTGCCTAGAAAAATTTGTTGGGCAGGTGAGAAATTGCTGTGGGAATGCAAGAAACCCTACTCCAATTCAATTTTGCAGAGCATTTAAAAAGCTTTTTCTACTTGGATTATTAGACGAAGTTAACGGAGCAAATTGTCAAGAGGACCATAATGAGCTTTAACTAAACCTCTCCTCTGAGCTATTAAAAACTTGCAAAGAAAATTTTTCACCTTTTACACAAACACCTCTTAAAGTCTTTACAAATTACTACAGAAACCTAAAAAGTATATGTTACCGGTTATCTTTTGAAAAAATGTTTAATGCAACATAGCTGTGACATATACATACGCTATAACAATTCCAATGACTTGGAAGAGCAAATGGCTGTTTTTTTGCATTTCGAAAGCCTACAACTCTTCAAAAAACGTACAATTTAGCGGTTTAACTATTCCACCTAAAAATTTAGCAGAGTATGTTGTTAAACTAGAAATAATTTACGTCGAAAATTTTAATAATATTGCAAAGCACAATACTATTGGACGTAAATTAAAAGAATCTTTCAAGCAAATTCCATGTATGCAGCCTTGTTCTAATTTTCCCATTGAATATTTTCTCTCACTGTATACTAGAATGCGTATTTACTATTCAATTAAATTCATAAATAGAAATATTAAAGACAAAAAGCTTAATAAACCAAACGCTACAAGTGTAAATTAAAAATTTAAAAAAACCGACTTCAAAAACGTGCAGATGCCATCACCACATCTTAACCAAATTGATATGGGACCACCCCTGAGGTACCCCCTTACTAACAAAAAAAGAATCATATAAATCGGACAAGGTGGTAAAGCATTATCGCTAAACATACATAAAAAATTAAGAGTTTGAGGATTTTCTCATGGACTCAATTATTATATTTTGACCAAATTTATATGAGACCACCCCTGAAGTACCCCCCTTCTAACAAAAAAAGAATCATTGAAATCGGACATCGCGTTAAAGCATTATCGCGAAACATACATAAAAAATGAAGAGTTTGAGGATTTTCTCATGGACCCAATTATTAGATTTTGACCAAATCTATATGGGACCACCCCTGAAGTACCCCCCTTCTAACAAAAAAAGAATCATTAAAATCGGACATCGCGTTAAAGCATTATCTCGAAACATACAGAAAAAATGAAGAGTTTGAGGATTTTCTCATGGACCCAATTACTGGATTTTGACTAAATTTATATGGGACCACCCCTGAAGTACCCCCTTTCTAACAAAAAAATAATCATTAAAATCGGACACCGTGTTAAAGAATAATCGCTGAACATACATAAAAAAAAAAAATATCGCGACGAATTGATAACCTCCTCCTTTTTTGAAGTCGGTTAAAAATAACTATATTACAGAATCTGTAAATGTGTTCCTTTTTGAAACAAGAACAATTTTTTCATAGATACATTGTTTTTTTTTTAGCGTATTTAAAAAAATTAATTATTTTTTTTATTGTTCTTTTACTCTTTTTTTGTCAAATAAATAATGTTTCTATTTTTAAATAAAAAATAAAAATATTCTCAACGTTATTTTACATCGACACCATACAATTAATGTAGCGCCAACTATTCGTTCAACCTCCGTAACATATTAATAACCGTCGCGTCGCACAGCTCATAGTAAGCGACCCACACCTGTATGCCCGGGAATATGTGTGAAGAGACAAAAACGGCGGCAAACTTGTGTCCAAAGGACTTCAAAGGCGACTGGGAGAGTGGATTTACTATTCTTTGTTTATGTACGGTGGTTGCGGCACGCCTCAGATGAAGTTCTTTCATTGTTTTAAGAGATGTACGTTCTGCCAAAGAATACAAAATATAACTATAAAAGAGAAGTCACTCGCGGCATTTACAACGGAAATCGCGCTTCAAATGCGGGCCGACAAGTCGGCGTTTTTTCAAAGAGTGCAGAGCTAATCGGGCTATACCGGGGTTGAGCGGTAAGACGCGGCGGCGATGATAGTGGAATGTAACGGCCAATACACAGCGGAATCTAACATAGCGGAGCAAACGAGCCTGACGCGTTGAACTACACCGGTATACGGCCGATCGAGAAAGGACTGTGGACGACTGGCGGCTGATTGCGTTAGAAGGCGGTAATTGGACGAGTGACTCCTCTTATATAGTTATATTTTGTACTCTTTGGTTCTGCTAATAAATTGCGCCATTGACAGACACGCTGGTACTACTTCGAAACTCTGATTAATACGTGTCCGAAAGCTACAATTATTGTGGATTAGCCGTTTTTTCCATCCAAACGGTGACTGCCAAATTTTAATTTATTTTCACTCTGTGCGTTAGCCCGTTTTTAACTTTTAACGATAAGGTACATATATTCCCACCAAGAACTTTATGTTGGCGCGTAAAATTGAATTTTGTGCTTGTTGAGGGTAAGCTAGTTTTTCCGTTGGGCTTCTCATGTGGGAAACTTTTTTATTCTTGGTTTTATGAAAAAAAGTAATTCTTTATAAAAAGTTTAGCATGGTTTAAAACTTAAAATACAATCATTAGATATAAAAAATTTTGAGCCGTATACAAGGTTTGTCAAAAAATATGAATTTTACTCAAGAGTAAAGAACCTTTATTTTTTATACGATTGATAAAATTTGATGTTTATAAAGAATAACTTTTTTCCTAAAATTGGTAATAAAAAAAGCTTTCCTTATGCCACCAACTCTCTACGTAAATTGAATTGGCGATGTTTATGCAAAATATGCCCGAAGACACCCGGATGTAGTAAAAACCCGAATATGTCCGGGAAAATCCTTCCTAAGATAATTATTTATTTTTCATTTTAAGGGTTAATTTCCCCCTGTTGGACGGGTAAGAAGTGATTCTTGCTTACAGTGTACGTTAGAGAGTAATTTTATGTGTGTATTTTTAAGTAAAATCAAGTTGGGATATGATCGCGTTCATAGGGTAATTATCAATTTTGAATTTTAAGAGTTAATTTCACCCTGCTTCAAAGGGAATATTTCTTACAGTGTAAGTTAGCAAGAGTATTCATGTTTTTTTGAAGAAAAAACTAAGTTGGGAACTTACGGTCTTCAGTAAAATATAATTTTTTTAAAATTATATAAGGGTTTATTTATCCCCTTCTAAACAACAGATTATATCTTGTTTTGATTTAGTGAATCTACTTTTAAAATAATATTGAGGGGTAATTTGAGTTATTCTACTGTTACGTTATTTTGCCTAATGAGTCTACCTACTATATATTTTTATAGTTATATTAATTATTTGTACAGAAAGGTTGATATTATTGTGCAAAATAAAATATTGACAAGACTATTGAAATATTTGTAGATAGGACTGTTTTCTCAATCAGGTGATTTCAGTTACTTATACTGCCAAAAATTACTGCCACCTTATTTGTTTACCTGAGACTGCTACACAGTATTATAAAAAGGTCTTTACAAAAACATACCACATATTCCTTAGATCAAAATAAGTCGATTTAAGTAAAATTACCTTAGTACAAAGTTGCTTCGTTTGGGCTCCAGAGGGCCTTGAAGTTACAATTTTTAAATCGTTTTTCCCATATAAATTTAAAACGGCATATGCGATTTTGCTGCAATTTGGTACATTGGTAGAGTTTTATGTGGCAAAAAAAATTATATTAAAATTTTGTCCGATAATAATAGAACTTGATTTTTTAAATAATTGCACCTTTAAAAATTCTACGCCAATGGAAAAAAAGGAGTTTGAGTATGAAATTTAGATTGCGCAACTCATTTACTTTAAAAAAGGTACTCTCTTCTTAAAAAATTACTTTTGATTAAGTATAGATATTTTCCAAGAATAATGTTTTACTGATATCAAATAATATTTCTAGTATAACCTATGACAATAATAATTATTATTTATAAATATTATTCCCAGTATAACCTATGACGTAAATTATTATTAATTCTTGACTGAAAATTGAATTTTTATTTCTGTGGTTAGATGACAAATTCAGATATGTAGGTATGTGTTAAAACTACCACAATTGACTTACATGGTTTTGCCATCTAACCACAGACATTTTACTTGCTAAATTTAATAAAAACTCATTTAAAATAATATAAGAAAATATAATATTACTTTTACAATAAGTTTGAAAATGTTGGTTGCATAAGGTGTTAGGACATTTTAAAAGTGTGTACTTTCTTAAAGTTAGTTTTTATCTAATATGAATTATCGAATTTCATTACGAAAACCATATCGTCTGATCATGTTAATTCTAATACCTATACAAAAAACTTATTATGTGGAATTTCAAATCATGAATTTGATTTTAAATAAAAATACAAAAAAAATATTCTGTTAAAAAAGTAGCAGACTAAAATTATTAATATGGGGGGTAATGGGAATAACTAACCCCTAAGAATAATAATTATTAGTAAATTGTAAATTACTGGTTTTAAATTAAATTTAACAATTAACATGTTAAAACAAAACAGCAGAATATTTATCAAATTTCACGAATGGAGGCAAATATTTCTTATTGTCTCTCTTAAATGCCGAAATGGATCTTTGGTTTAAAAAATGGGTAACTGCTACTGATGAAAATCTTCTTAGTTCTGCTTTACAGGTTTGCGATAATAATACCCATCCAAATGTGTACTTTGCTCTATATTTAATATCTGTCATGCCTATGAGTGTAGTAAGTTTTGAAAGAAGTTTTTTAACCCTTAAAATGTTAAAAACGTGGGTTAGGTTAACCATGGGCCAAAAAAAGGTTAGTGTCATTGCTACATATTCATAGAAACCTAGATTTAAACATAGATGCTATATTAGAAAGATTTGCAAAAATTAAAGAGGCATTTAGATTTGATTTTATAAATATTTTCTACTTTTTTTAAAGTACTTGCCAAAAAATATGACAATTATGATTATTTGATTTGTGTATTTTTTTGTCCACAGAAGTTTTGTTTTGTTTCTGATATATGTTATTACTATATTACAGCATGTTCTTTTTCACTACCGAAAGCAAAAAACTTAAAACCTTTCTATATAAAGGGTGTCCCAATAAGAACTTAAATTTTGAATCGCGCGCCATTTTCATCTGTCAAACATCAAGTGGGCCATATTAGGCATGTGTTCTGTCAAAACATTGACATTAACGAAAATGCCACGTTACACTCTTAAAGAACGTTTATTAATTGTGAAGACCCATTACAGAAATGGAAGAAATTTTACAGTGACAATGCGCAGGTTACGTAAATATTTCGGTGTACATAATCGTCCGTCGCGACGCGCTATTGAA
Organism: Psylliodes chrysocephalus; assembly: GCA_927349885.1. NCBI lineage: Eukaryota > Metazoa > Arthropoda > Insecta > Coleoptera > Chrysomelidae > Psylliodes > Psylliodes chrysocephalus. The sequence goes on from OV651817.1 coordinate 26,797,594, forward strand.
AATTTGATCAACAAATTTGAGCGGACCTTTGCATTCAAAGACGAGACAAGTGTTAGGCGTCGTCGTCCTGGAAGGTCTGCTGAAAACATTGCCGCCGCGAGAGCCAGTGTTAACGAACATCCGAACACTTCCATCCAACATCGCGGCTAGAAATTAAATATCAGTGGCAGTACATTAGAACGAATTTTGACAAAGATTTGCATCTTCAAGCTTACAAAATACAGTTGACGCAAGAGCTGAAGCCAGCCGATCATAGACAGCGCAAAAACTTTGCGAATTGGATATTGGAACAACACGGAGTTGACGATGCATTCCAGAACAAAATTATCTTTAGTGATGAGGCGCACTTTAATTTGAACGGCTTTGTGAATAAACAGAACTGTCGGATTTGGTGGGAAGAGTTTCCACATGCCGTGCACGAGCTTCCAATTTATCCTGAAAAAGTGACAGTTTGATGCACCATTTGGGCAAGAGGGATCGTCAGATCTTATTTTTTTCAAAATAATGAAGGTGTTTGTAAATGGTAATCGCTACCGTAGCATGCTGAGAGACTTTCTTTGGCTGGAAGTGAATGGAATGGACATAGATAACTTGTGGTTTCAACAGGACGACGCGACCTGTCACACCGCACGCGAAATAATGGCGTTACTGCAAACAAACTTCAAAGGTCGTGTCATCTCTCAATTTGGAGACCAAAATTGGCCGCCGAGAAGTTGCGATTTGACGCTCTTAGACTATTTTCTCTGGGGGTATTTAAAAGGTAGAGTATATGGGAACCATCCTGAGACGATTTGACAACTGAAGGAAGAAATCGAACGTAATATTCGTGAAATCCAGCCGATTTTGCTCAAAAACGTCTTCCAAAAATGTCATCAAACGAATATACACCTGTCAACGGAGCCGCGGTGGCCATTTGACAGATATTTTTTTTTATGTTTAATGTTAGCATTTTCTTTTAAAAATACAATAAAATATATGGATAATTTTCGTTAATTACTGTGTTTTCTTTTTTATTAAAAATTCAAGTTCTCGTTGGGACACCATTTACATACTTTACATTAAATTCATTTTAAAAACCTTCCTATGGGTACACATATACTTTAGATTCATATCTACATAGGTACTTTAACTTAATTTTAAAATTCTTTCTATAGGTACATATACGTTAAAATTTCATACCTTTTTAGGTACTTTACTTTAAACTCATTCCTAAACGTTCTCAAAATTTCGCCCAACTTCAATTAATTTCATTTATTACTAACTACCATATTAAAAACACACAATCGCATGTATGATCTAAGTATTAATCGATTGTCTGAATCATATATGTGATAACTAGGGCTTATATTTATGGCACGAGTTCAACCAATCAAATGTTATCAAAATACGTACCTAACGGCATTCATACCTTATGTTTTATTTTATTATATACATACTCAAACTCATTTTCTTACCCATGTTATTTCGCATAAGACACTTTTGGGTCACTATACTCACAGAACAATCATTCATTTTTGATACTCATATTTATATAATTTATTCATGCTCGCCTTATAGTAACACTGTCAAAATTTCAAATAAGTCAATTTACACATACCATTTTTCACATCAGGTCAGGGTGACAGGGCTAGGAATCTGAATTGGGAAGTTTTCGCCAGCAGGTCTAGACTGATACCAATGCAACATATTCTCGTCTTTCTTTTGTTTTTTATCTCGTGTATAGTTCAATCAAAAAATTTAAATTTCACTTTATAAAATAACCTCCCCAGCTTACTTTTGTGGTGAGGATGTTGAAGCATTTAACATATTAAAACAGAACAACTTTAATTTTAACAATAAATATCTGGGCACAAAAATCTTAAAACCAACCTTGAAACACGTTTGAATTCGCGTCACAGCCTACGTCATAAGTCATGTGAACACTTACTTTAAAAACTATTGGACAGACGTGTCAAGAAGGCGAAGCGTCTTATTCCACTTTTTTAACCCTAAAAGCTTTTCAGTACCTCTCACAGAAACCACATCGTTCCGCCGTCACCGGCCTTTCATCCAGTCACCGAAGCGTCATACCACCATCTTAAATTTCTCAAATGATTTACTAAAAAATGCCGAAATGTTAGCATAGAGTAGTGCAGTATCAGTATGTAAATAGTGTATATTTCATTTTGTAATATAACAGTTCAAAGAATTTCAATTAAATGGCGATAATTGTGGCCAGCCTTTCATTTATACAACGAGAAAAAAAACAGCACCTTTTCTAGTAAGCAGTCCACTACAGTCTTGGGAATAATAAGCTAAACTAGAAGTACATACTTAAGGTTGGAGGAACCAATGTTTAAATTTACATTAAACGATTAAAAACAATTTAGTAACAAACATTTTAAAAATTTATCCAAAGTTGAATGGTGTGAAATTTATAAATCAGGTTTTTATAAAAAGATAACAACATAAGTAATCAAAGCAACTGATTTACGATTTACAACCTACCTATTAAATAGGTTACCAGCTAGAAGGTAGGTATATGTAATGTTTACTGAAAGTAAGTATATATGGCTAAATATATAATAAAGGAATCTATTATTAAAAGTTAATTAAATAAAATTATAAAACAAATAAAAAAAAAATAAGAAAGAACATTATAGGAGAGAATATGTTAAAATTGTATCGAAATTAAATCGGGCAATCAAAAAAATATTGTAGAAAACGTTAAAAGATGGTTGACATAATAGAGGTGAGAGGGTGGGAGAGTTTAGATTATGTGCCAAACCAGTAACATTCCTTTTTGGAGAAACGAAACATGTAACCAGAAGTATTGAAAGAAGAAGATATCAAATAGAGTAAGACATATGGATTTGAAGCAGAAGAATTTTTAGAAGTAATTTTTTAAATTTCAAATAAGACCTGATTTAATGTTTTTTAAAATTTCCAGATTCTCGAAGTTGTTTAATAGGAATTTATTGGAAGTCGTATGCAAAATTTCTAAAACTGTACTATAATCGAAGTCGTATCTAGTATCTAACAGGTGTGAAGAAAAATGGGAGACGCCCGTGGTATTATTATTGAGACAACGTGTGTGTTCCTTTAAACGAACTTTGAAATTACGAAAAGTTCTACCGACATATGAACATGGGCAAGTTGAACATATTAATTTATTTACACCAGATTGGTCCATTATGTCTAGCTTTTCTTTATTTCTAAAGAATAAAGTACCGATAGATTAAAAAAATTTAAAACTAATTCGGAAGAAAGCCTTAAACAAATTCGCAATGCGATATGAAAATTTGCGGAGATTAGCAGAGCTACACCGAGGCACTTACCATCCACAACAAACAAATCAGGAAAGCTAAACGTAACAGCTTCAGAAAATTCTGCGAGGAGATTACCTGTACACCTGCCGCAGCGAGACTGCACAAGGCCTTGGCAAAAAGGGACAATTGATACAGTTATGGCGGTAAAGAAACCAAAGAAAAACTTCACGTAGAGTGAGAAAGAAAGATTTCGCCTCTTACTCGAAACTGACTTTCCTGGGAGCACTCTTTTTCTAATAAGGGCCACAACTAAGGTAAGCAGGTAAGCAGACCCTCGAGAGAGGCCGCTGTAGTGGCCAAACACATATGAAGCAGCAATCGGTTAAAGTGGACCGTAAACACTTTTGAACCGTCTAAGTCTCCAGGTGTAGATGGAATATTTCCTGCCCTGTTTCAGCGGGCACAGGAATAATTACTACCACACGTAATTTGGATATCCCAGATCAGTCTGTGAAACTGGGATATATACCAGAATTATTAAGAAAGGCCAGATTCACCCTTATTCCAAAAGTAGGGAAAAAGGATACCACACATCCTATATCCTTCCGACCAATCAGCCTCACATCCTTTGTATTAAAAACAATGAAGAAGGCTGTTGATAATTATATCAGAACAGGAGTCCTGGAGAGGGTGCCACTCCACCACAGCCAGCACGCGCACCGAACAGAAACATTTACAGAAACTGCCCTGCTACAGCTGATTGACGTAATACAGGATGCACTGACAGACAAAGAAACTGTCTTGTGTGCATTCCTAGACATAAAAAGAGCATTTAAGAGCACGCCACACAAATCTGTCAAAAGAGCACTTGCATACAGAGAAGTAGATAGCTCCACATCCAGATAGATGGTTTAGCTACAATCTACGAGAACTGCAGAGACACAGATGGGACAGGACACCATCTCCATTTGCACAATCAGAGTATGTCTACAAGGAGGAGTTCCATCCCCACTAATGTGGAGCCTAACCGTAGACGAACTTCAATGCAGATTGACTGGCCTTGACAGGGTATGCCGACAACAGATTTGCTAGAGGCAAGTTTAAAAATATACTGTGAGAAATAGTCTAAAGAGGACTAGAATATACCAAAAGATGGTGCCGTGAAGCGCCTTAGTATAAACTCCACGAAAACAACAATAGTAGCCTTTTCAAGGAAAAGAAAACTCAATCTCAAAACCGCTAAATTAGACAGGATAGATGTGGAATGGAAAAATAAACTTATATGAAAAGAAAGTAGTAAAGAAGGTCACAAATGCCCTAATGGTATGCAAAAACATTGCGGGTACACGAAGGGGATGTAAGGCGAACACACTGCTATGGATGTATATTGCAATAGTGAGACCAATTACCACTTACGGGGCTCTAGCCTGGAGTAACAGAACTGGTTTAGCTACTACAAGAGCTACTATCTCAAGTACAAAGATTAGCCTGTGTTTGCATCACTAGTGCAATAAAAACATGTACTACAGCCACAATGGAGGTGATCTTAAACCTCACCCCTTTACATTTAATGATAAATAATATGGCAAGAAGAACATGATACAGGAATAATCAGACGTAAGTCTAATAGCTTCAGGACCGAAGATACTTGGGATATGCCCCAAGATGAAATGAGAAAGAAGTACAGTTTATTGAAAAACTTCAAAACCACAGAGCTGAGCTGCAAGAAAGAATGGAGCCAAGAATCCATCGTTCTTGCAACCGAAAAATATGCTATTCAGTAGTACACGGATGGTTTCAAAACCATAGAAAGAACTGGATTAGGAGTGCATGTGCATAGAACCAGACACTCTGAAAGTTTCAGAAAATATCCAAGCATCTTTCAGACAGAAATTCACGCCATCGAGAAGTGTATCCAGTTTAACATCGAGAGAAACTATCGTAGATAAGATATTATCATGATGTCCGGTAGCCAATCAGCCATCTAAGCGCTGAGATCTACCGTAATCAGCTTTAAAATGGTCTGAAGATGCCTAGAAAAATTAAATGAGCTAGGCGAGAAAAATATAGTTACTCTCACTTGTTTTACGGGACATAACGGAGTACAGGGTAACGAGATTGCAGATAGTCTCGCAATGAAAGGGACTCAAACGCCCTTTGTGGGACCTGAGACGTTTTGCGGTATCAGCAGAAATATAATATTAGGAGAGATTAAAAAAGAGTTGGGCAGTAGAAGAACCGATATTTGGAACAACCTCTTAGGGGTAAGATAGACTAAATACTTATGGGTGAATATAATCACAAAAGATCGAAAGCCTGCATCTCCCTGAGCAAAAACAGGCTACGTGTTGTAACAGGGATCCTTACTGGGCATTGCCGACTAAAGGGATACCCTAGTAAACTGAGAGTAGTAGAAGATAGTGAGTGCAGATTCTATGAGAAGGACAAAGCCTCCATTCACATTCTGACTGAATGTATAGCACTCCAGAATCCAAGTGCACAATACCTAAGAGCATATCAAATAGAAGAGGGAGATTTAACTAACTCGAAGACACTCCAAATCCTACACTTTCTTGAGAAGATAGGATTGGAAGGGTCGTTATAGGCATTAGCGATAAAAGAAGGCACAATAGATCTCGCATTGTATTAACACCCCATTCCCAACATAACATTACATAACATAAGACACATTATTGATACGGTAATTTATAGAAATTCTGTCAAATGACTGTTTAAAACGGTACTTTTGATTTTAACGCCCTCTAACGGGAAACGGGAAACATATTGTAAAATGTGACATATCAGCTAATTTTATTAGTAATTAAATGCACAATATAAGAAAAAATAATTTAATGAACCATAACTATAACCATAAATAAGCATAAGAATGTTGCCATTAATGTTAGGATGAAATCTATTTATCTTAAAACGCAATCAACCAAAATAGCAAATTTATGCTACGCATTAAATTTCTAATAAAATTAGCTTTCAAATGAAGTGTCGCACATTGGGTCTAAATTTACAAGTACCGCAATGAAGAGTCATATGGCTGACTTCTCCATAAAATTACCTTTTTAATGATGTTTCATATTTTTTACTTTTCCTATTTAAATTACATAGGTGAGTGTGACAGGGCGAGGAGAATGACGTATGACATTTGAGAATATAATGGAACAAAAATCTACCTGCTCCAAGCAATTTTTATTAGGAGAAATTGCCAATGGGAAATTTTTAAATTGACCCTGTATATTGAAAGGATACAAAACTATAATACAATTTATAAAAATAAAGATTCCGCTAAAAAATTATTTGATAACAAATAATTTAATTGACTATTTACAATGAATTTAATAATGGTATTTTCCTACTATTTGTGAAATTTATTTGTAGTGTTTTACAACTTTTATAGCCATAGAGATTTAGTAATTATAAATATGTATTACCAGTTGTTTGTCTTTTTTTCTGTTTATACTTACAAATTAATTCAATAAAAAAAGTACTTTGAATTTTAAATTGATAATTTCTAATTAATTATATCAACAATATTTCTGTTATTAATAAACAATGCAATTAAGTTAGAAATGTTGAAGAAAGTCATGATACAAATTATATGAGGGGTTATTTGTCCCTACAGAATGTCTACATACTGTTATTTGCTTATGGATCTCATAAATATGCCAGAAAACTATAAATGGGACAATATTGTACATTTCAACACAATAATAATTTGAAATAAAATAATGTATAATTAGACCGTCAGATAGTGACCAATTTAGAGGCCCCATTTACGCATGTTAAGGAAAATTGACTTTTCTATATGTCATACCCAGAGAAGCCACTCGTAAATTTACTTTCATTCTACTCAAAATCTATGTACTTTTCAACACTCCATGAGGCTTGTAAGCGAAAATGGGACACCTAAACCTGTCACTAGCTGACGGTCTAAATGGTTACCAATAAATTATCCGATTCTTCTATGTGGTATTTTCTAAAAATGTTAATAACTCTTTTCTTTGACATCAAATTGTACTTAATTATATTTCATGTAATAATTACTTTGATGTCGAATCTTTTGAGCACGGTGTGTCAATTTCTAAAAAAAAACTCAACTCAGGTGCCTTGCCTTGTAACATCTAAAAAATCTATAGTTTTGTGATAATAATAACTAAAGTAAAAAAGGAGTTATTTTTTATACAAATATTTATTAAAAGAGAACAATACAAATAATTCTTTAGATTATTCATTAGTGACGATTTTTTTTAGTTTTTCAAAATCATATTCAAGCGGTCGAATGGTTTAAATATATTTCATGCGGTTTGAAAATGGTTTGAACGGTTCCCATTCGAGTGACCAAACAATGACGTCACGTTGAAATAGGTTTAAACCATTTCAACCAGCTGCACTTGTAACGATTTATATTGACGTTTGATGCTATGCTGGTATTTTAATCAATTTTTATGTTGTAAACCTAAGAATAAAAGAGTATTTAAGATATGTTTGAATATTGAGTTTTTGTGATGCAAAATAACACAAAAAAAATTAAGGTTACTGGCCTCTTCAGCCTTCCTTCAACTCGGTTTAAAATAAAATAAGAAATCGACAACCGATGACTATAACGACGACGTTGTTGTAGGCATAAAAAAAAGGTTGAAGATACCCACCTATTCGTACGTCTTACCAAGTTCAGGAATCGTGTTATCAGCTATTGATTAGATTCTCAGCTTGAGAATAATTATTGAAAAAAAAAAAAATTGATATTTTACTTTTCAGTAATAAGAGTAGGTAAATTTGTTCAATTTTATTTTCCTTGTTTGTCCGATCTACTTGTAAACAAAACAAAAGTGGTTACTGATTTTTTATCGAGACCTCACAACGAAAATGGTCAGATATGTAACGTCCACTTTGACATCCCTAAGAAAAGCGAGAAAGAGATAAGAGAAACAACTAGAAGATTTAGAATTAGAACCAGTCATTAAGGCATTAGAAGATACTGCTAATGACGAAGCTAACAGAAAGTGGAATAATCGAGGTTTTCTCCTGTACAGGGAACAAGTTCTATCTGGCGCCTCATCGAGACGATCTCGACGTCAGAAGGGGAAACTGTATGGTGTTTACTTGTATCGTTCACCCCTCCCAACATTACATCGCCAGACAGCAATACGCGCCATTTTGATGTAATGTACTATGAGAGGGCGCCACTAAGAGCCAGCCGTCTGAAGCGTAACTCCTTTCCATTAGAAGAGATAGCCAGTTGGAGTTCAGTTCATTCGAGATCCAGCAACAGTACGAGACGGTACCTGTGTGACGAGCGGACGAGAACAGCCGAAGCAAATCAGAAGCGTTGCGGAAGTCACTGCGAAAGCACACTCCCGCTGAAGCACCTGAAGCAGAAGCACCCTAGGTTATATTTAGTATTTTTGAAATTTCTTTTCAGAAATTTTAATTAGAAAAATATTTTCACAGAAGAATTCCTAAAAAGCGAACTAATCAAATAGCCCTATTTCAAAAAATTCTTTTTAGAGTTTTTCTTAAAAAAGGCTAATATTTTCGAATAAGATTTGGAAATTGAATAATAGATCGACACTAACCCCCTTTTTTTTCACAGGTCAATAGCCCAATTTTGGAAAATTTCTTTTTAGAAATTTTCCTTAAAAAAGGTTATTTTTCGCATAGCTAATATTCGAATAGATAGATCTGTCAACATATAATAAACGACAACTAATCCATTTCTTTCAGCTTGGGACTACTAGACGACTTCAAGACTACTGGACCAAAATATTGTGAGTATAACATAACTAACAAACGTCATCCGACTAGGGTCAAGCCACCATTGCCGGGGTTAACAGCCCTTGAGTTGTGAGGTTGCAACTCACTAGTCGGATCAGGGACTCCCAATTACTAAACAAACAAACTCAGCAACTTCCTCCCAATAAACCTTTTGTCACCACCATGGTGGTGACACGCAAAAATTCCTACGCCGGATCTGCTGCATCTGCCCCGCAGCAATACGGCCAAGGCCCAAATTCAATGGCCACAATCTCCTCCCCAACATCCAGCCAAAAAAGTTCTAACTCAATCCCTTCTCTCATGGATCGAACGATCCAAAAACCCTCCAACATCTTCCAAAACCTCCGCGACAACACCCCCCTAAAAACACAACAACCCGCCCCAAACCCCACACTACCCGACAACCTACCCAACAGACCCCTCCGCCCTACACAAACACTATATGTTCTCAGGAACATCCCCACAGCTTACTCCACCCAAAAGGCCTTATTTAACATCCTGAATACTCAGGAACTATTCCGCCAGAACCTCGTTTTTGTGAAGGCCAACTTCAACAAAACCGCCCTAATCAAAACCACCTCTACCAAAACCCCCACCGAACTACAGACCCTCATAAGGCAGCGAATGGGGGACAACAAACTAATCCTTAATCCCAAATACGCACAAAACCCCCCAGAAAAAATCACTCGATCCCCCCCTGCCCCCCAATTCTCTCTTGTCATCCGCCAGGTTGACAAAAATATCTCCCTGGAAGAAATCCAAGATGTTCTCGAGGACCTTAGCATCCCCTATACTAAAGTATGGAGGATAAGGTCCCAGAAAACGCTTGAATATACTTCCTTCATCAGGGTGCTGACTCCTTCAGAGTCGCACTACTCCTACCTAATTCGAGAGGGCTTCGGCATCTTCGGTCGAAGACACCCTGTAGAACCCTCCAACCAAAACCCCCTGCCTCCCATTCCCAAATATTGCACCCAGTGCACCGGCCTTGGACATTCGGCTTCAGAATGTACCAAAAAACCCGCCTGTCCCAACGACGGGCTGCACCACAGGCCAGCTGACTGTAAAAAGTCAGAGGTGCCAAAATGCCCAAATTGTCGCGGCAACCACCCTGCCTACTCAATCACATGCCCCGAACGACAAAAGCCCCCGCAGAAACCCGAACAGGTAGCGCCTGTCACCCTCCCAACATCCACCCCCCCCCCCCCCCAGGAGCTAACATCAGAGCTCAAGATCTCTATCCAATTATTCTCGACTCTTCTGATGAACCTCCTACCAAATAGTCGAGAAATTCTCACCAAAATCTTGGGAACGCTAATCCCGGCCATATTCGGCCATTCATGCACCGTAACAGGACATGGAAACTTAGCAATCTTCACATACTCCCCGATAAACCCTGACCTTTAATGGACTGTCTAATCGGCACAATAAACTGTAATGGCCTCGCTCGGAAGAGGCCATTAATCAAAAATCTTTTAAATTCAGAAAACCTGCAAATATTATCTCTTACAGACACCAAGTCAAAACTTCCCCCCAGCTTCACTGGGTATCAAACAGTACATTTAAATAAATCCCAAAACTCTTTTGGGAATGCTCTTTAATTAAAAATTCAATTCCATTCAACTCTCACACTTTTCCAGCTCATCTAGCTGAACTAGACGTAATAGCAATAGACCTCCCGATAGACAATCCATTAACAATCATCTCTTACTACAACCGCCCAGGCGAAATCATTTCCTTACCACTGATAGAATACCTATCCTCTCTCCCACGAGCCGTTTTGCTTGGAGATTTGAACTCCAGACATACCATGTTCGGAGATCACGCCTCTAACCCTAACGGAATCCGCCTAGCTAATCTGCTCATAGACTTCCCCATATTCAGAGCCTCAAACCGACTCCCTACCTTCGTATCCCACCTGGGATCATCTGTCATCGACCACATCCTCCTGACAGACTCCTGTACTGGACTGGTTGCTGATAGATGCTTAATAGGTGTTACGATCACCTTCCTTTGATGTTACACACATCTCTACTAGCCCCAATCCCGCCAAGAGCTACCATTCACACCTTCCGAAACCTCAAAAAAGCAGATTGGCCCCTATTTTAGAGAACTATCTCTACTAACATTCCAGAGCAACGCCCGCTCAACTCCCCACAGGACATCGACACCATAATCGACGAAGTCCAAACCTCCATCACCCACGGCGTCGAAACATCCACCCCCATCACTTTTATAAACACAGCCCAAAAAGACCTCCCCCAATTCATCCTTACTCTCATCTCCCAAAAACGACGCCTGTATAGACAATACGTCCGTACCCACGACCCTGTCATCAAAACAGAATGGAACCGCCTCAATGCCCTGATCAGGCTCCAAATCAACTTGCACAAACAACAACAATGGATCAATACCACTTCTAATTTGGATCATAGAGACGGCTCCAAGTTTTGGGACAAATTCCGTATAATCACGGGTCAAAAATCCAAAACTCACTCCCACCTCCTAATCGACGGTCAAATTCACTCCACCCCCGACGAGAAAGCCATGGCCCACAAAACACACCTCCAAGCCATATTCAGAACCCCCGACAACCCCCACTTTGACGAACAATTCAAAATCGAGACCGAACAACACGTCCTTCAGACACTAGCCGCCCCACTCCCCCCTTTGGATGTCGAAAATCCCCTTACCGCCCCATTCACCCCCCAAGACATCCAATACGCCTGCCAAGCAGGCAAAAACACGGCCTCCGGGCCTGACTCCATCCACAGGAGAACGCTGAAGCATCTTCCTGAAACCATCTTTCCCATCCTCACTCTTATCCTAAACTCCTGCCTCTCCCTATCCTATTTTCCACTTGCCTGGAAATCCGCAAACACCATTTTGATCCCCAAACCAGGCAAGGACCCCAAATCCCTAAATTCATACAGACCCATCTCTCTCATATCAGTCCTAGGTAAACTCCTCGAGCTTCTGCTCAAGGAAAGAATCTGGGAATTTTGTGAAGAGAGAAACATCATACCCCAATCCCAACATGGTTTCAGACCCCACCACTCCACCCAGGACGCAATCTCTTCCCTCCATACTACCGCTGTCACAGCGGTAAACTCCCAGCATATCTCCTCAGCCGTTCTCCTTGATGTTCAAAAAGCCTTTGACCAAGTCTGGCATGCCGAACTAGTCAAAAAACTTATGAACATAGGTCTTTCCCCCCCCCAAATCACCAAACTCATACACTCCTACCTCACTGACAGAAAAATCACCGTCAAAGTGGGCAACTCCCTATCTGACTCGTTCACCCCACTAGCAGGAGTCCCACAGGGCTCCGTCTTGGCCCCTCTCCTCTATCTCATCTACACACACGACACTCACCCCCCAAACCACCCCACATCCAAATGCCTGCTATATGCAGACGACACAGCTCTAATTTCGGTAGCCAAAAATTCTAACCAACTAAATATTCGAACCCAAAATCTGTTGAACCAGTACTCTCACTGGTGTAGCAGATGGAGGGTTTCATTAAATCCACAGAAAACTCAATTTATTGTCTTCAAACACCCTAATTCCAAAAGAACCTCCCAGAACCCCCAACTCGTAAACGTAAATCTCCTGGGAGTCAGGCTCGCCCAACAGACTGAAGTCGATTATTTGGATGTACGATTTTCTCGTACACTTAACTGGTCCTCTGACGTCCAACGCACTCTTGACAAGATGCGAAAGCGAGCCAGTCTCCTTGGAGCTTTGTGCGGGCGAATAGGGCGTTGTAACCCTAGCACCCTTATTCACACTTATAACTCCTTCATCCGACCCGTTGCCGAATACAGAGCTATACCCTATGGAGTACTTCCCACACACCTGTCACACAAATTCACCACACTCGAGAGACGTATTCTCAGACGCTGCCAGTACCTCCCCTATCGCCCCCCAGCGGAGAAGTCTACCTAAACACCCCTAACACCCCCATCCTCACACGTTTCCAGACCCTCAGGAAACAGTACGTCTCTCGCACGCTGAAAGGCACAAACACTCACTCCCTAGACACACTCCGAACCCCATGGCGCCCCAACCAACTCCCTCTCTTTCGAAAACCGAAAAGAAAAATGCCACAGCCTAATCTAAAACTCCTCACCGACGCCCAAGACCTCCCCATCACCGCTGAACTCCAGGATCTGCTGGAATCAGCCCCACTGAGCATAAGATAAACCCTTCCCAATTACTTAATTAGAAAATCTCAAAACTATGTACAATATCGTGGTTTAGGTTTTGTGGTTTTCCTAAATCATATTCCCCACCTCATACTTGGACTTCAGTTGGAGTTCAGTTCAGACGAAAGAACCGATGGAAAAACAGTATTATAATATTATCGTTTTTGTGTTTTAATAATGAATTTATTTTATGTATTTTACTTTTTTTCTTTTCGAATAAAGAATTAGTTTTACAGTGTTTAATTTCGCTCCTTTCTATTTTATTTGTTTAAAAGTAATTCTAAAAATTATGGAATAAAAGTGTCTCCCTCTTTGATCCCTTTTTAACACGCTTTAATTGGCTTGATATGTATGTATCTATGTGACGGAATCTTTGAACATGATTTTCCCCCTTCATGCATTTTTTACCATCTCTTTCGATCCTCTATTCATCCATGTACTCATTACTCATCATTATGATAAGTCCTAATAAAAACCCAGCTCAAGTTCGCTTTAGATGCAATTAGTCAGTTATCACTGTGGTAACTTTTTTAGAAATATTATTAATCGATTTCGCCGACACAGAGGTTGTATAAAATGGGGATATCGGCGAAATCGTCTAATATTAAGATGGATTTCAGCGAAATCACCAAAATCGTAAGAATTTTTGATGATTCCCGAAATAGGGATGAATTTTGACCTTAGTGGTTTGCGACTCGATTTTCCATAAACAAAAAATTTCAAAAAAGTTAAGCACGAAGTTTTCAACTCAATTCAAACAAAACTGAATATATGAACATATACGGGTGGAGGTATATTTGTATAAATAAAATTAAATTAAAAAATTTGTAGAATAGTGTTATTACAAAATAAGTAAAAGGTAGAAAATAAATAATAGTTTTAAAAAAACTCAGAAACGCGCTTTAATAGAAAAGCAAACTGAAAAGTAGAAAATAATTTTCAATAAATTTAATTAAGAATAGCGTGGCTAACAAAAAATTCTTTTATTGTAAAAAAGCGTGGGGTGCTTTTTAAGATATTTCCATAATGACTTTACTTTTACCAATATCTGTCATTAAAATATAAAATATAAATATTAAGCACCCCACGCTTTTCTACAATAAAATAATTTTTTATTAATCACACTATGCTTAATTTAAATTTATTGAAAATTACTTTTTAGTTTGCTTTTTTATTAAAGCGTGTTTTTTTAGTAGTAAGGTGGTAAGGTTGTTAGATCAAAAATATTTTAGATTTAAAATAAAAAAATCAACCTGTTTCCGGATTTTCTCATCAAATCATTCATTAGGTCGAAAATGAATGTATTTGTTACTTTAGAATCTCACTGTATATGCAATAGTAAATATACTTCAAAATGAATTATGGTATAATTATTATTATGGGATATAAGGAAATAATTATGTCTCGAAAATATCTTGAACGTGCTCGCCAAAACTTAGTAACGCCTTGAAACTACGTGACCTACTGTGTTACTGGCCTTCCTGATTAAAAAATAATTAGACGCAAAAGTTGTTGTTTATAGACAGTGTTTTGTTTCTTATTTGTATGGAAAGTTGTGGAATACCGACAACCTACAGAAAAAAAAACACTTCAGTTAATATCGAGCATGCTGCGTTCACTCTACATGTGCCCAATATCCATATATCCGACATATCTAACACATTTCCTTCTTTTTACCAAATTCATCACATACCGAACATTTTTCTAACGTCAATTATCAGCTGATATCAATACTAAAAAGTGATGTGTAACACTGACTGTAATCTGATCAATTAAAAGTCTGCAGAATTGCCAAATTAAGTTTAAATCGCTCCTGGTTATTAAACAGAGTATATAACAACTAAAAAAGATGATGAGCGCGGGACAGCCCGCCCTGCATACACTATTTACTATTTAATAATTAAAATTAAATTAAAATTGATGAGATTGTCCATAAAATCTATTTTACGTATATTTTAGAATGTTTAAAATAATTTCTCTGAAATGTAGATGAGATACTTGCATTTTTTGGCAGTTCTGCAGCTTTACAGCACTTATGCACCAGCCGCCACTGAATTATTTTATATAAATTATTTAATTAAAATGAAAATGTATTGTTATCTATCCATACTATTTTTAATAAAAAATAGTAGTTTGTGCAACAAGAGTGGATATGGACAATCTACTTGAGTTGTACAGTATATTTTTTCTACAACCCACTTACGGAAATCTACAAATTAAAAAAATATTTTAGGTTATTAAGAGTCACCAAGGAAAAGAACAAATCAAGATTGATTAAATTTGACAGCGTGTTGTAAGATTTACAACATCGATGAAGGGGTGAATTTAAATGATAATTGGTAGAACTATGATTCACGTAGAATATGTTTTGATTTCTAGTATTGTATAATGGAATATTGATATTTATTAAACTTACTAAATGTGAAGAATCAATCAAATTAGCAACAAATTTGTGAAAAAATTTTATGTCGTATATTTGTCTTCTATCTTCGAGTGAGATTAAGCCCAAATTTTGTTCGATTAAGGAAAAGTTGTTACGGTGCGGATAAAATTTATAATTCAAATAAGTTACAAATTTTTTTTTAACCTTTTCGATTTTATTTATAAAGGTAGTGTATATACCAAATGATAAAATAGGTACTATTAACGTAGAGATCTTTGGGCTTTATTAACCATGCACCATATGTGATGGTCGAATAATAATTTACAATCAAAGAATATACCGATATCTTTTACAATAGAGTCTTTTTGAAGGTTCGTGGCTAAAAGTCTTGTTTGATGGTATTTGGTTTTTGTTCCTAGAAAATGTAATGGTATGACATTTATTTACATTAAGGTACAAGCAGTTACTTTGACAGTATTGAAAAAAGTTATCAAGATCATGTTATTATAATTGGCTTTATTAAAATCCAAATTAAAATTAAAATTTTTAGATTAATTCGGAAACGGTGTATTATGCAAGATAAATTCAAATTCCAGTGTATTATGGAATTTTTTGTAAACCTTCGAAAAGTATTAAAATGAATTAAATAAAAAAATATTTACGCGCCATTCTGTATTAAATCTATGAAAATATGCTGCTGTTTGTTTTAATAAATATCTAGTAGTTTTTAAATGAGATGATTTCCCACCTTTTTTTATACGTCTCTGTGGAATACTACCTTATCGTGGCACAAATTTAAAACTCTCTATATTGCCAAGAACATAAAATTACGAAGTATTCCCAATGGCACGCATATAAATACAATAAATACAAAGTTTGCTCTTAAGAATTTGGCAAAATAATTAGTTACTGTTATTTAACATTATTTGATCTCATTTGGTAATCAAAATATTAACGTGCCTGTGAAATTATCCAATTCTTTTCGATGATGGCATGATGCATTTTTATAATATACAAGGATTTTCTTTTTTATTTATCTAAAATTGGTTTGGCAGAATTGTAACATCTGCAAATATTAAATGCAAATGATGGCATTCTCAAATTAGACATGGTATTAATTTTCTAACAGTCCATGAAGTCAAGAAACAGACGAAACTAGCAACAATAAAATTTCCAAAATATTTATTAATGCCGACGTCGCACAGTGTAGCCGTGTGTTAATCTAGAAGGATTAAATTCAATTTTTTTAGAAATTTTAAGTGATAATACTGTACCTTAGTAGATAAATATGTAAAAAATGTTAATTTGCCATAAAAACTTAAAAAAAAAAAAATTGTACCTTAGAACTTTTTACATGCAAAAATTCAAGACTGTTGTCATTGCTTGACATGCCAGAACATAATATGGATGTTGATGAAACAGAAAGGTATTAATGAGGACGATTCCCTCTCAGACAGCAGTTCCTAGTTTTAGTTCAAATATTTGGTACCTATATCAAATTTAAGGTGTTTCAATGGAAAAGTCACTTATATGTAGTTACCTATATATTTATAGAATTAATAATTTTTTTACTTATTTAAGAAAAAAAATTTGGTTTATTAAAATTTTATATTATAGTAACTTTCAATTAAATAAACTTGTGTAAGATACATATTGTGACTAGTTTACAATAAATATTATATTTAGATATAAATACATTATTTTACTTACATTAGAAGCTTTAAAAAGATATTGATTTGATTTATTCTTGTGGCGTTTTCTTTAGTTTTATATTTGATTTGTATCCTGTTTTACAATCTGGAACGACGTATATCTTGCTTTATTGTATTTTGTCTCTTATGTTACTTGTACTCAGGTACTTTTTTTCACACTATTTTGATTCTTTTCGCCATTTTTTTAAAAAATCACTTCATTTTACATTGACTTACATAGAAAATTGATACCGCTGTTATTCGACATGCCAACTACAGTCAATTTCGCAAACTTTATAAAAAGAAGGACGGAAATTTGAAATTTGACCATTGCCGATTCGCCTCCTTCTTTCTAGTCTTCATAGGCGTGAAACACTATTGCGCTATTTCATTTCGTCAAACTTTTGTATTTAGCTTTTAAACTTGATTAATAATGACTTGCTTCTCTTGTCTGGAATAATTTGCGATATAAAAAATTGCTATAGGTTGCCTAACAAGTTGTAAGTACAACAAAATCTGACACAAAAATTGTGTCCCAGAAAGTTTTATACATATGAAAAAAATGCTATCTTACATTTCATAAAAAAATCTTGTAAAGTTCTACATTACTTCAAAACGCATAATCAAGCATCAAATTTGATGAAAATTCAAAAACTTCTAATATCATTAATTGGAATATTTACTGAAATCACGATGATAACCTTTTTCGTTTGAAATTTTAAGTAGATAAAAAAAGTCTCGCAGCTTCCAATTAAAATTAATTTTAAATAAATGGCATGGAAAATATTTTTTTCTTTTAAATCACTATTGATAAAATCTCAATTACACACGTATTTATTACCATTTAATACGAGACAAGACGAGATGAGAGACAAGAATCAATCTTCTCGCGGCATCACTAGACCTTACTTTAGGCTTCCGTAACTCCTTAAGGGTACAACGTGGTATAGAGGTAAATTTCGTTATATCATCATATTTTTGAGTGCCCAACACGCAAATGTTCTGTGTTGGTACTTATGCGGAATACCTTGTATCTTAAAATAGTGGCGGTCAGTCAGCAATATCAGCTGAAGAAAAATATTATGAACGCCAGAGATGACCTCCCAGATTATGATTGGGCCAAGAAAATAAAACAAACAAGCTGTACGGAAGTAATGAATAGACGTAAAATATTTTTTTCTACACCTACATGGATATTAGCACAGACGCACAGACTACAAAACGAAAGAGTATGTCATTGCGTTCAACTGAACGAATATATTTCATATCCACTCTAGGTAGTGAGAACACTGCAAAAAAATTATAAATTATCAAGGTATTCGGTTTGCTCATAAGTGGCTGCAAATTCAGCTTTTGATCTTAAGTATTGAAATGAAAATGATGTCAAATTTGTACATTTTTGATCGTCCAGCAATCTAATAATTTCGTTTCTTGTAATTTTTGACAATGCTGCCTAACCTGTATCGGTTTGCAAAATCGGCTAATATCGATTCATTCGGCACTTTATCTTACCACGAAGATTAAAAAATGTTAGAATTAATGTTACATATTTCACCTGCT
Source organism: Psylliodes chrysocephalus (assembly GCA_927349885.1). Classification (NCBI taxonomy): domain Eukaryota; kingdom Metazoa; phylum Arthropoda; class Insecta; order Coleoptera; family Chrysomelidae; genus Psylliodes; species Psylliodes chrysocephalus. The sequence continues at coordinate 26,816,471 of OV651817.1, forward strand.
TACTGGCCTATTAGGAAACCGTCTAAGATAGAATAATCAAAATTTAAAAAAAAAACCACAAAGAACGGTAAGATATCGATTGCATTCGTGCAGACGAAAAAATTTTCTAACCCCCATTTTTAAAACGCTTTTTCATGTTTCTGATCATTCTGAGTCCGAAAATCTGTATGTATGCCGGCACGATAACTCTAGAACGAAAGTTCTGATTGACTTGCGATTTTCTTGAATAATTACTTCTAACTTAGAACCCTATTAATTTTCAGAATTTTCGGTTCATTCTAACTACTTTAATAACAATTTTCCTAAAATCCGCCTATACATTCCTTATGTGACAATTTTAGGAAATCGAATTATTTCTAACGTCAAAATTCCTAACATTCTTTACATTCCATAAATTGCAAACGACCTGTCAAACAACAGCTGTTGATAGTAAAGGTGAAATTTCTAAGGCGGGTTGCGACCTTCATACTTGCAACCATATAGCCATTTTGGAGGCTATTTTTATTCGAAATTAGTCGCCAAGCCTGTCAATTTATGAAAAATATATAAGCAGTTTCTTAAAAATTACTTTTTATGGTGGTGCTATTAAGCGTACTACTATTTCGCCCTTAGCCACAAAAACACCTTCATCAAATTTACTGGTTTCCTGTCGCAACCCCATAAAATAATTAACCGGCCATTTTATTTGGCAAAAATCAAAATAATGCTTGGCTGTGCCTGTCAAGTATCAAGATGTCAACTGTGATATGTGAATGGCTCTTAAATGTCAAATTATTTAAAAATGTATACTTCTTTTGATATTTATTGCAAATAATAAATATCTCAATTTAGGCTTTCCATAAATAAAGGTACAGCAAGACAGATAATATAATGTTCTTATACAAAGTACTTTTTTATTATATAAAGAGAGGTAGGATATAATGCCCATTTCAAATTTGGATCAATTATGATACCAAGGTATTTTGTTGTGTTTTTCATTTTAATTATAAAGTTGTCATTTATTTGTATGTTGAAAGAAGGCCTTTGTAAATTACATTGCTTTCTATGGATCTACTTTAACACAAAAATAGTTAACCTATCTTCGCAGAACTATTAATAATTTAAACATAGTAAGTAGTATTAATATAACATCAAGTAATTTTTTAAAATAAAATACATGATCTCAAAACAAATAATCTATAATAAATGCGGATAAAAGAGGGGTAAAATAACAATAAATTAAGGGAAATACTTAAAAACGGCAGGTTTAAAGAGTATTATCACAAGAAAGTATATCCGTTCTGTTTACTTATCAAGTATTGTTGGAGGTTACTTTTGAATACATTTATTGTTTTTTTTTTAATTTCTGTAGGCAGTCTATTAAATTTTTTAAACCTTTATACAAATTGTATTTTGGTTACTTTTAGTGATGGCTTGCCGTACATAAAAGTCAGATTGGTTTCTTGTATTACAGTTGTGATATTGCGAATTATATTGAATTTTTTCTAATAGATCTGATGCGATGGTACTATGTCATTTTTATTTTAGAAATAAATATGAGTCATGTACTGAACATAATTCTGAACTGAAAGCCAATTTATTTTTTTTAACATAGTTGCAATACTCATCCTTCTGTCCTTTATTAATAGAATATAAATCGGCGAAGTAAGAAGCCCAAATATTTTACATGAGCAGGCTTAAGAGGTAAAGGGGCCAATTATTATTGGATAAATTGCTCGAACAAGTTTTTAAACCCTAATCAAAAGGCGATATAGAATGGTTTTAAAAATCAAGGCTTGTGAAAATCATCACCTGGTTTAACCTAAGTAATGCCAATGCTTCACAAACCAAAAAATTCAACGTGCTAATACTACTACCGGCTTTCGGTATTTCGTTCCAATAAGTTAAATCATTTCTCGTTTTTCTTATGCTACGAGATTACCCTTGTGGGCCTCAGTCTCGATAAGGTAGGAACCACCATTTTAGCGTCTCTCGAATTTTTTTTAATTTTGGATCTCTATTTTTAAATATCAGTAAAACTTTACTTATTTTTAATTTGGATGGGAATCAACAACTTTGAAATGACGTATTTACTAAATAAGTTAATGGAACTGAAATTTCGTCTATAACTCTTTTGATCAAAAAGTGTGGTATATCATCTGCATCGCATGGCTTTTTATTTTTAAATTTGGATTGTAATAACTCCAATAATTCCGTTGGACAATAAGGTTTTAAAAGCAAAGAATTAATTCTTATTTATTTGAGAAAGCCTGTTAGTCTTTGAATTTAGTTCATCATTATAATTAGTGCATTCAAGAAAAATTATTAAATTCTGAAACAATTTCTACAGGTTGGTCAAACAATTTTCCATTATGTTTTATAGAAATATTTTGACGCTTTTTGACTTTATTAGTTAGTTCTGTAACTAACTACAAATATCATTAAAGTTTGGATTTATAATCATTAATGAAAAAAATCTTTTAATTTTTAACTGGGGTCAATAAATTATTAATTGGCCTCTAATATGTATAATAATTTTTCGCCAAAAAACTACAGTTTAATAAACTAAATAATGATAATAATTAAATACCTGTTGCATTTTGAAGTCATTAGACACATTGTAACCCAATTTTAAGTTAGCAGCAAAAGTCATGGCCTCCTTTGCTGTCAAGGCCATCCGTAGTTCTTCATTTTGAGGTATATAAGCTGATAACTTTCTATACCGCGGATTCCGATCTCTAACGACATCGTTTAATTTCACAGTACCGGTACTTCCTTTAGTTCTGAAAATGAAAATAATATTATGTATTTCCAGATTTTGTATGCTTTTTCTCTTAATTTAAATGTGCTATTTATTAGATATTTTATGAAGATTGTTCTCCAACAAAATATGTATGCGTTTACTTAAAGTCCGTACAAAAAAACATAATATTTATAAAGCTGATAAATCGAATTTTGGTTATCATAAGAAAACTAATTATCATAACTTTTTAACTAATGAATATATATAAATTATGCGTATTGCGTAGTATACACGATGTTTTTTTTATACTGAATCTTTTAGAAGATCTTGAAATATTTGTAATTCAATTCACATGTAAAGACTTAAAGATAGAAACTTCCAATCGAATTGGGCGATATTTCACAAATTATAATTTAATTATTATAATATTTCATATTTTTCTAACGATTTCTTAAATATTTTCCAGAAAAATATTAATGAATATTCAATTGGATGAAACAAAATCTCATTTATTTAAATTGTAATAATTACTGTAGGATTCAAAAGGTAATTGAAAAATCACGTCATCACCCAAATCTACTTTTTTCTGATTTTTTTTTTATTTAAATTAACGTGTCTCAACATCGACGGTTATTGACACAGGCACAACAGTTTACAAAAGGTTACAGGCATAAATAAATTTGGTACAAACAAATTAAATAATAGGAAACAAGAAAATTTGACAAACGTTGGATAATCTTAAATTAGGTTGTATTGATTAGTCTCTTTTAAAAACTAAATTTAGATTTTTAAAGCCAGAGGGCAAACTTAAGATGTCTAATGTACACAATGTTTTCTTCGCGAAGCTTGGTATAATGGACAGTATATTAAAATGTGATTCAGACACTGTTACAATGTTCACATAGGGGAGGGTTTTTCGTAGCCATCAGGTACTCGTAACCATGCGTGAGACGAGAATGGCCGATCCTTAGTCTTCTGATGATAACTTTGTCCCTCCTATTCATTATGGGCATGTCGAAAGCTCGGGTGGACTGTTGGACTGGATGAAGTTTCGTGTTTTTTGCATTCCAAATATTTTGCCATTTGGTTTGAGTAGCTTGCTTGAGACAAGCTTTAAGTTCTTTGTAGAGCTGGATATTTACAGACGGCGAATCGGATAGCTTCTTTGGCTGCTTGATCAGCTAACTCGTTTAGCTATATGGATATGCTTTTGGTGGCGAGTTCATGGCAGGTCTGCTGTATGGATTGCACTACGGGATGTTGTGAAAAAATGTCCTTAATAGATTGAATGGCAGAAAGTGAGTCTATGCATATTGCTACTTTTTGGTATTCATCCATAAGGGTCTTCAAAGCTTCAAACATTTTAAATACTTCTTCGGTGTGAGCCCTGCAGATGGAAGGGAGTCTGCATTTGGTTACTACTGTGTGAGTTGTGACCACTGATCAACCTATATCATTTTCGTTTTTTGGAGCGTCCGTAAATAATTACTTATCAAAAGATTTTGAACTGATTAGTTCAAGAAATCCTTGCCTTTCGTTGGGTGTATTTGATTTATTGTATTTGTCAAAAAAGTTATATTTTGTAGTTTTTTCAGCCATGGTGGGAATTTTAAAGAAATGAAGTGGGAGGTAGCGGTAAAGTTAAAGTTTTCCAATAATGGTTTTAGAATATGTGGCATTGAACGCATGGTTGTAAAAGAGTTTTTGTTTGATGTTTGAGTTTGAGTGATTAATGTATAGGTTCGTCCTTTTTAAACAGTTGCCCTTCGTTTCTTGTATATGATGTCTCCATATGAGCCTTTTGTCGAATTTTACTTCTAACAATTTGTTATGGTCAACAACTTCTAAAAGAACTCCATTCAGATTTATGGCCTAAATGTTTTGTCTTCTTGTAAATTGGATGATTTTGGATTTAATAATACTCTCTCTAATGCACCACCTTACGAGTGAATTTCTACCCCTGAAGCCGACTGAGCGACTTGTGTAGGGTAAGGGACGGCTATTATTATTATTTTTCGTGGCGCTCCGAGGCGACTTAAAGATGATTGATGGCGCCATTTGACTTACAGATGAGGAAAACTCGGAAAACCTCACCCACCATCATCAAATCCTATAGAAAACCGTGCAAACAAATTCACATGGCTCCTGTAGAATTCGAAAACCATGTCTGTTTGGAAGGCGAAAGCTTTTTAAATCTTGTTCATGTGGTCCACTGAAAAATATTGTCTACAGCTTTTTGAAGTAAGGTGCATGTACTTTCGGTGGACCTTTCCTGGAAGAAGAGGATTAGGTTACCAGGATTAGGTTAGGGGGCGTCCATTAATTACGTGAGGTAATTTTCAGGATTTTTTGACCCCCCCCCCTCCCCCTGATGAGATTTCGTAAGATTTTCCTCAACTCCCTCCCCCCTCCCCTAATCTCACGTGAGATTTTAAAAAAATTGTTTTGGGTAGGGTTGCCACTTTTTTGAAAAGTGAAGAAAAGGACAATGACGTTGACAGGGGCTCTGGTATACAAAAAGTCATCATCACTCTTGCAGTAAACTTATTTAAAAAAAAGTCGTCGAGCTAAAGGAAAGAAATTCTCATCTTATTAAGCTTCTAAAAAAAAAGTCGTCGGGCTGAACGAAAGAAAAACTTCCTCTTTGTCTTAACGAGCTTCTAGAAAAAACGGTCGTCGGGCTGAACGAAAGAAAATCTTCCTCTTTCTCTTACCGAGCTTCTAAAAAAAAACATCGGAACGAAAGAAAATCTTCCTCTTGGTCTTGCCGAGCATCTAAAAAAAAAGAGGTCCTCAACGTATGTGCGCTGTTACTCAAACTCAAAAAAACGACACATCTGTCATATGAAAAGAAGAGGGCGTTTACCGTAAAAAGGACATTTTAAGCTTTAAAAAGTCACAAGGACATTTTGCTTTAAAACAGGACTGTCCTGTTCAAAAAAGGACAGGTGGCAACCCTAGTTTTGGGTGTAAATGCGTTGGAATTAAAAAAAAAATCAAAATATGTTCTATTACTTTTATTTAAGACAAGCAAAGACTAGTATTTGAGAATATTGCCGTAATATTAAATTTCTAAAAACATTCTTTACTTTAATTTAACTTTTCTTTTTCACGCAATTTTACATCGATTTCTATTAGAAAAAAATTACGTCAGATTTACAAAGACCCCCCCTCTCCCCCAAGTGAGATTTGGAAAGGTTTAGCTTGATCCCCTCCCCCCTTGAACACCTCACGTAATTAATGGACGCCCCCTTATCAGCATATATTGAATATTTTACTGGTCATAGTACAGTGGAGCAAATGTCGTTCATCGCGAGAAGGAATAGGGTGGTGCTAATGATTGAGCCTTGTTACCGTTAAATATATACTGCATCCGACATTTTTCTATTTGTGGAAAGGTTCCTGTCGATCAGAAAGTTTTGGAAGAATGAGAAAGGTTCCCGTAAGATTGATTTCTTTTAACTTCTGCAGGTGATGTCAAAGGCACTTCAATATCAAGCGTTATGGCGATGACGTCATTTCGATTAGTTACAGATTCGACAATTTTTGATTGGCCATTGAGGAGCGATTTGATCTGAAGCCTGATTGTGCAGCATTTAGGATGTTGTGTTTTTTTTTTTGATAACAGGGTAGGCGTTTGTTTATTATCTTCTTAAGCAGTTTGCACAAAGTGCATGTCAATAAAATAGGTCTAAATGCACTTGGAAGGGTGGACGATTTGTCGTTCTTTTTGACAGAGATGACGATTGATTGGCACCATATTGTTGGAAACTGTTGACTAAACCATATTTTGTTATATAGTTCGAGCAGTTTTAAGAGTGTTTCTGAATGAAGATTTTTGAGGAATGTTGATGGAATATGGTCAGGAACTGTAGCTGAGTTTTTGGTAGATGAGACAGCAGTATGGAGTTCTGTATATATAAAGGGTAAATTGAATAGATCGGAGTTATGTAAGGCGATTGATCGTGTGTGGGGTAGGGTATTTGAGGAGACATTGTTGGATTAGGATTTTTCTTTAGAGTAGTTTGCGAGAATATTGGCAATATGTTGGTTGTCCGTAATTATTTTGTTATAGTGAATGAAGGCAGGGATTTTGTTACTAGTTTTGCATCCACGCATTTGCTTTATTTTGGCCCAAACTTAAGTGGAAGTGGTGCTGGGCGCCATTGTACTGACAAATTTATTTATTTATTCTATTGGAAGTATAAAATTTTAATTTTGCTGATACGTATCTTGAATAGATTTTTTTTTGTATTTTCTGACAGGTTAGATTGTGGAAGGTATTCGATTGTGCGTTTCTTCTTTTTATTTTTTTTTATGTTAGAACTATTTGGATCTTCTATCGAGATAGTCGATTGGCTTTCTTGATCACTTAAAGTTGAAATTTCAGAAAGGCCACGTTTTGGTCTCGGTTTGTGTAAGAGAGGCTTGGATTGTTTTGGGGGGTGTTGGTGAAGGTATTGCAGTTGTATTGATAATTATATGAGGCGGGGTGGGTGTGGGTGTGTGTGTGTGTGTGTGTGTGTGTGTGTGTGTGTGTGTGTGTGTGTGTGTGTGTGTGTGTGTGTGTGTGGGTGTGTGTGGGTGTGTGTGGGTGTGTGTGTGTGTGTGTGGGTGTGGGTGTGGGTGTGGGTGTGGGTGTGGGTGTGGGTGTGGGTGTGGGTGTGGGTGTGGGTGTGGGTGTGGGTGTGGGTGTGGGTGTGGGTGTGGGCGTGTGCGTGTGCGTGTGCGTGTGCGTGTGCGTGTGCGTGTGCGTGTGCGTGTGCGTGTGCGTGTGCGTGTGCGTGTGCGTGTGCGTGTGCGTGTGCGTGTGCGTGTGCGTGTGCGTGCGTGCGTGCGTGCGTGCGTGCGTGCGTGCGTGCGTGCGTGCGTGCGTGCGTGCGTGCGTGCGTGCGTGCGTGCGTGCGTGCGTGCGTGCGTGCGTGCGTGCGTGCGTGCGTGCGTGCGTGCGTGCGTGCGTGCGTGCGTGCGTGCGTGCGTGCGTGCGTGCGTGCGTGCGTGCGTGCGTGCGTGCGTGCGTGCGTGCGTGCGTGCGTGCGTGCGTGCGTGCGTGCGTGCGTGCGTGCGTGCGTGCGTGCGTGCGTGCGTGCGTGCGTGCGTGCGTGCGTGCGTGCGTGCGTGCGTGCGTGCGTGCGTGCGTGCGTGCGTGCGTGCGTGCGTGCGTGCGTGCGTGCGTGCGTGCGTGCGTGCGTGCGTGCGTGCGTGCGTGCGTGCGTGCGTGCGTGCGTGCGTGCGTGCGTGCGTGCGTGCGTGCGTGCGTGCGTGCGTGCGTGCGTGCGTGCGTGCGTGCGTGCGTGCGTGCGTGCGTGCGTGCGTGCGTGCGTGCGTGCGTGCGTGCGTGCGTGCGTGCGTGCGTGCGTGCGTGCGTGCGTGCGTGCGTGCGTGCGTGCGTGCGTGCGTGCGTGCGTGCGTGCGTGCGTGCGTGCGTGCGTGCGTGCGTGCGTGCGTGCGTGCGTGCGTGCGTGCGTGCGTGCGTGCGTGCGTGCGTGCGTGCGTGCGTGCGTGCGTGCGTGCGTGCGTGCGTGCGTGCGTGCGTGCGTGCGTGCGTGCGTGCGTGCGTGCGTGCGTGCGTGCGTGCGTGCGTGCGTGCGTGCGTGCGTGCGTGCGTGCGTGCGTGCGTGCGTGCGTGCGTGCGTGCGTGCGTGCGTGCGTGCGTGCGTGCGTGCGTGCGTGCGTGCGTGCGTGCGTGCGTGCGTGCGTGCGTGCGTGCGTGCGTGCGTGCGTGCGTGAGCTACTTGAGTATAGGGAAAGATTGGGCCAGTTGGATGTGATATGTCCTAATGCTTATAAATAAAATATTACATTTTGTCGGTTGAAAGAAAGATCCTTTTTTCGTTTCCATCATAGGAAATATTTAGAGATGTTTGTAACTCGAAGGTTTCTATATTATAATGAACAAAAACTTATCGTCGGAAGCTGAGGATGTGAGATAATTCGTCTCTGGGAATTCCGGCCTTAAGAAGGGTCTTTAGAACCTTTTCTGATATGTCATATGGGAAACACGGAGATATATTTGATATAATTATTCTTTTGGAAGGGAATACGAGTCTGTGAATGTTTAAATTGATGTTTCCTACTTGTATGGTGGGGTGAGTTTTTAGCAGGTGGTCGACAAAGACTGTGTTATCAAGGCAGATGCAATCGTGTTGTTGGATATTTTTGATGTAAAAAAAATATGTTTTCGACCAATAGCGTCTCCTATCGCTTTTATGTAATCATGTAGCTTGAGGTTATTATTTATAGCCTATTTAAGGCTTCACAAGACCATTCTAATCTATTAATAAGTCATCTTAAAGCCGTCTTATTTAAGGCTTTACAAGACCATTGTAAGATATGAGAATCTCGTAAATGCAACTAACGGCTCTATTAATTTATATTAATTTTTATTTTTAAATTATTGTATTGTTTTAGGTAGCCGCTGTAAAAGTTATGGAGAATTTGTAGGTCAGCGATTCGCTTCATTAGTTATTAATTTTTTTTTTTTTTTAATTTCCATTTTAAATTAATATTAAAATGCTTAATAATGTACTTAAATGACAAACATAATTCATATAGAATTAGTAAACATTTTAAATAATCTTAACCCAAATAAATAAAAATTTCAAATTTTAAAAGATTTTAGTAATTTATAAATTAATTTATGGAATAGATGCCGTTCTCATATATAAAAAAACGTTTTATCGCCAACTTTCCTTTTTTTTTTAATAAAAAAAAATAAAAGATTGCTTTCATCGGGAATTAAACTATGAGACAACAACAACAAAAAAAAAAATCAAATTTGAAGGCGTCTGACAGCCCTTTAGCAGTGACCTAGCCATATAATGATTTGCATACCTCATCTGTGACCTTCAAAGAGGTAAATTGTGAGCCGGGGGCAAGATCTGTTTTTAAACCGATATTTTTTTTAAACTTTATGTTGTCTAACGGATCCTATGTAAACTAAATCCATGCAGATGGCATTTATTGATGGTCTCGCCAACAGCTTTACAAAATTACAGCCGGAGGTACAATTTTACAATTTTGCGACCGTTAGCTCTTAGACTATTACTGAGTTTTGTTTTGATGTGAATGTTTCGCAGTGTTTCTTCTAGTGAAAATATTCTTTTTTGTTTTTGACTGCTAGACAATTCGCCAAACCATATAAATCATAATTTTATAGCATAGATAATGATAGTACGCTTATTTACAATTTTACAACATAATTTTATATACAGGGTGTACCAAAGAATACTTAACTTCCTCCATAAAGTCATATCTAGAAATCCAATCCCCTGGAGCTCAGCAACAACCCCCAATAAATAGCAAGTGTGCTCAAGTATTACATCACTTAAAGATATTTTTTTTTCTATTCAAACCTGTATATTGTTATAATTTATGAAATAGCTTTGAAAATATTTTAGATTAAAGTATTTATTTAAGAATATTTATAATAACAAAAATTAAATTTCATAAAATTACCGAACGTATTGTTCAAAATGACCTCCATTAACCTCCATACAATGGAACAATCTACTTTCAAACCGTTCTCGTCACGACAATGTTTTTATTGAAATATTACTTTTTGTTATGAATTGGCCTTTAAGACAAAAGGCTTTTTAAAACAGATGCTTCCGAAATGCCAATATCCTTTGTTTTGCGGATTGTTAACGATTTGAAAACTATCAAAGCAAACGAAAATTTTGTATTTAGTCGAAAAAAATAAATTGTTAAAAAATACATACAACATCGGTAGTGATGAACCTAATTAAAGATTTCCTTGTGAAATTCAAGGAAATATGGGATGAAACAAGACTTGTCAGGAAGCTTTTAAGTTATCTTGATAACAGACAGCAAACAAATACTTGACTATGACTAGATAGAATCTGCGTCTGTACGCAGGCATTCTGACTGGTCATTTCCAAGTACGGAAGTATCTCTATGTCAGAATCCGCCTCTTCAGGAGGTGCGAACAAGAAGATGAGACCATCGAGCATATCATCTACGACTGACTGACGCTCTCATATTTTATAAGATTTGTGTTCGGCGAGAATTGGTTAATAGCGGCCGATATAAGAGAAGCACCGTTTTGCGACGTTGTCAACTACATTAAATCTGTAGTGCCGTGGGTTAACCCTCCCTTCATACGTTACAGATACATCAAAATAATATCCCTGCATAAATATTTCTAGATTTTCTGTCAGCTCGTTTTTAAATAAATAATATGTTCTATTTCCGACACTTATACCTTTCGTTATAAGGTATTAAAATCACATTTTCTAAGTATATGCCTAACGACTTGTGTGTGAGAAAATGGTGAACATTTCGATAAATTAATTAATGATGACTATCAGAGCGACTTGTAACCAAAATATTGAGGGTTTACAATGACATAATACAGGTCTCAGTACAGATGTAGGTAAAAAACTTTCAGTGTATAAGAAAAGTATATTATAGCTTTCTAAGGCAAGAAGAGCAGGGAATAATACAAAAAAGGTTGAAAAGATTGTGTAGAACAAGGGTCTTCAAACTACGGCCCACGGGCCAAATCCGGCCCGCCAGTGTCATTAATCCGGCCCTCGACAGCTAATGGCTTATTGCTGCTGTAATAAGTTGGATAAAAAAATAAACAGAATGAGAATAACTATGATTTATTTACTTGCTAGGTATAGCTTAATGACAAGTATAATACGCAGAAAATTTAACTTAAGCATAATAATTTAATTTAATCTCACTAACATTATGAACTAGTGAACATCGCGCGGTTTTAGCCTCGGTAGTTATTAAATGATATTAATAAAATGAAGCATAAGCTCAGACTCAAAGCATTTGGAGTATTTGCTCCAAATCGTATTAATAAATAAATTTAAACTTTTGCTCAAACTCAGTTGAATCTAGTTTGTGAGGATTTGCTCCAGGTGGTATTAATAAAAAAAGTATTTGCTTGAAGACTGGAGCATCTGTTCCATTTCATTTGAGTCTGGTCAGTGGAAAACTCAACTTAAAGAGAGTGGCATTATGGCCGAGTTTATAAATAATTTACGCAGTCGTAAAGTATATTCAGTTCGTAGAGACGTGGACGATGGAGACTGGAAAACGTTATATCGTTTTAAAAGGGGAAAATGTTGAATGGATGAGTGAACACTTCCTGGGTCATTCAGAGGAAAGAAGAGGAGGAGTTCTCACGCCACTACAACGTTTAAACATTTTTCTAAGGTATGTGGCTGATCCTGGTTTTCAAACGGGTGTTGCTACAGATATAGGAGTTCGTCAACCAACTGTCTCAAATGTCATAGCAGAAGTTATTCCAAGAATAATGCAAAAATCTGATTATTGGATCCATTTCCCTTCTACTAACGAAGAATTTGAACGAGAAAAGGCTGCATGGCAACAGGCATACAATTTTCCATGTGCAATAGGAGCAATAGATCGCACTCATATCCCCATTTTAAAGCCTGCTGCCCATGGAGACGAGTATATCAACCGAAAAGGATTCCCCAGTCTCAACGTACTTGCAACTTGCAACAGATCTGAAATGTTTGCAAGCGTGGATGTCTCTTGGCCGGGCTCCGTTCATGATGCCCGTATTTGGACCAATTCTGAAATCCAACCAGTTATCAGCAGAAATCAAGTTCGTGTTCTTCTCCTAGGCGATTCAGGATTTGGTATTGCTCCCTGGCTAATGACACCTTTTAGAACACCTGATAATCCAGAAAGTATTTAACAACCTGCTTACCAGAGAAAGAGTCATCATCGAGCGGTGTTTTGGACAAGTAAAACAGAGATTCCCCATTTTGCAGCACAAAATTAGACTTGCGACTGAAAAAGTACCTTAGGTCATAGCGTGTTGTTTTATATTACATAACGTTGCTAAACACTTAAAAGATGGCGATTTCCCAGCAAAAGAAAATCGTGAAGAAAATGTTGATGGCGCGCAGATTGAAGATGAAAATATTAGAGTTCGAGGTAGAGAAAATATAAGGAGAATTGATATTGCTAATATTATCTATGAGATGAATAATAATAAATTAATGTGAATAACATACATACCAAAACAAAGTACCTACTTAGTATTACCATTGGACATAGGAGTAACAAAATGTATTTAATGTAGTGTATTTGACTAAACAAAACAGAAAATTTCAAAACTTTAAAGTACCCGAAATACAGTACCATCATCATCTACATGTGTGGTATTTTTTTCTTCTATTTTCCATTGGTCTTTAAGCAACTTTTCTTTCTTCAATCTCAGTACCTGAAGCTGCTCTAACAAAACAAGACGTTGTAGTTGTGGAGTGGTTAGTTTTCTTGTCTCGGCTGTTTCCAGTTCTCCGAGAGTGTCAGTACTAGATTTAACTAGGAATTTTGGACGTTTAGGTGGCGGATTTTGGCTGAAACTAGTACCAGGTTTATCGAGGGCTAGCTCAAGTCCTGACTGTAGTGATTTATTTATTTGTATTGAAGAGGCGGCTCCAAGTGAAACAGCTCCTGCAATAAAAATATTATACATTAAGCTTAATTATATTACTGTTTTTTTATTTTATTTCATTGTTGGTACGTAACTCAACTTACCGTCTAATCATTTGATGCTTGGATTAGAATCTCCTTCAAGTATTTTATTGAGAAGCTTCTGTCATTCGCTTAGTATGATGGGTACGTTTCCAGTCTGCTTTAAATCAATCTTTCTCTTCAAACGGGTTTTCATGTTATTCACATTTTTCATTATTTGGCACTCTGTCATAGCTACTCCATAGTTTTGCTGCAATTCATTTTTCAGTTGACTTAAGGAACTTTCCTTTTTTTACTTCGCAGCTGGCACTTAAGATTTATTTAATATATGTTTATGTTTCTTTAGTAACTGAACAAATGCCACATCAGATATATCGTCGTTGTTAGTTTTCATTTTATAAAATCACAGAATCACACAAGTCAAAAACCGTTAAGAAACCACTGACCTGTAATATTCCTAATTCATAATTTATTGTGGTTACATCTTGCAGGTTAAGACATGTTTTTTAGCTGTAGCCAAAACACGCCGGCGCCACGCTGTACGGTGCAAATGCTTGAGCATATGCTCACGATAATTGAGTTTAATCTCGAAAGTATAGCAAATGCTCAGCTTGTGTTTATTTATACCAACACGAGTAAAAGCTCAGACTCTGCCCTCATACTCCGAGCACTTGCTCCGTGCTCAGACTCAGGTTTTATTAATACCACCTGTACCAATAAAATATATGTTAAAATGATTTTTACGATTTTATTAATACTTCACAACTAATGTCATTATTCCTTCAATCTACGTTTCCCCAGCTACCGAGTTGACTTAAGATTAGACTAACATGTAATAGCTGCTACACCACCTAATGTTTTAGTATGCATTAAATCTAGTTGACATTTGACACACTAAACAAGTTTATTAAACCGGGATGAACTTTATTCCATAATAAATTATCCATTACGTATCCAGAAGGTTGCTGGTTGTAGTATCTTTGAAGATCGTTAATAGAAAGACATCTATGTTGTAACATTGTTTATTTAATCAGGAAGTTGGACACAATAACACTACATTATGTTTTACATAATTGCCTATCTACATCAATTGCCCAGAACATTTATATTAGCATGAGCGTATAGCTCTTATATGGTAGTTTTGCCTCTCATTCATGCTCGTTAGATATAGCTTGGTGACCGGTCAATGTGTGACTGACTGAGGTCGCTGAAAAAGCAAGCTTGATCCCTACTCTTTTCGTTACTTGTTGGAGGGGTCACATGCAATTGAATCGTGCTTACATATGACGAATAGCCGCTAAGCGTTTTTAAATTGTACATTTCTATTGGATGTGGCTTCTGTTATTAAGTATTACAACCACGCTAGTTATTTCTGTTCTGGTTAATTTGCACATCTTACTTTAAATAGATCCTTTTAAGTAAATTCAACAGGGGCGGCTTTAAATTATGCTTTGATTTAATTGGCCGTATTTGTTATATGTTAAAGGTATTTTTAACAGTTATGTTGGGGTAAAGAGTCTCGTATATGTATGTATATCGATGTTTGGAATGTATATATCCTGAATCACACATATTATTTTTATCCTGAAAATTTCTCAGGAACAGAAAAGCTAAACGCTAATGTAACCGCGTGGTGTCCACTTGTAAAAAATACTAATGAGATTTATGTAATTGTGATTTTCCACTGACAATAGTTTGTAGTTGTGGTCCAATTTTACTTGTATTAAAAGAGATTTAAGATGCTCATTGGTTAACTTAAATCTGTAAACATTCTTTGTGTACTTTATTTTGGAGAATGTTTTTTCACACAAGTAAGTAGTACCGAAAACAGAAAACAGCCCACGAGCAAATTTATGCAAATTATCAAATTGTACCAGTGGAAAACTCTTATAAAATTCCAACAAAGATCAGTTTTGATACTTGTTCTTAATTATATCACTGCACTGGAAATCAATAATTTCCATTTGAAATTCCGGAACTAGGGTTAAAATGTCAGTACCAAAACGATTTTGAAAAATCTTAATTTTATTCGCAATGATACAAAGTCTGAAAAACAAGTATCAAATGTAATCCTCAAAGCACTAAAAGCTTCTATTGCAAAATCGACGGGAAACTCAGTCTCAGTAGTGAGGCTAAATATTTCACATATTTTAAAATGTGTGAAACATTTTTTACGTAAGGCAGCGTACGGCAGTATGAACTTTATAAAAAATTATTTTTTTTTACATTTTGTCAAATTTCTCGAATACGGACCATTTTCGGAAAATTTTGTATAAAACAAAAAATATTGATAATAATATTGTAAGTAACTTTTATATAAAGAATTTTCTTCTCTAAACATAAATAAGAGATATATTCTATGAAATATAAAAATTATACCTATAAAGTACCCTCCAGATGTTCCGACTCTGCCCAAAACCTAATTAGTTCATTGGACGCCGAGATAAAGCTTAAGTTTAAAATTTGGTGTTTTTCTTTGTATCAGTTGATGAGTTATGGTGGATACAGACACACACACACAAAAACACTCACACAAAAACACACACACAAAAACACACACACACGCACACACACACACACACACACACACACACACACACACACACACACACACACACACACACACAAATATATCTAAATTAAATGTAATAAACCTAGTAATCGTAAGTTGGAAGTGGCAACAGGGCTTACACCGTAATGTTGTTTATTATTCATTGATAAAATAAAGTTGTATCTGCTTAAAATCCTTTTTTTATCCCCTCTCTTACTTTTTACCTTTCGTCTTTCGCCGCAAACATACAAATAGAGTGTATTGATTGTCGACTTAATCTTGGCATCGTGAATATTATATTTTATCAATAAATGGTTATATCTCTGTTATCTCTGGTGTAGGTACATACAAAATGCATAAGACTGCAGGTGTTACAAAATATTTTTTTCATCCTTATAATGTTTTTTCTATTGGCAAAATTGATTTTGGAATTGTTAAATTTTATAGTAGTCATGGAGAAATTATTTCCTAATCGCTTTTAGAACAAATTGTTTAATGCCTTTGTCCGTTGTATCATTAACTAGGTACTTTCCAGTTCTTAACAATGTTTAAGTATAATTACATTATCATTAATTTCGTTCCACTTATTTACTCTAAAAAGTCAGTAATAATTTTTGAATTTTTTTATGTCGTTGCCATTTAAATGGTTAATACTATTTGCAGGTGGTTATTCTTTTTTTTTATTTTCAAGGGTACTTCTCAAGAGGTGAGAGAATTTAGTTGAGTGAAATTTACAATACTCCTTAAAATACCACGTGACGTTAGTTGAGTGGTATATCGAGAGAATTTTGTTGAGTGAAATTTGCATAAATTATAAGGAATCAACAGAAAGATCTCAAAAAAATTCCCACCTGGCGTGGAAAGATTAATAATATAAACAAAACTTGGACCGTTGTACAGTTGGACCAGCCTTATTTATGCCAATAAGTTACAAATAATAAAAAGAAGGGCTCAAACTGTAGCAAATGTTTTAAGCTCCCCAGAAAACATTTATTCCCTGAAAAAGAAAAAAACCGAAAAATAGGAGAAAGTTAAAATTAAAGAAGTGAAAAAAGCAGAGAAAGATAAGATACTAAAGAAAAATTATAAGATAAATTACAAGCAATAAAGAAAGATGATTCAACCGAAGAAAATGCAAAAAAAAGAAAGAACTTACACCTTCTTCTGAATCAGAAGATATTGACATCGATAAAATTTACAATGACGAACTTTATAAAAGTAATTTCAACTGGAATGAAAACGAATGTGTTTATTGTGGGGAAATGTACAAGGAAAATACCAAAAAATACGATTGCATTGAGTACATAACATGCTCCCATTAGACTCATGAAGGCTGCACAAGATTTGATAACCTGTGGCATCTCTGTGGAAAGCGAGAATCTAAAAATAAATTTTAATTATTATTTATTGTTCCTTTGGTTAACTTTTTTTATACTACCATGAATGTAGCCTACATAAAGTTTAATTTTTTATTACTAGGACACTTTGTTTTTTTTTTATTTTTCCCTAATTTCAGGTAGATATTCAACTATCCCTTGTAGTCCATCTAACCCGGATATCACCGTTTACATTGCAACCAATTTTGAAAAATGTAGCTTTAAGAGAATATGGTTCATAAATCCCTGATTTACCCTATAATAGGTAAATAGCTTAGATAAAAGAGACCAGAGATATAACATACACCGGTTTTAAACCTGCGCAAATGTTGCCCATTTCTAAAGAAGGGTTAACGGAGTGGGGGAACTGGGCGGCGACACGCGGCGACCCGAACTCTGTGACAGGGACCGGACTTTGTTTATTAGCAACTTAATGAACTATTAGGTTTATTTAAAAGGTGTTTAATCGAATTTTGTATTATGAAATCAAATTATCGTGATTTTTTAATATCAAACAGATGCCACGACATTTTATGTAAATAGAAGACCTTTTATAGAATATTTCGTTAGCGTTTATTTACTACGGACTTTTCTGCAAGAGATTACAGTAAAATGTTGAAATAGAATATATTGTTAATAGAGCAAAAAATGTTACTCATTGTCTACGAGTATTATAAAAATAGCATGTGCGCAGGCTAATACTGCAAATCTACCCTTATGAGTTGAACATTATATTTTTTCTACGGCTATTACATATTATTAAAAATTAGTCAAAATGAAAAAATGCTGTTTTGTATTGTAACCTCAGAAAAAGTATATTAAGGCTTCTTTCTTTAAGAATATTAATTATTATAAAGGATGAGTCACATAAAACTCTAGAAATGCATATGTCTGAAACCAGATAACATTTTAAAATTTAAATCTATTAAAAGTCATTTGGTCGCTAGGGATGAGTGATTATCGAAATAAATTATAGATAATTGAAAATAATCGATTATTTTCGATCAATAGATTATTTTCAAACAATATATTTTTTGTCATTTCCTTTAAAATCGACTACTTGATTATCTTTGAAAAATCAAAAATAATCGATTAATTAAAAAGCCAATTAACCGATAAATCAGTGTTTACAAAATATAATATAAATAGAATTATCGTTTATTTTAAATAATCGATTATTTTCAAATAAACCATTTTTTTTTCGTCCATGGAAACAGATTATTCGATAATCTTTGAAAAATCGAAAATAATCGATTAATCAAAAATAATCAATTAATTAAAAAGTCGATTAACTGATAAATCGATTTAAAAAAAAACAGAATGATCGATTATTTTAAATAATTGATTATTTTCGATCAATCGATTATTATCAATAATCTATTTTTATTGTATTTCCTTTAAAATCGTTAATTCGATTATCGTTGAAATACCGAAAATAATCGATAATTCCAAAATAATCGCCTAATCGAAAATAATCAATTAATTAAGAAGCCGATTCTATGATAAATCGATTATTACCAATAATCTATTTTATTGTATTTCAAAAATATTCGATTAATTAAAAAGTCGATTAACTGACAAATCGATTTTCAAAAAAAAAAACAGAATGATCGATTATTTTAAATAATCGATTATTTTCGATCAATCGATTATTATCAATAATCTATTTTTATTGTATTTCCTTTAAAATCGATAATTCGGTTATCTTTGAAATACCAAAAATAATCAATAATTCCAAAATAATCGCCTAATCGAAAATAACCAATTAATTAAGAAGCCGATTCTATGATAAATCGATTTTCCAAAAAATAAAACGAATTATCTATTATTTTCTAATAATCCTTTTTTCATATTTCCTTTGAAATTGATTATTTGATTATCGAAAATAATTGATTATTAAAAAGCTGATTATCCAATAAATCGATAATTTTAAAAAAATAACCAAAATATCGATTATGTAAAATAACCGATTATATTCAATCGATTATTTTCATATAATATCTTTGAAAAATCGAAAATAATCAAATAATTAAAAAACCGATTAAACGATAAATCGATAATTTTGAATAAATCTACTTTTTCTGTATTTCCTTTAAAATCGATTAATACATTATCTTATAAAAAAAACAAAAATAATTTATTAAAAACAGCGGATAAATCGATTTTCATTAAAAAATATCAGAATTATCGATAAATCGATTATTTTTGTAACCCCTATCGGTCGCTTGCTTTTATCTGAGCATTTAGCTCCAAAATTTAGAGATTCGGATTTTTTGATCCAGTTATCTTTGAAATCGCATTCGCTTGTATAATAAATAAATATTGCTAAATTTTGGATTTTTTTAGTAAACGAAAATTATGTTCGAGTTTTTTAGGGGTTTGTAATGTAACATTTTATTAACGTGACTAAGGTCCATTTGCACCACTAGTCGTTAAGAAATAAGCCAAGCTTAAAATGACATTTCTCCATTGACAATGTCATTTTAAGCTTCCCTTATTTCTTAACTACTAGCGATGCGAATGGCCCTAAGGGTCGATTCCACCGTTGTGTTAAACGAAGTTTAAAATGACATTTTTACATTAACACTGTCATTTTAATCTCCGTTTAACACAACGGTGGAATCGGACCTAACTCCTGTAACTTTAGTATTTTTTTTTGCTTATACTAGATTACTTTGTTTTAAGACTGAAAATTCAATGTCACTTTCGATTTGACCGCAAATAAGATGAACCTTGAAATTTTAAGTAGGTCATCCTGTATTTCATCTAATATTCTTATAAAAATACCTTATAAAAATAAAATTTAGCTAGCAACTATGATTCTTTACCTCTTATTTATCTACCAAAAAGGGCTAAAAACTACCTTTAGAAAACATTCTTATAAAACTACTTTTTAAATACAAAATTTCGCAATAATGCCTATTTACTATTTATTTAAATTAAATGTTCAAAATTTTACCCTTTTGTAAATTTATGTAATATGAAATCTGATTTCTGATGCTTAATATTTATTGAAACCCCTAAATGCGGATCTGAAGTATTCAGCCCAGAGAATCATGGCGCTTTATGTCAAAACGTTAATAAATATTTACCGCTGAAAACGAATATATTCATAACAGTAGTACTTGTATTATAAGTACATACAATTTTTCAAGATACATCGTGACATTTTGAACTTGAAATTGAATAACTAGAACACTTTAAATTGCTAAAATACCAACAAATAAATCAAAAAGCAGCTGTCAATGGTGATTAAACTCAGGTCGAGGTGTGATCGCTGAATGGAAATCGGAGCAATTCGGGTGGCGTCGTGCAACAATGATTTTCAATTGGTGGGTTACTTTGGCTTAAAATAGACAGCATGCGCAGTGTGCAATGTTACATCTTCGGTCTCTTTAATCTAAGGTAAATAGGAATATATTTTGCTTCACTCACATTAGTACAGAATCCGTAAGTAAGATCGACCTTCAGTCATCTGTTTAATGGATGAAAGTTTTTTGTTATTAAATAAAATATGTTTATAAATATACCCCAAATGGGTTGCCTAAGAAAATACAGTCACGGCCATTGTTTACTTTTCTTTCTGTATACAGATAAGGAAAGTATAGGAATCATGATAAAAGTGGCTTGTGATGACATTCTCTATAATTTTGTTCCTATACATGATTTCCCTAAAATGGACCTTATTCGGGATATTTGAGGAAAAGTGCAAATTTAGAATTTTAAAGATTATTTAAAAACGGATGAATAGAAAAACACCAAATTTTAAACTTAAGAGGGTTCTATACCCATCAGCTGCGTCAATTTCATACATAACCTCAAAATCCTCGTCCCTTACGTCTTCGCCATAACCCCCCCTTTAAAGAAATTGTTAGGCAGCCTGAAATACATTTCTGTGCATTTGTGGTTGCATAGTCTACCAATTCTCGTATAAGAACATCTAGACGTACCATTTTCGGCCGTTGATGACTAACAAAATTAGATTTCTATATATAATCGGTTTTTATTTAATAAGTTTAACAAGGTTTCTAGTTTTTTGAGCTTATTTTAATTATAATTACGTTTTATGAACACTTTATTCTATAGCCTTCACACATTCATAAATAGAAAAGCGTATAAATATATGTAGGTAAATATATTATTTGTTTTAGTTTTTATTTTGGAAATTTAAGAGATACTGTATTGAACAGTCTTCGTCCAATGATAACCTAATTATGCGGCCTCTAAACGCTCAATATATATATATATATATATATATATATATATATATATATATATATATATATATATATATATATATATATATATATTACGTGACGTAATCCAACCAATTTTTTGCTGTTTTTTTTATTTGTACTCGACCCATAATAAAAACCACTTCTTTGTCGATTTATTAAAGTCACAGTGATTATTCTCACACAATTAGATATTCCAAAGACCTGTCATACAATATAGTTGTCAGTTGGAAGGGCTCATAAATCTAAGGGGATTGCGACATAGCCTTTAATCTTGGACGCTATTTCTATTTGAAATAGTAATCGCCAAGCCTGCCAATTTATAGAAAATGCATAAACGGTTTCTATAAAAATAATATTTTCATTGTGCTTGACATAAAATATTTAAATTTAATTCATTAATTTTGATTTCACGTATTGTAAATAGACTACATCGTATGTCGCAACCCTTTAGAGATTCCAAACCTTAGAACCGCGCTTCATTTGTTTGGATTGCCTAATTTACTAATAAACATGTATTTGTTATTTGATTCGCATTCGCAATGACATTGACAACCACAGACAGATCACTTATTTTGATGACAACACATAAAATTACAACGTTGCCAAGGGTGGCATTCTTTCCTTTTATTTGCACATTACAGAATAGAAAATTATTTGTTTATAAATGGGGTTTTAAACTTGGGTTTCATAATGAGCTCACAGCCTTTTATAAAACGCCATTAGCGCCCTTGATTTTTGCTATAGGAATGTCTTTTTCTCCACTATTTAAGCAAAATCAGTACCTATTAATTTTTTCCGACTGTAAGATTTTCGGAGCTGAACTTAGGATAATTTTTTTAGAAAGTGTGTTATGTTATAATATCAGACCAAAATCGACAAGCTCGTTTCATAATTTCGCGCTCGGATTTTGTATTTATTCTGTAACACTACCTATTTTATAGCAATTTTATGCCCACCCTATTTATTTTTCTGTAAATTTTGTTTTATTTCGTAATAGAAACAACTTTCATTAGGAATAAATTTTTTGTAGAAATGTATTTTAAAAACGGACTATTTCCAAGGCTACTATGAGCTTTGTCTGTGGATTCACAAACTATCTGTAGAGACGGCACAATATTTATTGTTTGCCCACGATACACATACTAGCCACTAACGGTATACTGACTTTCGATTCAAATTTCGTCCAAACCGCGCAGTGACGTAATTCGGGACGAACTTTCAAGTTATTTTGACACTTTTTGATTGAATAGTGTAAAATAATTTAATAATTTATTTGTTTTTGTGTTAGTAGTGACTATATTTTCTTATATATAATAGGGAAGAACTGAATTAATATTTAAATGGCCGGGCTGCGCGGTGGAGACTTGCAAAATCCATAATGCGAAATTCAAAAATAGTGTAATTTAAGATATTTTCGAATGCCACAAAATATGGATAAATTCTTATCATAGAAAGGACAAACTTAATTTAAACAATAATGACAGACAGTGAAAAGTTGCTAAAATATTATTTTAGCATGAAGTTGCCCTATCTACTTTGAGGAAAGTAGTAAACATAAACGCAAGAGAAGAAAACTGAATTCCACCAGGTGCATGGGGTTTTATTAAGCAAAGAAAATAGGTATTTTAAAATTTTAGCAGATAAAGCAGTAGTTTCCTGTCCCAATACAACGGTCCCTTTTCAAGAAATACTATGCAAGAGCAGGACAGGAACATATATAAGAATAAGATACATGAATAGAAAAATTGGTTTTGAATATTTTCAAAGTAAACTTGGCAAAAAAATGTTTAAATTTACCAAATAAAAAATTATTTTTTGTGTACTTGCTTTTTATAAAAAAATAATTTGTTTCTGCATACTAAGAAAATAAATTTAACAGGAACTACCACTCTCAGAAAGTACAAATTTCAGTCAAACTTATATTTTTAGTCCATATTTTTTATTTATCTTATCCAGGTTATGGATTTTGTCACAAAATACGTAGAATTTATGAAAAAAATTAATATTTTTATTAGTATTATTTACCTTAAACCTTCATATTTGTAAACGAATATATTACAAAATAACCAATAAAGCTTAAGTAACTGCATAAAATCTAAAACGGGCGATATATCGAATTTCAAACACTATTTCCCATTTAATACTAACAATTCTGTCCCACGTGACGTCACCGTCAGTCAGCTGCATGCGCAGGAACACACCGTTATACTGTGTATCGTGTTGTTTGCAATTTTATACATCGATCGGAAAGTAACTCTGTAACATTTATTAGTTTAGGCAACTGAACATACTTTTTGCGACTGGTGCGCCATCTGGCATAGAAAATATTGATTATCATGGTATCCAAACGTAAAAGAGGACCGTTGGGGGCAGCACCTCCCGGTGCCCTCTGAAATTTTTATGCAATGTTCAATTTTAGAAAAAACTACTTACTTTTTTCAAAAATGGTAAATACACAAGTTGTTCAGTGGCAAATGAAGAATGGCGGATGATAACATTTATACGTATATGACTTGTTTTATATTTTTGTCATTTTATTTTTTTTATGTTTACAAACAAAAGTTATCATGCGCCAATCTACGATGCATAAGAAGCACGGATACAAAAAAGATATTTTTTTTGGTGAGTATTAAGCCCGCAATTTGAACATTAACATTTCCAATATGGCGGACGGGTATAGAACCCTCTTAATCTTTAATCCACCCTGCGGTGAGCTGATTAAAGTTTGGGCATAGTCGACGCATCTGGAGAATACTTTACAGGGTGTCAGTTTTTTTTTACTTTAATTTGCGGTATATTTATAAACATATTTTATTTAATAATAAGAAACTTTCATCCGTTAAACACATGGGTGAAGGTCGACCTTACTTCGGATCTTAGACCACATGGATATTAGCTTATCTATGCACAGACTGCAAAACGAAAAAGTACGCTATTGCGTTTAACTGAACGAATTTCATTGCCTTTCGCAATCCCAAAAGTTTTTGAATCCATACCGACAGACGAAATATTTAACTCTTATGAACACTACATTATTCCCAATCAACATGGATTCTATAGAGGCAGATCCACAGCTACAAATCTTGCAGTCTTTCAGGAATTTCTCACTAACTGTATTGAAGGGGGAAATCAAATAGATGTTATTTATGCAGATCTGTCTTGATTATGAAACTAGCCGATATGAAAATATCAGAAAGTTTTCTTAGTTGGATGAAGTACTATCTTACAAATTGACGACAACACAACGTGTTCTAACTTGCGAGTCAATGTCATGCGAAGTGTTTGTTACCTCGGGTATTCTACAGGGTTCGCATCTTGGTCCTGTGTTATTTATATTATTTATTAACGACATTTCTACGCGTTTTAAGTATTCACAGTTTCTCATATATGCAAATGATATAAAAATATTCCTACCAGTGTCACTAGACATTAATTATCTACAGTTAGATTTGAACAGTTTTGTATCCTGGTGCGATTAAAACCTTCTACCAAAGTGCAAATTGATGAGATTCTACAGATGTACCAACCCTAGTAATACTCTTTATTATATAAATAACGACTCTCTGGAAGTGGTTTCATCAATTAACGATCTTGGGGTCCTATTGGACAAGGAGTTATCCTTCAATTTGTACTTGGAGAGTGTCGTTCTGAAAGATTTTAGGCTACTAGGCTTCATCAAGAGGAACACCAAACACATTCAGGACACTCGAGCAATTTTGTGCTTATTAAACAGTTTGGTGCACAGTAATCTTGAATACCATTCCATAATATGGTCACTATCTTATACCACACACAGTAATACACTTGAAAATAAACAAAACAAATTTTTAAAATATCTTCGTTTCAAACTCCGTTTTCCATCTCAGGAAATTGCTTACGAAACAAGACTATTACTGTGTGGGGTTTAAAGTTTGGAACGAAGACGACTTGCAAAGAGCGGGTAGGTGACGTGGTAGCCCACGAACTAAAATTAGGTTTAATTTTCAGTAATTTAGAGTTCATGTCTTGTCAAATTTTATTCCATTGATCTGTGATTTTGATTTAAAGAAATATTGATATACTTGCGGAATATTTTTGAGGTGAATGGAATTGAGATGTCGCCTGTTTCTTTCATGAAGTGGGAGGTGAAGTTTTCCATATGTTAAATTTGAAAAGTACCTATAAGTGAGGGAATCATGTGATTTGCGTACTGAATTATATGATAGACTAAAATTTTGTCTTCTTGAATTTAAAAGAAGTTCACCAATCTTGCACATAAGGCTCATAATGGAAGTTGTTCTTAATGCTCCTGAGATGGTTCATAAAGCATTATTCTGTAATATGTCTAAAGTCTTGAATGTATTTTGCATTTTCCGATTGATAGTACAGATTCTATTATTTAATTAATAAAGTGCATTAGTGATTCATCTACGTTATTTGATGAATGCATTTTTGTTAGTCCTTTGGTTATTAGGTCTTGAAACAGAAACATTTTCCAGTTGGCAAAATCTAGTTTCCATTTGGATACGGGTATAAAAGTTTTTCCCTTGTAGTTGGAATTGGTAATCAGAATTGGAAAATGATCGATCGCTTCCGTGTAAGTCATCAAGAACTCTCTAGTGATGATCAATAAAAATGACGGCGTGCAGAGTGATGAAACAATAGGCGAGAAAGTTCCTAAAGCAGCATCAAAATGGGTGGGAGATCCATCGTTTAGGAAACCCAGGTTTTGGTTACGAATTATTTTAGCAATTTTTTACCCCTTGGAATTGTTTAAGGAGAGCCCCAGAATATGTTGTGCCCATTCTAGTCACCTAGTATAATTTTTGGATTTGGTATCTGGTTGATTAGTTCTTGGAGTTTAATTTCATCAACTGTACGATTTGGGGGAGTATGCTGCACCAATATATTTTCTTAGGTGCGCCTAATTAATTCAATAGCGATTGCTTCGAAACTGGAATTTAAATGAAATTCTTTCGCTGTGAGATGATGTTTTGAATAAATACAAACCACCAGACGCATGGTTGGTATTGCTTCTGATTTTAGAAAATATGTTGCAAGATTTGAGATAATAAATATAAGAGTCTTTAAAGTTAGTTTCTTGGAGACATATGATGTCTGGTGAATATTGGTTTATAAGGATTTGGAACATGGGAAGGCGAGTTTGGAGACCATTAAGGTTCCATTATAAAATTAGTTGCTATATTTTGTAAATATTTAAGTTTAGTTTGGGGCTTGGAGTAAACAATTAAAAGAGGGTGGCTATCACTTGCAGTTATAAAATTTAAGAGTTTTATTTTTAATCTAGTACGTTCTTTAACTTTTTTTTTTTAGAAGAGGATGAATCACTTATAGAATAGTCAAAATGCTTAATAGGTCTGTCGTATAATCTTAGGCTATGGTCAAGACATCTCTACTGTCATGTGTTTCCTCCAGAAGTTGTTCCAGTTGCTGACTATTTAAAGAGAAATCTGGGTTAAAGTTGTCAATTAAATTCTTAACCGTATTTGAGAATTTCACATAATTTATTGGGTTTTCCTTTATTGATTTTTGTTTTGTTTCAGCTATCATAGTTTGAGGTTTGATGAAGCTATCTGAGTTATTAGATTCTGTTGGATATAATATTTACGACGCTGGACGTTTGGTGGATTGATTTTCAGGTATTATTATATTCGAAGCATTGTGAATTGTGGTGAATGGCATCTCTTGTGATAAAAAAGTCGCCGTGACTTGTCATAGACAACGCGTTGAACTTGGACTTAAGGGTTTATTAGTCTTGGTGTATAAAACCCTATAACTCAAAGAAGAACGACTAATAACGGTCTATAATTATCAAGACAAGAGCTTTGTACATATGCTATTGAGCAAATGCTTAAGGGGAGAAGGGAGATCATTTGAAAGTTGCTCCTGATCAAGCACCGTTAGAAAAGAACGTTCATTTGGAGTCATAAATAGCTCTCTAGTAATGCTGGCGAGAAACCAGGTCATCTACTAAAAAACGTTTGAACCCGTTTGATTTTAGGAGGAAATATTTTTTTGCCCGTTTTAGAGAGACTCACCAGTAAAATCTTAAATGGAAAGATGAGTCAAATGATATCTTATTTTAAAGGTATTTTTACATAGATAATAACCCCCAAGTTTTAGATCGCTACTATGTATGTAGCCCATACAGTGGCTCATCAAAAGTACAAAACCGATTTAACATAATTTTTACATTATTATTAAAAAAAAAGGAATTCTTTGTAACAATTCTAGTTTTACTCCTGTGGCTTTCAATTATCAGATGACATTCTTTGGTCGCCGTAAAGTAGTAAGGTTTAATTTATTTCGTTGTAGAATGGGCATGAAAGTGGCATTTCAGTAATAATGGTTTACTTAATTGCTGAGAGAGTGCAAATAATTTCACTTTTTTACGAATGAATGTGCTACTAGAACTGCCCAACTGTTTAACATTCAACATCAAAATCGAGTCCATCGAAAGTATATTTTGGAGTTAGCCCAAAAATTTTGGGAAACGGACCCCGTTTCCCAAATAACGTGAAAAGAAAAATGCTGTAGTAAATGAAGCTACAGAGATGCCGCCGATTTTAAGGCATGTTGTTTAAGAAGCCACATTAAGTACAAGACAGTTGGCGA
Source organism: Psylliodes chrysocephalus (assembly GCA_927349885.1). Classification (NCBI taxonomy): domain Eukaryota; kingdom Metazoa; phylum Arthropoda; class Insecta; order Coleoptera; family Chrysomelidae; genus Psylliodes; species Psylliodes chrysocephalus. The sequence goes on from OV651817.1 coordinate 26,844,458, forward strand.
TAACATCTGGTATTAAGAGAAGTAGCATTCAGAAGATATTGAAAAAACAAAAGTTTCATCCCCACAAAATACATCTGGTAAAAGAACTCATGGAAGACGATTTTGATAGGCGCTTACAATTTTGTGAAATTATGACTGAACGGGCAATAAATAATCATCAATTCCTTTTCAACGTGTGATTTTCAGACTAATGTACTTTTTTCCTAAATGGTACGGTTAATCGTCACAACTGTTGTTATGGGTCCGATTTAAATCCCAGAATATTTTATACGCAACATCTGGAAAAACTGAATAGGGACCGTGCGTGAAATATAGAGGCAGCACTACTGCCGAAGGTAGCCCTCTCTAGTGTTTAATTTTAGAATTAATTGGGGTAAACATTGCAGGTAATTAATACAGGATATTTTTTAAAATATTTAATATAGTTAAATATAGATACCGGCCCGTAACAAACAATCACATACATGGTCAAAATGATGTAAAATGTGAAAAGTTATTAAAATCTGGACATGTATATACATTTTGAGCAAAAAAATTAAATGGCTAAGTGACAATAAATTGTAAAGTTGTACCTTAAGCAAGTGTATCCAATGTCAAAATATCGGTATTTAGTAACACTCAATTTAAAAGTATTACAATAACATTTAAAAAATGTAAATTAATAAAAAAAGATTGAGAATAATAATAATAATAATAATAATAATAATAATAATAATAATAATAATAATAATAAATAATAATAATAATAATAATAATAATAATAATAATAATAATAATAATAATAATAATAATAATAATAATAAATAATAATAATAATAATAATAATAATAATAATAATAATAATAATAATAATAATAATAATAATAATAATAATAATAATAATAATAATAATAATAATAATAATAATAATAATAATAATAATAATAATAATAATAATAATAATAATAATAATAATAATAATAATAATAATAATAATAATAATAATAATAATAATAATAATAATAATAATAATAATAATAATAATAATAATAATAATAATAATAATAATAATAATAATAATAATAATAATAATAATAATAATAATAATAATAATAATAATAATAATAATAATAATAATAATAATAATAATAATAATAATAATAATAATAATAATAATAATAATAATAATAATAATAATAATAATAATAATAATAATAATAATAATAATAATAATAATAATAATAATAATAATAATAATAATTCTTTTTAGCTTTATGTCAGTCGAAATGTCATTCAACCACCTTTGACGTTTATGAGACACCCAATGTATGCATAATTATATAGATTCCTCATCCACCTATAAAAAAGATTACGAAAAGCGTATTGATGTATTGCCTTTCCTAGTGCCGTTCCAGCCCAAATGTGTTTTAAAATAAAATTTAGCATTTTAATATTTAGAAGAAAAAAATAATTAAAGTTTTACTTCAAGGCACCTTATTATGTATTTTGAAAGTTGAGTTTCCGTGTAGTTAAATAATATTAAGAGATTTTTATAACCGATGAATGTAAATAATTTTAGACCACTCTAATTTCAGAAATAACACTATATGAAGCACATCATTTCAATATGTAATACAACTTTTAAATTTAATATAAACAACTTTGATATGAGATAATAAATACCTTTGTTAAGAGTTGTAATTGGACATTTATCTATAATTCTGAGTAATGTTTATATAATGGTAATGTTACTAAAAAAAATACAAAAAAATCAGTGGATTTTTAATATTTTAAAGTTTGTTGCAATCTCTTTTGACAGTAATTAAAATGTATTAATTGAGTCATTCTTACCAAATTGTGCAATATGAAGTTATGTATATAAAAAAAATCTTAGTTTTCCTGAATTTTTCAAGTTAATCTTTAAAGAGCCCATGTTACTCTTACGATAGGGTGAAGGGTTAAGCTTAATGATCTATACTTTAACAAATATGGGCAATAATAAAAAAACAGAATTAACGGAAGTTACACATTTTAATGGAGCTAACACAAAGGTCATTCTCTTAGACCCTAATTACAGAAATAATAAATAAACTTAATCCAATACAAAAACAACAAAAAAATAAAGCCCTGAGATAAAACTTAAAACAAAAACTAAAGAATATGTTTATCATATGGTAAATGTTTAAACATATATTGTTGCCTATTATTCACAACAGGTTTCTCATGTAATATATGTATGATTTCTTGTTTCAAAATAGACGACATGTCTTCTTTTTCAGGAAAAGCATACTTATTATTTCCACATTTTTTTAGAAACTTTACGCAATACTCTGTTTTAGAATATATTTCATGCACAAGACCAAGAAAATATTTTTCTATTCCTTTTTTGCCTTCAACCTTTAGCTTAACAACCACATAATCATTGACTTCTACATATTGTTTATTATATAATTCTTCATTTGTTTTTGGGGGTTCGTCTTCTTCGCTTGAACTTTCACTACTATATATGTCTGAATACGTCAAACGCTGACCACTTGTTATTCGTTCTCGAGACGTGGGTGGAGCTGAATAAATAAGTTAAGAAATATACTGTTTATATATACAAGTAAATAATAGGTTTATGGCACCCTATCGAGGGCTTATAGTTATAGTAGTACTTAATAATATTAATAATAATAATAATAATAATAATAATAATAATAATGAGACAAGTGATATAGAAAAGGATACTGTTAATGATCGTATTTGGTAACAAGTAGGTAAAATCGATGATGCCCAATCCATAATGAGGACATTCAATGTTTACATTGCAACCAACACAGGTAAGTGTTCTAGCGTACATGATATCTGGTTTATGCTTATGCCAAGCCAATTCTCTGATGGCCATAGTCCCTTTAAAAGGTTTAAGATTTTCTGGTAATAGAGAGTCCATCTCAGAAATTCTTTGCGATGCTATAGGAATGCATTTAATACCACGACAATTTTCGGTAAGCTCTTTAACGAATATATCAAAATTCGGTATGTCTTTACCATGGGCCACCAACCTGTCTGCCATTCTTTTAAGGCAACCACCCACACCATCTGGTGCACCTTTGCCGTGACCTGGTTCTGAATAGTGTCATCTTAATTGTTCGGCTCCGACTGCATTGGGAATATATTTAGCCATGAAGAAAAATATCTTTTTATTTTTATACTGGGTGCTAGGCCCGTCGCTCAAAAAATTGATTGTTCTTAAATTTGGAACGAGACGCTGAACTTCATCGAAAACGGGTTGTAAATGTGCACAAATGGCCGACGGATCATGTCTAAGATTCTCAGACATAGTGCAAAGGGACACATTTTTCATGTCAGATGCATCTTTTGTTTTATAATAAATAATTACTGTATGCATACTAATCTGCGGCTTGGACCCTCCAAAATGGGCGGATTGTATTTCTTTTCCATATTTGCAGCCGTAATTTTCCGAAAAATCGATGTGTATAAGAACCTCATCAACAGCAAGTTGCTTTTTTATAACGTCAATTGCATGGTATTGGTGCACTATATTTTGAGTATGTTTCAGAAAGCTAGGAACTAATTTTTTAAAGTGATTAACGGCTTCCTCCTTCTTACATTCTACTTTTTCTTTAATTGTCTTCTGACACATCTTTGTCTCTCCTTTAATACTTATTTCTACTTTTTTAGTGATCCACTTTTCGTAACTAATAACTTCCTCTTTGTTAAAATCTAAAATCTTTATTTCATTTCCCAAACAATCTTTGCAAACTCTTAATAAACAATTTTCATTTCTCACATCACAACAAATCTCTTTAATTACATTTGTAGGCATACCAGATACTAAAATTTTTGACGATTTTAATTTAGTTGTTAATAATTCAAAGTTATCATGTAATATACACAAACATGTTTCTCTTTTTTGAGCTGTAGGAAAAACAACACAAAAAGGTCGAAGTTTGCAGAAACTGGAATAACTTATAGTAATTGGATAGGTCTTTTTAAAATATATAGATATTTTTTAAACTGTCATTTAGGTACCTCTTCTATTTTTTGGTTTCCGAAATGTAATAGTGTCCTTTTTGCCAGGACACATTCTGCTGATTTTATCATCTTCATAGAATGTTTGAATTTTTTGTTTAATTTTGAACAGAACAGCTTTTCTTTTATTAGAGACCCTTCTGGAATCCATTCCTCTTCTAGAAGTAATTTGACCCAACAAATTTTTAAACTTGTACTTTTTTATTACTTTTCCTGTAATATTATTAAGAAATTTTTTTTTCTCAACACCTTTCTTTTGTTCCTTAAAATTAATTTTTAGTTGTTCTTTCAGAGCGAGTAAATTTCTTTTAACTTCTGGCGTTTTTCACTTTCTTGTTGGGGGTATCAGGATCTTGCTTTGTCTTTCGTCTAGAACCTTGATTTTTTTCTTAAGTTCATCTATATTTCTCATTTGGATTCTCTTTCCTGAAACAGATTGCCTGGATGGCCCTGCAACATCTCTACCATGGTCAAATAATATCGGAATCCCAGGTAGAGTATATTCTTCAAGATGTCTGTATTCTTTCATTTCCTTTTTTTCGTTCGTAACACCGTTTGCTCCTTTCTCTCCATTTTTTCCGAATACTTCTTTGTTCTCTATCACTTAGCTCATTTATAGTTTTTATTTTGCCGGCTTTTTTTCTAGCATTATATCTCTCTCTTTCTTTACGTTTCTGCTCTTCATATAAGATAGGGTCGTTCTTTATTCTTTGCCTTAATTTTCTCATACACTCTTTAGATCTTTGATTCTGGATATTATTCTTCTTAGCCCTAGCCATGTTGATTTGCTGTGAACAAATAAATAATCTCACTTTCGTTACGCTGTCTCATCTCCGTTAACTATACACTTAACGGAAAAGAGATTAACGGAGGTGAATATAATTTCATATTTCCCGCCTAAAATTCTTAACAAGAATGGTTATTCTTGATTTTACTTTATACATCTTACACTAGTTGTACATGCAAATAAATGCCAAGATTTAAAAAAAAAAGACACAATTACATACCTGTTTATTGGCATTAACTTGGGTGAAAATTAAAGCTTTACATTTGCACAAACTAGCAATGATTTTAGAAAAAAACACTACCTAAATTGCTGTACACTCACAGACGGCCATGACACGACTTTAACTAAAGTAACAGTTGAGCAAAAGACGGGTAGTAGCAACAATGTTGCCATATTTATATTTTAGTGAATTTTACTGAAGTACTAACGGAGATGAGCATATTTTTTTAGACAAGCAAATACAGGCGTTTAAAAACCAATACAAAGTATAAACACTCAAATATTTGTTGCAGGGCAGGTCATTTTGAGTTTTCATTCATGTAAAACTATATACCATAAAGTTTTTGTTTTACGTAATCATCTAATGTAGGATCATAAATCGGCGCATCACTAAGGTGACAACAAACGTGAAACCTCACGTCCTGTTAAGCAAATTAAAAATATTTAAAAAACATATAATATGTTAAAAAATGTCTACTTTGATGTAAAAACTAATATATTTTATGCACAGAACAAGAAAATATATATTTTTAAATTTCTTTAAGATTATTAGGAGTGTGACATCTGTTTGCACAATTTGGTGAGAATGACCCAATTATGATTTGTTTATTTTAGTGATAAATGATAAATACCTAGTTAATAAATTGTAAAGAGGGCCATGATATTTTTGTCAAATTGAACATTCTAATTTCACAGTAACATTCTTCATTAATTTTAATTAACAGAATAAACCATTATCTAAGTAAATCTATCTAGTAAAATTATATTTATATAAAATGTTTATTGAAATATGTAAAAATCTTAATGACAAGAAAACACTAAAGACTCTAATTTCTAAACTGGTTCTGTAAATGATTTGTTTACAATTAAGTGCTCAAAATTGATTATAGATAAAAAGAAAACTTTGCCCAATGACATACGCTTTTCGTCGTCTGATTTACGTATGGATAAGCAATATATGAAATTATGTATATCATTGGGTGTGAGACACTAACAGCCGTATGCATAGTCGATCGCCAGCGACTCGCCAGAGATTCATTTCGGCGTATCGCCAGCGATTCGCTGGCGATCCGGCGGCGAAAGCTCAAAAAGCTGGCGATTCGCCGGAGATTGTCACCGGAATGTCATTTCACGCAAGTTTTCATGTTCTTTTATAGGGAAAAATTTGATATTCGTTCATTATTTTTTGAGTTTTAAGAAATGAATCATGAATAAAATGCGAGAGATACCGGTGATAATCCCTATAAAAGAAAATAAAAACTTGCGTGAAATGACATTCCGGTGACAATCTCCGGCGAGTCGCCAGCTTTTTGGGCTTTCGCCGGCGGATCGCCAGCGAATCGCTGGCGATACGCCGAAATGAATCTCTGGCGAGTCGCTGGCGATCGACTATGCATACGGCTGTAAGTGTTCTCTGTGGAAATTTAAAAAATTTCTTTACTATCGAATCAAATCCAGGTTTCCAAAGTGATGTGTTTTTACATCCACGAATGCAACAAGTTTTTTCGATAATGATATTACGAAAATAATTCGACTTTATTTAATTAATAATTACTAAACAATTAATGCCGTATAAAACATTAATAAATCCTTCTAATAAAGTTCACATTTTTGTCACCAGTTGGCGTTAAAGTCATGACGCACGGTCCCTATGTTTGGGCCGACATTTTTGGTAACCGTATAATTGGCCCCTTCTTTTACCTGGAACTTTAACCGCAGAAATGTATCTAGAATTATTAGAAAACTCCATTTATCCAACGTTACTAGAGTTGATTGAGAATGACGATCAGTACATGGCAAACAACTTAATATTCCAGCAAGACGGTGCGCCACTGTTCGTCAGTATTTGGATCGAACGTTTCCACATCAATGGATCGGAAGAAGAGGAAGTATTGAGTGGCCCCCACGATCTCCGGATCTAAGCACGTTAGATTTTTTATGGGGCCACTTAAAAATTAAAATTTATGCCACCCAGCCAACATCACTGGAAAATCTGCAATAACGGATAATTGATGAATTTCATCAAATCACCCCACAGATGCTTCAATATGTCCGAGAGCATTTTAAACAAAACCTCTATTATTGCATGGAGGCTTAGGGTCAGCATTTCCAGCATTTACTCGAGTAACTGGTAAGCTTTAACACGAAATAAAAATCTTTAAAAGATCATGGCTAGGAAGACAGTAGCAATTTAAAACTCGGGGGTTAAACTCTATGTAAAAATACTTCAAAATAAACTATCATTCGACCACTCTTTCCGTTTAAGATTTTAGGGGTAAGTTCACCCCCGCTAGGTTTCCGGTCAGAGGGTGAAACTAGCAAAAAAATTAAAGGGAAGTAAAAGGCTCAAAGTCTGTCGAACACATAAATTTATTAGGTTGGGTTGCAAGCGCTTTCGACCTAAAAAGTCATCATCAGGCAAAAAATTTTTTGTAAAGTAGGTAGGTAGAATCTACAATAATAATTTAGGATAACAAAACGTTTTTATAGAAATGCTAGGTGTCTTACCACTATGTGTCCACAGAAAAAATTAAGTATGTTGAATTAAAAATTTTTAAATTGTAAAAATTGTTGTAAAAAATTGTAAAAATTGGCACGTACTGCCTCCCTCATTCGAGGTTGGATACTGTTCAATCTTGAACCTCGCCTGCCTCCATCTAATGAAGGTGGTTTCGAAAGAGATCAATTTTAAAGTTCCACATGTGTGCTTAAGGCACCATGTGGAAAGTGTTACTTTTGGGGAAATACCGCTACTCCGTACTCCCCCTATCCCCAGTACAAATGGGGTAGACGGATTTGTACTGGGGATAGGGGGAGTAGCGGTATTTCCCCAAAAGTAACACTTTCCACATGGTGCCTTAAGCACACATGTGGAACTTTAAAATTGATCTCTATAAATTCGATAAATTCGTTTATCAATTAGGAACAAAAAAAGATTATTTGCAAATGCATTTTCAACAGTATTTCCCATTCAGAACCTACGAAAAGAGTCACAGTTTTTCAAGGTAAATAAATAAAATTTATAGTTAAATGTTACAAAAAGTTTGCTACTCGTCTTGCTTGTCATTTTTTTACATTACATTTAGTAGTTTAAAAAATAAAATGATAAGTACTAAATAATCTTAGAATATCAACCCATACATTCCATTTTATAGAACTACCTCGGAGGTAAACTGCACTATGTCGACATACAACAACTTGTGGCAAATTAAAATTAAGTAGTTTTATTAGTTAGGTTAGTAAAAAATACAAATATTTTGACAATAAATGGGTGTCTAAATGCATATCTAGTTGAAATTTATTAATTTAACAACATTCAATCTGCTGTACTATAAAAATGACTAGAATGACATAGTGCAGTTTACATCCAAGGCACAGAAACATATTCACATTTTATGAAATTATTTTAAATTTCATCTGACTAAAAAGTGTGACTCAAACATTAATTCTGACAAATGATTCTTGATACTAGTTGATTTAATAAAAATTTGGTTTCTCTTTCTTTTTTTTAGAGGAATTTGTTGTTCATGGCAAAGAAGGCAAAGACAACTTATGTCTACCCTCAACTTCAGCAGAAGTAGAATATCTATTGAACAAGTTCACAGTCAACCATCTGTTCCTCTACCTTGTGTAACAGCACAAATTCAAACGAGCAGTGTGTTATCATCAAACACTCCAAGAAAGCAGAGACTGCGACTGAAGATAGCAACATTAAGGAAACGTTTGTTTGGTGCAAAAAAAAAGAAAAATAACTCATTATTTAATATTTTTTATAAGTACCGTTTATATAATTATTCTATATTTTTGTTGTATATTAGAATGTACCTATTTTAATAAAGCTACTTATCTATGTATTATAAATTAGGCTTGCTCTATAAATCTGTGTAAACAATTTTAATTATTTTAATTTTCAAATACTTAAAACGATTTTGTTATGTTATGAATACTATGTAACAGTTTTAACAAAATATGTTCATAGGTGTGTGATCCTTTTTTAGACAATATAAGTCTAATTAAACATGTACGTAACTGTTTTTTTTTACCGTTTTTATAATATAAATAAACTTTATAATTTTTATTTTTGAAACCTCTGTCGGAAGTGCTATAAATCGAAAAATATTTCTCTGTGGTGGAACTGAAGGTCAAATGTAGTTTTCGCAGTGTAGCTACGTCTGCGTGTACTGTGAATAGTTACGTTTTCTCAGAGTATCTCTGTGGTGGAACTGAAGGTCAAATGTAGTTTTCGCAGTGTAGCTACGTCCGCGTGTACTCTGAATAGTTACGTTTTCTCAGAGTATCTCTGTGGTGGAACTGAAGGTCAAATGTAGTTTTCGCAGTGTAGCTACGTTTGCGTGTATTGTGAATAGTTACGTTTTCTCAGAGTATCTCTGAGGTGGAACTGAAGGTCAAATATTTCTGTCCCTTCTACTTCAAAGTTCCGACCATTACTTTCTTTTCTGTATTGTTCTTTCTTCTGTGAAAATACGGTCCCAAAAAACGCATGCTAATTGAACGGCGTTATGCAGAAAACTATCAAACCACAATATACCAGATATTCAGTGGCATGCGGTGACATTTTTGGAAGGGGAAGCGATTGTATAAAAATACAGCAGGCCAGTAAGTACAGCGCCGCAGACGAAAATTTTTCGCGGCGCATTCACCATTTTGTCAAAATCTTGCTTTTTTCCTTAGTACTACGGATATTCCAGATTGAGATTTTTGAAGTGTTACTATTACTTTATTACCTAGTTTAGAACTAGAAGCTATAAAAAAACTTAACACTGAAAAGCTTCCTTGGTTTATTTAAACGTAAAAAAACATTTAACTGAAGTTTTTTTTTATTTTTTCCCGCATTTTTCGCATAGTTGACAGAGCAGTTGACATTTAATTATACTTAAGATCTATTCGCCTATCCTCAAAGGTTGCAAATTTGTCTATAACATCGTCGTAAAATTTTGGATTTTCTGATAACTGTTTAACAAGCAGTTTTTCAATGCATATTGGGGCTAAATTAGAGAGTTTGTCTTCACTTGTTGAATTTTGTATAAAACTTTTAATGCGCTTTATAGCTGAAAAACTTCGCTTAACTAACGCACTTGTGGCTGGGATGATTAGTACTAATATACACAACTTGACGACTTCACAAAGGGACTTATTTAAACCAGTTGTTATAAGAAAATTTAACACATTGATGGGCGTCTTTTTATCACTAATTTCAGTTGTTTCATAAACAACACTTAACTGGGACTTTAATGCTGGAATATCGAAAAAAATTCCATAATTTAATGTTAGTGAATTAGAAGCTTCCGATGGAAATTTTGATGAATCGTAGTTAATAATATTAAAATTGCACAATTCAACAAATTTTAATTCGTTAAAGTTTTGAAATCGAGAGCTTATTTGTAGTAAAATATTATCAAAAATGTTGGCGTATAATCGACGATAGAAGGTCTCTCTGTCGCCGACATTATCAATTCTAATTCTTTTTCTTTCAGGTTCTAAGCCAAAGTTTTGAGTCTTATTCCAAAAGTGTTCAAACTGATTTTGTTTTCTATTCATTTTATTTTTAAAATCATTAATTTGTTTAATGCAAAAGCCAATGTCATTTGACTTTGTCTGTAAAATGTCGAATAAAATGTCAGTAAAAGGGAAAATTTCTGCAAAAATGTTGAGCAAAAAATTGAAATTAAAGTTTTTTTTGAGCCAATGCAAATACCCTTTAGCGGCAGTAACAGTTTCAGCATCACATGTTTCTTTATTATCCCAAACGTCTTGAAAAAAGTATATCAAAGAATCACGGTATTGAAACACTGTTTGCACTAAACGTCCATTGTAGTTCCATCACGTCGGAGCAACTTTTGGAAACCTTTTTTGAACGTGAATGTCCAAAGGGCGAGTTCCTCTCGATGACTTTTAAAAGTAGGCAGCCAAACCACTAAGCGTCGAAAAGAAAATTTTGCAATCTTTAATATTATCCATGCTTCGCGATAAAACCAAAGTCTATGTGCTATACAGTGAACGAAAATTGCATGGTTAAACTTCTCTTCCACTTTAGCTTGAAGGCCTCCTAAATGGCCAGCCATTACGGCAGCACTATCGTAGCTCTGAGCAACAAGCTTAGAACCACATTCTAAACTTGAAATAATGTCACAAACAATTTTAAACAATGCATCTGCAATTCGTTTGCTAGTGACGTCCAAAAATCCTAAGAATCACTCATGAGGAATGCCATCCAATATATATCGCATAACAATGGATAATTGATTTAAGTTTTTTACATATGTTGTTTCATCAAGCGCAATTGATACGAAAGGTGCTTTTTTAATTTCACTTTTAATGTGATCCATCACTACGTCGGCAGTGCATTTAATTAAATCATTTTGGATTCTGTTTGAGGTACCTCGGAAAGTCGTCGAATCAATAAAATGATTTTTTAGGGTATTATCGTATTTTGCTAAAAAAACTTAGAAGGTCCATGTAATTTTCTCGATTGGCGGATCCACTTGCTTCATTGTGACCCCTAAAACTTAGTTCATGCTCTCCCAGGAAACAAGTTGCATCTATTAATCGTTGTAAGACGTCCCTATTTTTTTACCCTTTCATTGTGAATTTTGTTGCTTATTTTTAAATGATTAACCAAACTATGTTCAATTCGATAGGTCCCGAATGTTTTTTCCTTAATTGTAGCACTTATATGAGATTTGCTATTTACATGTCGTTTTACACTTTTTTGAAAATTATTCAAGTCTGTAATGTATTTTTTCGGCTATATTAAAAAGTAGGCAAGGCCAGCAAAACAATTTCTTCAAAGTTTTGCAGCCGGTTAACCATTTATACTTTTCATAGAACCCTACTTGAAAATGCCTGGTAAATTTCTTTGTTGACTTTTCTACTTTTGTCTCTAAATTGATAGGATCCTTTAGTCTAGAATTAATAATGTCCATTTTCTCTTCAAAATTTATACTTGAAAATCCTTTTTTCAACAAACAGCACACAATACAGACACAATTTAGGATACTATTATTGTTCACAGACACAGTGCATAGTTCCTCCATTTTACAAAAAGAAAAACAACTACGAAAAACAAACACGTCGATTCGCGGTGAGAATTGCAATATGCATAAGCGACGTAAAAATCGCTGCCTCTCGACTGTATTTCTCGTTTTCAAACGGACTGACTACTGTCGCCGCAAAGCAGGGTCAATAAGACGAAGCCAAATCTATTGGAAGACGAACCGGCTCTTCCGAGACGCGCTTCCGCCGACTTACTCGAAGGGTGTGTACGTTTACATAATTAATTTTCTCATGGGTGGTGCGTGCGTTTACAAATTACACCAATGAATTGTTAGTACATTTACGAAGTTTAAGTAATGTTTTAGATAAAATATAGTACCTAATTTAATATTAATTTCTACGCATTTTAAACTAAAAAATATCTATTTTTAAATCTCAAAGTGTAGGGAAGCGGTGCTTCCCCCGCTTCCATGGACAGCACGCCCCTGTAGATATTAGGTTCAGTGCGGATTTGGGTAATAAAATACACGTTCTGCATTCTGTAAGAACCTGCCAAGTCTCAGTTAATTATATACCCTATAAAACTATAAAATGCTAGCCCATATCCCATAGCTTTCTTAAACGAACAAAAACTTTAGAGCTGATTATCTGTTTGTTACTATTGAGGGTTGCTAGCCTTCTGCTTAACGGCTAAATAAAGTACAGAACATACTGTTGTATTTATTTCTAAATAAGTCTTGCATGTTTTCATTGATACAAATTAAGTATGTATGACCAAATTCGAAAAGGTTTTTTAATTACTGAAATTTGATAAGTACAATTTTGTGGCAAATTTTTTTGAATTGAACCAATAGTTTTAATAGTAAAATAAAACACAGTTAACAGATTGTTTATTGTTGTAATACAAGTATATAGGAGGATTTGGGAATGTACATGGTATTACCTCATCCTTTAATTTCAGCTTTCCCCTTTTTATTTTGCTAACAGTACCATCAGTAAAAATAGTCTCATAATATTTGATAATATCTTCTAAAAAATATAGAACAGCATCATCTCTAGAAAGTGCTTTATCAGCACTATATATATATATATATGCTGCCACTATTCTAAACGTTCAGTATCCTACAAAAAAACATTAACAATGACACAATTGGGGTCACAAAAAAAATAACAGCAGCAACTCTTTATCTAACATTAAAACTCTATAAAAAATAAATTTTCTTTTCTAGTAAGTTAAATTTAATACATAATTATTGTTGTTTGTAAGTCAGCATCTATAACTGTAAAATTTTATATTAAAGAAACTTAAAATAAACTACACTTCGTAAGATACATATTGTGACTAGTTTACAATAAATATTATATTTAGACGAATACATTATTTTACTTACATTAAAAGCTTTAAAAAGACATTGAATTGATTTCTTCCTGTGTTTTCTTTAGTTTTACATTTGATTTTTTATCCTGGTTTACAATCTAAAACGACGTAAACCTTGCTTTGATGTTTTTTGTCACTCATGTTACTCATGTACTCAGGTACTTTTTTTCACATTATTTTGATTCTTTTCATCCATTTTTTAAAGAATCACTTCATTTTACATTGACTTATATAGAAAATGAACGTCAGTGAAGTTCGACCTGCCAACTACAGTCAATTTAGCGAACTTTATAAATTGAAGGACAGAAGTTTGAAATTTGATCATTATATCTAGTATTCATAAGGCATTCCAACGACATGTCAAACAATAGCTGGAAGTGGGAACAGGTCGTAAATCTAAGGCGGTTGGGACATAGTCTTCCTTCTTGAACGCTATTTTTATTAGAAATAGTAGTCACCAAGCCTGCTAATTTATAGAAAATGTATAAGCGGTTTTTTAAAAATAATATTTTTATTGTGTTCGACATAAAATATTTTAATGTAATCCATTAATTTGTGGATAGACTAAATCGTATGTCCCAACTCTTTAGACATACCAAACCGTAGCACTGCGTTTGTTTGAAATGACTAATTAGTACCTATTATTAGTTGTTGAAAAAATTGACTTGAAGGGTTCTGGCTTCCTTACGAAGCATTTTCGATAATTTAGGTTAAATCGACATACAGTCAAGTTTAATATTTGAGATTTTCTTTTGTCAGTCGAGTTTTGGGACACCATATAAATTATATTAAAAAATGTAAATTTAATGTCTTTGTAATTACGTCATAAACATACAAAAACAATTTAAAAACTTTTATCTCAACAACCTAATTACATTTAATAAAAAAAGTCGATCTTTGTAATAGTTTGTCCTTGACAAAAATAAAAAATAAACTATATTAACGTATGTTAATTTTTTGCAATATACATGTCTTGTTATGGATGCCCTTTAACCTTTGACAAGTAAGGCCTCAATGACTGTTAAGTCGAAAAAACGCTATGATTTAAAAAATATATTTTGAGTTATTGTACACGAAATAAGCAGTCTTTCTTCAATAAATCCTATATGTATACAGTCACTTGTTATATTGATTTTAATTAAATTTGCCAAAGCGATCGAAATTTTGCAACATACCAAAGTCAAATTGATTTCCAAAATGTAAAATAAAATAAAATAAAACAGAAATTATGTTTAGTAAATCGCTTTATTACTTTTTAAAATATTTGGCTTAAAAATCTATACAATTTTGAATCCGATGAAACCAATTTTTAAAATACTTTTTTTCACACCCTCATGGGTATTAGCTCATCTACTCACAGATTACAAAACGAAAAATTATGCTATTGCCTTCAACTGAACGAATATATTTCATATCCATTCTAGGTAGTAAGAACTGCAAAAAATGAAATCCACCAACCACCGTTCATATTTTGATCAACCAACTGCTATTATTTTTAAAATTTTAAATAAGTGATAATTCTGTCAAACTAATTGTCAGTATATTTTTTAGTTATTGAGATTAAACATACATTAAAATGGGATATTCTTGTGTAGAATTGATAAATAATAGCATTTCTGATTTTTTCGTCTATAATTATAAAAAATGGCCTTGCATGCGGAGGACTGGAGATCGATTCTCGGACGGGGATAAACTTTCTTTCTTTTTTTTTCGTTTATTTTATTTTAACAACTATTAAAAGTCAAATTATTTTAAAATTAGTTATTTTGTATTTTTTTTTCTCCTGGGCTCGTCTGACTATGTCTCCGAATAACACTGAAGCCTATTAGCTTATTGTGTTTTACCCCATGTTAGTTCATAGCACCCACTCTGTCACGTTTGTACCTTGTACAAGTTTGTACAGATCCTTGAGTGAGTGGGTTTTATACGTTGTTGGATCAACCTGGGGTTGTTCAAAAAGAGCCTGTCTTTTGCGATCTAGAGCTTCGCATTCGCACATAAGTTCCCCATTGTACATGCCAATATTGTTCAAATGTCCCTTTACTGGGGCGTACCCAGTCATGAACTCTTCTATCACTTTCAACTGGTTCCTATTCATAAAGAGTAGTTCTCCAGTTCTTTTGGGACATGGTCTGCCTATGAAGGCTTTTTCATGTGCCTGTTTTGGGGTGCTTCCTCAATAGTTGATATATTGTTCCCGAATCCAGTCGTTTATGAAACCCCGGACTGTACTTTTTGGTACTGCTGGGTTTGTGTCTGATTCCGGTGTTTCTTCTGACCCTCTTTTTGCAAGTTCGTCAGCCTTTTCGTTGCCTTCGATCCCTTGGTGACCTGGCACCTAAAATAGTTTTACTCTATTTCGGTCTGCCAGTGTTCTTAGTTCTTCGATGCATTCCCATACCAGCCTCGACATAACTTTCTGACTCGATATGGTCTAAAGTGCCGCTTGGCTGTCTGACATTATTTGAATATGCTGATTTTCGACAGCTCTTTCATTGTTCGTTTCTGCACCTTTCAAAATTGCGTATACCTCGGCCTGAAATACCGAAGAATGTATTCCTATAGCATTGCTATGGTGATTATAAGGATTTTTGGAGAATACTCCCGCCCCAGTGCCTTCCGCAGTCTTATACCAGTCTGTATACCAGTTTTGTTCCTGTCGTTGGGCATTGGGCTCCCTTATGGTGATCTCCTCTCTTTCCTGTATTAAAACCTCAAATGGAGTATTAAAAGAGTACCTCTTGGTTATGTGGTCTGATCTCATGTCTAGCACGTCTCCTGTCACTAACCTTGAGATACTCATGTGACCTGGCCTAATGTCAAGATTTCCCAGTGTATTCCCTAATCTGTAAGCACCTAATCTTGCCTCCCCTTGCATCACATAGTGAAGAGGTAGGAGTCATATTGCTTCCCTAGTGCTTCCATTGCAGCAGTGGTCTTATTAACCTAAAATATTTTTTTATTTGTAAATTTTCGTTAGTAGGTCGTAGAAAAAATATACTGTACAACTCGAGGGGATTGTCCACATCGCACTCAGATGATTGAGCACTCCGCTTACGGCGTCGTGCTCAAATTTCGTCTTCGTGCGATAAGGCCATCATATCGACTCTTGTTGCACAAACTATTATTTCCACTCTGAGCAAGGTACCTTCGAATCAAGTGATTTAAATATTTCGACAGACCCATTAGATGATAAAAAAAATGCTCGCGCCGCATTTTATTTGATAATTTGATAATAATTTGGCGATAAATTGGACAAATATGGGCAATGAGTCATTAATTGGATGTTATTACTAAATAAGGATTTAGAGACTATACTTAAATTCGGTAATGATTTTAATAATTAGATACCAAGGCAAACGACCTTAAACGTAATAAATAAGGACATGAAAATCTCAATTTCTGTTCTTAAAATAGACAATTCTTGGCAGATTCAAGAACTAAAAGCGCTGATAAGTTTGGCTAACAATATTCGAAATAGTAACAACTCAATTGTAGCTAGATCTGAATCTTTAATTTGAGATAAACCTCGTTAGCTCGAAAACCCAAACATTTAATTTTGGGTAATGATGACAATACAAGAGATCTCATTCAAATAGTTAAACACATTACCAACAGCCATTACTGTATTAACTGACAATGCTTAGCAAAATCTTTATTTAAGGACCACACAAAAATGTGTACTTTGGAAAGGTAAACCCATCCAAGGGCGGCTCCAAGACGATTTTTCGGGGGGAGCATTGCCTTTAACCATTCTCTTTTTAGCAATTTTTTTAAATAAAAGGCCCATAAATAGTAAGAATTTTCACCTCGGGAGGGTGTTATAGTCTGTTATAGTTTATCTATAGTTTCTTCGTTGTACTGCTTAGCACAAGTAGCGATCGTAACATGTTCGGTTTGTGGTATTTCACAAGTGTACTGCAAGTATAGTACTCGTCGCTCCCTTGTGGAAGGTTTTTAAATATTAATGGCAAAAGTTTTTTATCCAGAAATTAACCGAAAAAGAGTTAAAAATAACAATTCTTATATTTTCCTGTGGGTACCAATTTTGGCCTAAATGGAAACGACATCCAATAATTTTTGGGTTTTTTGAACTTTATATTGTGCAAGGTAAAAAGTTGACAAGAATGTTTTGGAGTCCTATACAAAGTCCTATCAACAAAGAATAAGGTTACTGACACAAGGCTTCTAGATTTTTTTCAGGATATTAGATGCAAAAAACTTCCACCCATATTTGTTTTTCTTAATGCATTGTAAGCCCATACAATTCATTAAGAAAATCTTCTGCAGACTTGGATATGAAGATAAACGTACTCGGTCCATGTTTTTTATAAAACAATGAACATTCGTATGGTTAGATTTTATGAGCATAATCGATTAATTTGCTATAAAATATCTTCAATGGTTAACTTGCAATGTCATCAACAGCTTTTTCCTTTAACATTGGAAATGTTTACGTTCGTTTATGGGACCAAGTTATGAGTTTTTAATTAAAAAAAATATCCCACTTGAATTGAAAACATCAAAATCGTCCTTTTGGATGGTGTAACTGGACCATTTTAAAAGCAGTCAATTATTATTGTTTAATAACGGTAATCTTGTCGAAGAATACCGAGTGGACGCAACGTGAGAATTCGGGTGAGATCTAGAGGAAGATCGATGAAGAGAGAAATGTGATTTAGGGTTTTTGGTTTGGTGATTTTAATTTTAAATTATTAAAATTTAAGTGGTTAGGGGTTCCCTGATTTTACAATTTCTATATCGAGGGAAGTTCTGGATAACATACTTTACGACTCTCCTTTTCAGTCACAATACTGCCGTATTAGCAGTTTCTTCTTACAATATTTATCCATTTTCAATGATATGTTACTCTTGGTACTTTCCCTATTTAAATTGTAGGGGTTGTGCATCAAACTTCTGGAGCGTTAAAATCAGTCCGAGAGCTTTTTTACATCAAGATGAAAAAAAACCTCTTTGTAAAGTTTTCGGCGGCCTGTATAATATAAAAGAACAATAAAATGTCAACCCAGTACATTTTTTATGTTTGTTAATTTTGATGTCTTTTAGTTTAATTAATTTTCTCTAGTATGATATTTTTGTTTACATGTTAAATACCCATCTATTTATTTGACTAGACTAATTAAAAATTTATCTTTTTTAATTTGTAAAGGTTAATAAGTCTAATTTTTTTTAATCTTACAATACCTTGCTAAACCTGATTACTATTAATAAATTTCAGATAATTAAAAATTGCCGGACTACCTGTTGTTTTAGTTTCTTTTTGTTTGCTTATTAGAAATTTGTAAACATCTAGCATAATACTACTGTATCGTTACCAAAAAAAATTACTGTTATGAAATGTTCTCGTAACGCCCGTATCGTCCAATTTTTTTTTTATTTGAGAGGATGGTATATATCATAAGAAAGTTTGAAATTTTGTTCTATAAAATTTATAAAGACACTAATACAGGGTGACACACCGAAAACTTCCCACCCTGAATATTTTCCTTCCAGTAAATAATATGAAAAAAACCGCAAAAACCCGTCAATTTTATAAGGGGGTCAGGTAGCACATCATTTTAAAGGAAGTTTAATTAATTTTCCAATGGCACCCTAATTTATATTATCTGCTGTCCAGCAGGTTCCGAAAAATTGCATTTCAAAGTTACAGAAGTTGGAACTTGACAGGCAATCTATACCATAATATGCTTGATGAGACTATTAATCATCTTATAGTTCACGATCTAGAAACTCAAATTGATGCAGAAGGTAATTTATTTTTAAATGAGAATCTGTTATATTTTCAGCAGGGCGGTGCTACACCTCATTTTTTCCTTCCTGTCCGACAGTGATTAAACGAGAGATTCCCAGATAGTGAGATTGGCAGAAGTGGAGCAATTAAATGGCCCTGAAGATCCCCTGATTTAATTCCCTCAAACGTTTTCTTTGGGGACTCCTTAAATCCGTTGTTTATGAAACACAACCTGCTGATATTGATGCTATTAAAATGCAAATTACAGCAGCATACCGATCAATTCCAGGTGAAGCTTTCCGAAATGTTAGAGAGGAGTTTGGAAACAGACTTTGTTACTTTTTACAGTACAATGGGCAGCATTTTGAACTGTAACCGACCACTCCCTGGTACTAATGTACTAATGTACTAATGTACTAATGTACTAATGTACTAATGTACTAATGTACTAATGTACTAATGTACTAATGTACTAATGTACTAATGTACTAATGTACTAATGTACTAATGTACTAATGTACTAATGTACTAATGTACTAATGTACTAATGTACTAATGTACTAATGTACTAATGTACTAATGTACTAATGTACTAATGTACTAATGTACTAATGTACTAATGTACTAATGTACTAATGTACTAATGTACTAATGTACTAATGTACTAATGTACTAATGTACTAATGTACTAATGTACTAATGTACTAATGTACTAATGTACTAATGTACTAATGTACTAATGTACTAATGTACTAATGTACTAATGTACTAATGTACTAATGTACTAATGTACTAATGTACTAATGTACTAATGTACTAATGTACTAATGTACTAATGTACTAATGTACTAATGTACTAATGTACTAATGTACTAATGTACTAATGTACTAATGTACTAATGTACTAATGTACTAATGTACTAATGTACTAATGTACTAATGTACTAATGTACTAATGTACTAATGTACTAATGTACTAATGTACTAATGTACTAATGTACTAATGTACTAATGTACTAATGTACTAATGTACTAATGTACTAATGTACTAATGTACTAATGTACTAATGTACTAATGTACTAATGTACTAATGTACTAATGTACTAATGTACTAATGTACTAATGTACTAATGTACTAATGTACTAATGTACTAATGTACTAATGTACTAATGTACTAATGTACTAATGTACTAATGTACTAATGTACTAATGTACTAATGTACTAATGTACTAATGTACTAATGTACTAATGTACTAATGTACTAATGTACTAATGTACTAATGTACTAATGTACTAATGTACTAATGTACTAATGTACTAATGTACTAATGTACTAATGTACTAATGTACTAATGTACTAATGTACTAATGTACTAATGTACTAATGTACTAATGTACTAATGTACTAATGTACTAATGTACTAATGTACTAATGTACTAATGTACTAATGTACTAATGTACTAATGTACTAATGTACTAATGTACTAATGTACTAATGTACTAATGTACTAATGTACTAATGTACTAATGTACTAATGTACTAATGTACTAATGTACTAATGTACTAATGTACTAATGTACTAATGTACTAATGTACTAATGTACTAATGTACTAATGTACTAATGTACTAATGTACTAATGTACTAATGTACTAATGTACTAATGTACTAATGTACTAATGTACTAATGTACTAATGTACTAATGTACTAATGTACTAATGTACTAATGTACTAATGTACTAATGTACTAATGTACTAATGTACTAATGTACTAATGTACTAATGTACTAATGTACTAATGTACTAATGTACTAATGTACTAATGTACTAATGTACTAATGTACTAATGTACTAATGTACTAATGTACTAATGTACTAATGTACTAATGTACTAATGTACTAATGTACTAATGTACTAATGTACTAATGTACTAATGTACTAATGTACTAATGTACTAATGTACTAATGTACTAATGTACTAATGTACTAATGTACTAATGTACTAATGTACTAATGTACTAATGTACTAATGTACTAATGTACTAATGTACTAATGTACTAATGTACTAATGTACTAATGTACTAATGTACTAATGTACTAATGTACTAATGTACTAATGTACTAATGTACTAATGTACTAATGTACTAATGTACTAATGTACTAATGTACTAATGTACTAATGTACTAATGTACTAATGTACTAATGTACTAATGTACTAATGTACTAATGTACTAATGTACTAATGTACTAATGTACTAATGTACTAATGTACTAATGTACTAATGTACTAATGTACTAATGTACTAATGTACTAATGTACTAATGTACTAATGTACTAATGTACTAATGTACTAATGTACTAATGTACTAATGTACTAATGTACTAATGTACTAATGTACTAATGTACTAATGTACTAATGTACTAATGTACTAATGTACTAATGTACTAATGTACTAATGTACTAATGTACTAATGTACTAATGTACTAATGTACTAATGTACTAATGTACTAATGTACTAATGTACTAATGTACTAATGTACTAATGTACTAATGTACTAATGTACTAATGTACTAATGTACTAATGTACTAATGTACTAATGTACTAATGTACTAATGTACTAATGTACTAATGTACTAATGTACTAATGTACTAATGTACTAATGTACTAATGTACTAATGTACTAATGTACTAATGTACTAATGTACTAATGTACTAATGTACTAATGTACTAATGTACTAATGTACTAATGTACTAATGTACTAATGTACTAATGTACTAATGTACTAATGTACTAATGTACTAATGTACTAATGTACTAATGTACTAATGTACTAATGTACTAATGTACTAATGTACTAATGTACTAATGTACTAATGTACTAATGTACTAATGTACTAATGTACTAATGTACTAATGTACTAATGTACTAATGTACTAATGTACTAATGTACTAATGTACTAATGTACTAATGTACTAATGTACTAATGTACTAATGTACTAATGTACTAATGTACTAATGTACTAATGTACTAATGTACTAATGTACTAATGTACTAATGTACTAATGTACTAATGTACTAATGTACTAATGTACTAATGTACTAATGTACTAATGTACTAATGTACTAATGTACTAATGTACTAATGTACTAATGTACTAATGTACTAATGTACTAATGTACTAATGTACTAATGTACTAATGTACTAATGTACTAATGTACTAATGTACTAATGTACTAATGTACTAATGTACTAATGTACTAATGTACTAATGTACTAATGTACTAATGTACTAATGTACTAATGTACTAATGTACTAATGTACTAATGTACTAATGTACTAATGTACTAATGTACTAATGTACTAATGTACTAATGTACTAATGTACTAATGTACTAATGTACTAATGTACTAATGTACTAATGTACTAATGTACTAATGTACTAATGTACTAATGTACTAATGTACTAATGTACTAATGTACTAATGTACTAATGTACTAATGTACTAATGTACTAATGTACTAATGTACTAATGTACTAATGTACTAATGTACTAATGTACTAATGTACTAATGTACTAATGTACTAATGTACTAATGTACTAATGTACTAATGTACTAATGTACTAATGTACTAATGTACTAATGTACTAATGTACTAATGTACTAATGTACTAATGTACTAATGTACTAATTGTACTAATTTATATATTTACGTTGTGATAATGTTAATTTAGATAAACCAGGATTCGATACAAATTATATTTAACTTATTTATTTTATCCCCAAATGGCGATACCATTACTTAAATTGGGGAATAAGAAATTATATTTTTCACCGAGACCTCATATGTGTCCCGCCCACCTAAATAAACAGGTCACTTGCCATTAAATATATACTATTGAAGAATTCTTGAGGATATATAGCAAACGTCCTCAGAATTACACTATCTTTAATGATTTTTTGCTTCGTCGTTTCTTTTTTATATAGGTGCGCTTACTGAGATACAGTCGTTACAATAACAGACGGATATCCCCTATGTTTTAGCACCACCTAGGGGGTTTATGTAGTATGGTCCTAGTAGAATAGAGCCGGATCAATACCAGCGAACTACCCCTTATGTTAAGATCTACCTGCGGTGCGAAGATTGAGAGATAATTATTTAAGATAGTCTAACCCTGCAGTGACATCAAGCATATTTGTGTAAGATGTGAGAATAGTCGTCCGAAGTGTCATTTACCCAAATCAGCTGAGCGGTGAATTTAGTAGCTATTAGCGAGAGTGTATCGCCATTTCGGTAGACCAAATTCTTAAATAGTTTTAGGCTGGTAAAATAAAATGGCAAATGCATACTGGGACGTGTGCATCTAGCGGCCCAAATATGACGTTGATGAATAATACATTTCTATAATAATGAATAATATAATAATAAACCTCATTAAAATTATTGACTCACCATCTATTTCTGACGTTTTTATATTGTTGTTGATACGTGGAAGTGTTGGTGATTTGAAAATATTGAAGGGACTTTGAGTCGTAAAGCACCGAAACGTTTAGTTTTGGAATGTAGAGCAGTAGGGCGTAGAGATGGCGTCGGGACGTAGACTGTCGTATAAGAGAGCGTCGAATGGGATATAGGGTAATAAAGTATCGGGACGTAAAGCATCGGATAAAAGAGATGATATCGGGACGTTGAGCATCGGAATGTAAAGCGGCGAGGCGTAGAGAGGGCGTCGGAATCCAGAGCGTTGAATAAGAGAGAGCGTCGTGAGGTAGAAAGGTAGGGAAGTAGTGACGCAGAGCATCGGATAGGAAAGATGACGTCGGGACGTAGGAAGGTAGGGAAGTAGGACGGTGGAACGTTGAGCGTCGGGACGTTGGGCGTCGAGACGTTTGGCATCAAAATGTTGGGCGTCGAAACGTTGGGCGTCGGTACATGATAGCTTCGGAGATAGAAGGTATTGTAAGATAGACGTCGTTTAGGAAAAGAGTTTTAGGAAATAAACTGACTACTGAACTATAAAACTAAACTACTGAAATATAACTGGATACAAATAAAAAAATAAATGTTTGAACATAAAATAATAAAATGAATCCATTTCTCCATTTTGAGTCCTCGGGTTCGGGCCTTTATATCCGATTTATGACTTTTTGAGAGGTCAACTTGTCGTAACGCCGATGGAACGAATTTGAGTGAATAGAAAAGAGGTGGTCGATTATTTATTGCCTTGGAAGTTCTGTGTGTCGAAAAAATGTTCCTTTTTAAAACTGACTCAAGGTGATTATAGCACCTCTTATAATTTTCGGATATCTCAAAAAGAAATTTTTTCAAAAATTTTAAATTTTTACAAAATAAATTAGGCAATAATATCTCGAATATGCGTATATTTTAAAGTTTTAATTCCTTCCAATTTCCGAGAAAAAAGTCAAACGGCTTTAAATTTTAAAATATCATATTGAAAATAAATACATTCCTCAACAGCACTCTTCTTAATATAATCCATAAATTTAAGCTCTTAATGTCTTGTTAATGATTTTTTAAAATTCGCCAAAATTAGTGACTAAAACGCCTAGTCATCATTCGTTTCTTAACGAGGCGTTTTAGTCATTAATTTTGGCGAATTTAAAAAAATCATTAACAAGTCATTAAAAGTTTAAATTTGGGGATTATATTAAGAATAGTGTTGAGAAATGTTTTTATTTTCATTATAATATTACAAAATTTAAAGCCCATAGATTTTTTTTTCGGAAATTGGAAGGGTATAAAACTTTAAAATATATGCATATTCTAGATTATTGCCTAATTTATTTTGCCAAAATTTAAAATTTTTAATAAAATTTGTTTTTGAAATATCGTTGTCCGAAAATTATAAGAGGTGCTGTATTCACCTTAAGATAAGTGCGTTAACTGTTTCAATGATTATTACTTCGTTACAAAATTTATGTTGTGCGGTGGTTTCGTGTCGAGTTCCCAGTAACTTTCAAGAAATTTGAATCTGTAACGGACAGGGTTATAGATATTATTTATTAGGTGTCGTAAATAAGATTTTCCTACGACCACTTAGGAAAGTGACACATATCACACTATATAGTCCTATGGAAAGTGCCCTATATCACACGCGTATGAATAAGAAACACCTAATTTCTATTTTGATCTATGTAATGTCCATATTAATACTAAAATCGATATGATTGTTAAATTATTAAAATCGTTGTAAATTAGATCCTAGATATTTATCTTTAAGAATTATTATTAAAATAATTTTAAAATAATGTTTGCTCTTTATTTTGGTTGAATACATAACCAATTAGATCATTTAATTGACACAAGAGCTATTAGCTCAGGTGGTTAGGACGTCGAATTTATCAACTTTGCCATTTTTCGACCGCGTTCGAATCCTAGTGAGGCAGAATTTTTTTTTTGTTCTTTTTTTTTTTTAGTTTTTTTTGTTTAGAAAATATGAAATTTGAATAAATACGATTATTGTAGATTATTTTTTTAAATACATTTTAATTATTATAGTAATAATAACCTTGGTTTTACATTTTTTTGATGACATTATTTTGTGGTCGTAGGAAAATTATTGTACATCACTTGTGTGAAAAGTGATTTTCCACACTCGTGTGATAGTCGCACTCGGCTTGCGCCTCGTACGACAATATTTCCCACTTGTGTGAAAAATGTCACTTTCCACACTCGTAATGTAATATACTATTAATTATCTGGTGATTTTTTGTTAAATGAAAAATTTTGAATTTAATAAGAATGCAATATTTTCTTCAATAAATGGAAATAATAAATTATAAAGTTACCAGGGTGCGGTAGGTTACAGAACAGTTTTTAAAATAGTATACAAGTAGATCCTATGTGTTTTATTTTTGTAAAAGTCACGTGACCAAAAAAATAAAAAATCAAACGTGTAGATTTATTATTCCTCCTGTTATTCAAGTCGATAGAATAATTTTTATTTAAATCTGTCCGGCCACCTTATAACAACAAACAACTACTTCCAGGGCTATATGCCCAACAGAACATTGGATTACAGTGTTATAAAACGTGTTGGCGACCGAATTTATCGATATAACAAACCCTTGGATTTGACATTTAAGTAGCTAACATTCCACGACCTGTTTCTCCCTATTTGGGGCCAATCAGGTGAGAAGTAGTCAGCTGGGGTAGAATCTCTAATATACTCTGAAGATAATTTGACTATTCGAACCATACATGAAAGTTTGTTAGTAACTAACTAAAATTCGAACAGTCACGCCCTCTTCACTTAAATGCTCAAATCAAAGTCCAGCGATAGTTTTAGTTATCTACTAAGAGTGAAAAATAAAATAGACTACCGAGGTCGCTCTCAAATGGAAGGTAAATAGATCAAAAAATAAATGACAAGTGCCATAACTTCAGAATCCGTTCGGCCACCTTATAACAACAAACAACTACTTCCAGGGCTATATAATCAACAGGGCGTTGGATTACAGTCTTATAAAACGTGTTCGCGACCGACTTTATCGATACAACAAACCCTTGGATTCGGAATTTAAGGAGCTAATATTCCACGACCTGTTTCTCCCTATTTGGGGCTCATCAGGTGAGAAGTAGTCCGCTCGAGTAGAATCTCTAATCTACTCTTAAAATAATTTGACTATTCGAACCATACACCAAAGATTGTTGCAAATTAAATAAGAGCGAAAAATAAAATATACGACCGAGGTCGCTCTCAAATGGAAGGTAAATAAATCAAAAAATAAATTTAAATACTAAACTGAACACCAAGAATCTCAGTGCAGGCACGTTTCAACTTCTGTAACTTTAAAACGCAATTTTTCGGAACCTGCTGGTCAGAAGATCATAAATTAGGATACGCCCATTAAAATGATGTGCCACTTGATCCTCTTTCTAAATTAAAATTTTATGGGTAACATATACCCCCTCCTAGGAGGTTGAACCACGAGTGTTCATTGTAGATGTCCCCCTTGAAAATAAAATTGACGAGTTTTTGCGATTTTTCTAATCATTTACTGGAAGGAAGATATTCATAGTGGGAAGATTTCGGTGTGTAGCCCTGTATATATATAACACAACATGAAGTGTTAAATAACAAAAAAAAATCGACGTTATGAACATTACGAGAACATTCCAAAATGGTAAATTTTTGGTTAACGGTACAATATTTAAACCTCTAATATTGCAAAAATTTTTATCTTAATTGATTTATTATTAATGATTGTAAGTTTAGTCGCAGTTTAATCATGCGGATACGCATAGGAATCAGCAGTAGACATCATCAATAGACATTATTATCTGAATGTGATACCTACACTACTGCGTAGCAGATTAGATATCCTTGCTTGCCATAACAAAAAATGGTGATAATGAAAACTATTGATTAAAGAGAAAATCACGGGCCAGATATTTTCTCTTTTAATTACGCTCCAATAGAATGCAGTTTTTTTGCCAAAAGAATAAAACATGTAAAGACAGAAATAATGTACTATGCATAAAATAAATTTTAGGTAAACGAATTAAAAGGTAGAAAAAGAACAAGGTCCTTTAGATCTCACAAAGATTTGTATTTTTATATACTACAAAATATACTGCGAATTGTTAAAAATCTTGTGTGATTAATAATGGAATATATAATGACGAAATCGATAGTTTCTGTTTTTAAATAGAACACACTTACATACACTACATATCTTCTTCACACTTGCATTGCATCACATGCTTCAAATAGCTGTTATCATTAAGATAACTTTTCATTACATGGCAGTCCTAGCAAAAGACAAAGGTTAAACTCACCTCGTTAGCAACCTTGATTGCCAAGAATGTTTGTTTTTTATTATTAGACTTTTTGGTTTTTATATACCTACACGTCTTGTTTTACTTGATTACATGAGTTATAATGCGTTTTTCTTATCGAATTTCTTATCATAGACCAACGCTTCGAGTTAATATTTAAGCGCCATCTTCACTTAAAAATCCAAATTGTAGTTTGTAAATTAATAAGAACACGAAAAATAAGTTGAAATAAATCCCAAAAGCAGATAAATTCTTATCATTTAAGAATTAATCTTCATTTGGAATATGTTTCAACTAATATTTCGTTAATTATACATGATAGTACCTAATATCAAAATTAGCTGTGTCTAAATAATAGCTGGTTTAAAGAATAATCATTCAAAATTATGAGTGTGATAAACTTTGACAAAGCTTAAGATGTGACCTGTTCAAATGACATAAAATTCACATTACTCACATTCAAAATATATATCAAAGTTAATCGAGGTCATAAATGTGAATGAAGGTTTTAGCAACCGGCTTTAAAAAAATATCCATATTTTGCTAATTTTCCGGTTTAAAACGGACTTTTGATGCTATAATATTCATAACAGTTAACTAAGTTGGCGATAGATGACAATTGTGTGTAATAAGTCAAATGTTCAATGATCCTGGGAAGACATTTTATTTTGTTTGTTTCCATATTTAAATAATTTTCTGGACCAAAATACAAATTTTAGGACAATTTTTTTACCGAAATTTCCTTTTTGGTTCTTATATTATTAAGTTGTGGTATAACTTTTATATGATAAGCCTATAGACTAAGATACGAAGGACGGTCGACCTTCACCCATCTGCTTAATGGATGAAAAAGAATTTTTATTAAATAAAATATGTTAATAAATATACCACAAATGGGTTGCCTAAGAAAATATTATTAAGACTATTTATTTTCTTGAAGTAAAAAATACCACACTCTAGTAAAGTATCCCCCAGATGCTTTGATTATGCCCAAAATTTAATCAGCTTACTGCAGGATTCATTAAAGCTTAACTTTAAAATTTGGTGTTTTTCTCTTCATCCGTTTTTGAGTTGTCTTCAAAATTCTAAATTTGCACTTTTCTCAAATATATCGAATGGGGTCTATTTTACGGAAATCATGTATAGGACAGAATTATAGAATAAGACATCACAAGCAATTATCATGGTTCCTATACTTTTCTTATCTGCATACAGAAGGGAAAGTAAAAAATAGCCTTGATAATATTTTTTTAGGCAACCCATTTCCAGTATATTTATTAACATATTTCATATTATAAAAAATACGTTCTATCCATTAAGCGGATGAGTGAAGGTCGACCTTACTTGGTATCCTGTACTACTAGAATGTCCTTTATTAATTTTAAACTATCATTAAATCATGGCACAATATTGATGGTGTACATTTTTGGTATATAGGTACTATGTTTATTCTAATAAATATTACAATATTTTTAGATAATTAAAAAGAAGTAAATTGACATAACCAAAACGTGAAAACTACATTCTAAGTAAATATCTGCAATTTGCATTCCGATGCATTCTGAAACACTTCAGAAAAAATATAGACCATCAATCAACGTGGATTTGAGTTTTTAATGTCAAATGATTTAAATGCAAGTTAACCAATCAACAAATCAGAATACAGACTAAACCAATGAGAAATCGTAGTGAATATCGCTGTTTTGACCTTAACTGAATCTTCAGAGAACATATGTGTTAGTTAATAAATAATATTAGGTATATTTTCAAATTTCTACAACCCACTATTGAAAATCGATAAATTTTAATAATTAATTTAAATTATTAAGATAAATAAAATAAAATATACTTGAAAAAAAACAAATTTTTTTTATCCAATTCTAGATTTAAACTCCTGACCTTTCGCACAACATCTCAGTGTGCTGCCACTGCACCAAGAATATACCTGATTTTCTTTTCTTTAATTAGGCATTCCAAACAAATGAATTGTCAGTGGAAAGGTTTGGAATATCTAAGGGTTACGACATACGATGTATTAAAACCCGCCTATACATTTCTTCATAAATTAGCAGGTGACTGACTACTATTTCGAATAAAAATAGCGTCCAAGATGCAAGACTATGTCGCTAATCCCTTAGATATACAAGAAATTTCCACTGAAATAATTTATTTTAGAAAGTTTTATTAAAATTTACCGTGACATATCACTTTAATGTAACAAAATTACAAATATGACACAGATAGGTATTTCTTGTTTTTTGGAAAAAAAAAATTGTTTATATTGGTTTTAAGTATTTTATGAATTATTATTTATTAAAAACTGTTTATGGGGTATAAAATATATAGCACAGTTACTAAAAAGATATACACACAACCAAACTTATATGGAATCATCTATTATTTTTCATAATTTTTGAGATGTATGAACATTTTTTGTTTATGAATAAAACTCGGTCCTTACCAAAGACTTCTGATGATAAATAACCCACATAGCAATAAAAATAATTAATTATTTGACCAAATACACACAATGGTATTTTTTTGGTTTCTGAAACGAAATGAGATTTAAATTTTTAATAGCCGAAAAGCAAAAACAGAAAGAATATTGGTAATTTTAATAATCCGTGCTATTACCTCTAACCATTTTGCAAGCTTCTATTCGCCTTGGCATGCTTCTTATTAAATTGTCAACATTGTCTTGGGGTTTGTTTCCCCATTCTGCTAATGCTGCATCAATAAGCTGTGCGACATTTCCTGCATTGTTTCGACGAGCTCTAATCCTTCTCTTGAGCTGGTCCCACAAGTGTTCGATAGGATTTAGGTCTGGTGAACAAGCAGGCCAGTCTAAAACTGTGACATCTTCTATTTCAAGATATTCTGTAGCCACTCTGCTGGTATGGGGAGGTGCATTATCGTGCATAAAGACAAAATTATCTCCAATTGCAGCTCTCCAAAGCCTTACGATTGCTTCTAGCACTAAATCAACATATCTCGGAACGGTTAAAGTCTTTTGAAACAGTAACAATGGAGTTTTTGCTTCCAGCATAATACCTGCCCAAAACATTACAGTTCCTCTTTGATATCTTGGGACATATCTGGCAGCGTGGAGTCTCACTCATCTTCCTGGAGCTCTGAGAACCCGAATTCGATGGTCATCTGATCTCGTCTCATCCAAAAAAAAGCATATTTTGCCAATTCTCAATTGTCCAGTTTTGGTGTTGGAGGCACCAATTTAGCCGGTCAATTTTATTTTGCCTAGATAATGGTGGGACCTGTAACTCTTTCCTACTGTACAAACCTCGTGCGCGAAGTCTTTTTCTTAGAGTTTCAATTGAAACGTTCATACTTGTAGCTTCCAGAAGTTGTCGTTGTAGCTCTAGATGAGAAACACTGGGATTTCGTCAAGTAAATTGGCACACAAAACGGTCTTGTTGTTCAGTTGTGACTCTTTGACTATTTTGTATGGGCCTGTTCTTGAGAGTTTCTAGTTCCAAGTATCTTTCATATGTTTTCGATACGACACCCTGGGTATCGCTTACTACCTCTGCTATATCTCATTGGGACATTCCTTGTTCAATGAGAGCAATAATTCTTACTCCTCTGCATATCTATTAGTCCAATATAAGGCATTTAGATGTTTTTTTGGACCGAAATAAAATTACCGGAGGATCGTGATTTTACTTCTGAACACAAAATTCACAAGATAATAAATCTCAGCAGTCGCTTCTTTTTTATTATCATGTTTGTTAAGAACAAAAGGCCTTATCTTAAAGTTAGTTACCAAATTTGTTCCTTACAAAACGTTTATTCAAAAATACACAGTGATTCCATATAAGTTTGGTTGTGTGTATTTACCAATATTTGTGAAAATATTGCAGAAAAATATGTATTTTAAGTTAATAAATATTTCTAAATTTTATGTTACTTGGGTTTTTTTGGTAGAAGTAGTGCATTATATTAAGCTGAGAAGCAATAATGTATATTCTTTGATCTGTGTCAGTTGACCGGGAAGCGAATTTTTTAAAAATTATGTATTCATTTCAGGCGACATTCAATTCATTTTTTATGTTGGTTCGGTAACGTAATTTTTTAACTATTTTAATATTTCAAATATATAACTTTTTTTGTTAGTGATGTTTTCTTGTGCAAATATGGGCAAAAAATGTTTGGGGTGGTAAATTTCATGACAAAAAACATTTTTTTTAATGCCGTTTCTCTATAGCTAGGTATACTGCATTTTTCCAAACAACAAAATATATGGTTTTTGATCTCTTCTATTTTTAATATATATAATATAATTTTTCTCGAAAAATACTGGTTTTCTATATTTTTTGCGAAAATTTACTGTAGAAACTAGTTATTTTTGGGTGTTGACACATTTTTGCAAAAACTCGCACCTGATTGCAGCAAACAATTCACTTTTGTTCCAAAAAATAAAAAAAAATAGGTTTGACAAAATCCGCACTTTTTTGTAAAGAATTAGTCTCTACCATATTCACAATTGTTCTATTTTTTTTTCTAAATCGCTTACTTTTTGTGACGCTAAAGTGTTATGAACCCAAATTTACTACTAAAAAATATACTGACAATTATTAGTTTGGCAGAATTGTCACTTAAAATTTTTAGAATTTTTAAAATATGAACTGTGAGTGGTGGACATCATATCCTTGCAGTGTTTTCACTAGATATAATTAATTATGTCAGTTTGCGGAAAACGTCAACCTTGCGGGTGTATTTGGAAGCGCAAAAGCCTATTTTTGATAGTGATCGTAGAAAAAAATTTTTGTTCATGTAAGAATTTCATGTGTAGAGCCTCTAATGGAATATATTTAAGTTCCTGAAATAGTTTAGGCTATTGCACTTCGAAATTCAACTGCAAAGTTGACATTTCCGCGAACTGACATTAAGTGACACTTTGTCGATCGCCGAGCGGAAATCTTGATGGCTTTGTCGCACTCCTAATTTAAATTAGATAAAATATAATAATATTTATTTTTAATAAATGATTTTGAAATTATTTGTACCAGGTATGATGTTTTTTCTTATATTATCCAAGTTAACATTGACTTTGAATATCAACTCCTTTTTTCATGAATAACGTAGATATAAGCTACATATTGTTACGCTGGTTTTTGGTATCAAAATTTATTTGAACTCAACTTTTACAATAACTCAATTCAACTGACACAATAACTTTAACTGATAACATTAACGTTTAACGTCTATCATAAAACTGAACTCTGACGTCAGGTCGTCGACTTATATAGCTTTCTTAACCTTCTCGAACCTTCTCGACCTGTAATGACATTTCTGGACATTTCTGGACATTTCTGGACATTTCTGGACATTTCTGGACATTTCTGGACATTTCTGGAAATTTCTGGACATTTCTGGACATTTCTGGAATATTCTTTTACTTGTACTTTTACTTATGACGACAGCAGCACACTGTAGAGCGATGAGTAACATTCCACTTCTTTTTATATCTGTACGTTTCCTATGATAGCAGCTAGCTACTGCAGGGTGCTGCGTAACAATATTATACACTACTTATGATACATTTTTAGTTTTTATATTTATTTCTTAAAATAATGTGATCGTAGAAAAACTTTGTGCGCATTTTGAGCAAAAAGTTCGTTGCCGCTTTCGACAAATTGCAGCGCTCCGCTACGCGTCACGCGGTAACTCTTTATCTCAAGCGGCGAAGTATCACCTTTCGTAAATAATACACAAATAGCTATTATAGCAATTTTTGACGCCTTTTTAACATGTCAAATGTTCACAATTTCGTAATTTTTTGCATTTTCTCAATTTTTTCACCATTAGAATATTATAGAAGCAAATCGCATAAATTTATTGCCTAGAAAGCCCATCTTAGTATTGAAAAATTATCCTATGCTTGTATATTTGCTAACGCCACCTTAAATAGTAAATATTTTCTATGAGTTTGTCTATTTTGTTTGTTCTCCAAGTGAAAATATAATTTTTTCTACATAGAAAACAACTTAAAAATAGTTTGCTATTTCAAATGATTTCATTTATTTAACGCCAATTAATTGTTTATCTTTATCTTTACGCCTTTGAACTATTATTCATTATACGGATTCCCGAGACCTTGACATCACAAATACACATGGTTATTTTTTTATCGTATTCACTTGAATGTTAAATGTGATATGAGAGGTTAAACTTCAACTTTAAAATGTTGGATTGTTATTTTTTAAATTATTTAAATTAAAGTGAAAGTTACGGACAAAGTAACGTATTCCGAGGCTAGAAAAATAGTTGTTAATAAGACATCAAAAGAAAATGTTTTCTATGTTGATGCTACTTCAAAGAAATCAAATTATTATTCAAGATTTGGCAAAATAATTTTAGTACCACTACCATCGTCTATCATGAAGACGATAGTGAACACAATGCCACCAATAAACATTCCCCAATTTTTGTTGTCTTGTCGAGTTCTACCAAACGTCAATATTTCATCAGCGTGTAACAAAAGAAATTAAAATAATAGGTCCCCATGTGTTGAACGCGAAAACCTTGAAGTAGACAGCGAGGAGAACAAAAAGGAAAAACGTAGGCGTGGTTGGCCAAAAGGCAGGCTTCGTAGTAATAACTATAGTACTATTGAT
Organism: Psylliodes chrysocephalus; assembly: GCA_927349885.1. NCBI lineage: Eukaryota > Metazoa > Arthropoda > Insecta > Coleoptera > Chrysomelidae > Psylliodes > Psylliodes chrysocephalus. The sequence goes on from OV651817.1 coordinate 26,879,085, forward strand.
CTGGATGATGCTAGTACTAGTGATCTTGATGATACGACCACTTCAGGAGATTAACAAACGGGGTAGAAGTAGAAGCCAAAAGAAATATCTTCCTAAAAAATCATCTAATGACTGTGATTTTAGATTTAAAAATTTAAATATACAAACAGAAATCTTAAATTTCCTATCTCCAAACAGGTAAAACTTACTGTCTGGCTAGTGCTAATTTAAGAACTACTTCATTATGATCAACAACATAATGAAGTAGTTCAAATTAAATTTGGGAGAGATATAATACTTAAAATGCGTTTGCAGTTAGTGTGGTCCAAGTGAATGAAGAGTTCCGCAACTGATGGATTTGAGTTGATAATACTTGAAAATTTTTCCTAACAGCTATTAAAAATACCACCTCCTTTGCTAGAGATGTTTGAGATGCACGGTCCGGTCTGAAGATGTTGTAATCGTTTATGTTCTGCAACGTTGATATCGTTTAAGAACAATAATTACAATATAAGAACATTTCGGAAGTATTGGAAGGCTCTGGAAGGTTAAATATGTTTGCCCTCTTTTGTCGTTCGTAAAATTAATTAATGATATCTTCTCTGCTTATCCCGGTATAATTTTTATAATACTTGAACTTTTTAATTTCGACTTTTAGTATTAACTTTGGAGCTAAGGTTATCAATTTCTCTCAATAGCGTGAGCACACTTTTGAAGGAGAGGCGACAATTGTTGAAGAAATAAACCAAATTTTTTCTTTGTTAAATCACAGCACAATATTCAGATGCCTTCAGAACAGTACAGTCCACACTGGGGGGTGTATTATGGCATGAAAACTGTTACAAGCAATCAGCTTATTACCAAGCACACTATTAAGTCTGTTGATTACAAAATTCACCGTGGGCCACCTGACTATTAGTGAATATTTGACGTCAATAGCTGTTATAATGAAACAAGTTTATGTGGACAGTTATTGCAGTGTTATTTATTATTAATGATAATGATAGATAAATGCAGAGCATTAATCAACCAAAAGTATTAGGTTTAAGTAGTTCTAGTCAATAATTGGCGAGGAAAAAATTATACAAAAATAGACTCGTTCTCTCATTAATTGCGATTATCTTGCTTTGACAGATTTTTATTTATTTTTTATAATTATTCATATTATTTCTGGGTTTTATATTGTTTTTCTAATTTTGACATATAAAGTGAATTTTTTGTAATCACAAGAAGTGTCAGAATGATCTACTTTACAAAACCAGTTGAATAATAGGCATTTTCGGAAACCTACTAGAGATAACAAATCCAGATTACTGGGTTTACCCGATGGATTACGTGGATCACTAAACTTGGTGCCGACAGTTTACAAACGAGTTGGATTATTGTTCCTGTTCAATCTTTGACGTTTCCCCCTTATTTGTTAAAGAACCATTTTATTTAAACATGCTTGTAGTATGGCTAATAAAGTCGCTATATGGGCATAAATATTATAAGTTATAACTAATTAAAGATAGAAAAAACTTCAAAGCTACTACTGGCAGTCACCAAAAACCAAAAAATTGCGTTATCCCTTTATAAAATCCTGCGATACGCATGCGGATCTATTACTAATCTTTTCGTAGAGTGGGTCACAAAATATTGATCTCTATCACAAAGCTGTATCAGTAATCTACTAGTTTCCGAACACGGATAGGGTTAGTAAACATAGGTAAACGAACAATATCCATAATCCATAATCTTTCTGATCCGAGTAAGTTTCCGAAAACGCCTAATATTGAACATTATGAAACTGAGATCGAAAAATTCATTATGTTACCAGCTGAGAATAGAAAACAAATAAAAATAAACCTTTTTTTGTTTTAAAATCAATAATATATATATATGAGTATTAAAAGTTTATATTAAAGAAGCGCAGAATGATAGAATATTCAAATGGAATTTGGTAAAATTTATAATCTGATAATAATATTGTTTTGTTCCTTATTTTCCATTCTAAATCGTCACAATATAAATAAAACACAATAGACGACAAAATAACCTACTTTTTGAAATCTAAATAACTTTAACAACTAATACAAAAACACTGCAACAAGTCGTTGAGAATAAATTAATATTATTTTTTATCTTTCAATAAAAGAATGAATTTAATCATATGCAACTAAGAATACAAGAAAGAAGTAATATTGGTTGTCTAGATGTCAGTAATTAAAAAAAAAAAAGAAAAATCGTGTATGTATATAAAATAAGGCGTTTTGCAACTGATTTCATAAATTGCTATTGTAACTAAGTATTTTACATTAATTTAATTAAAAAATGATTTACCTTGTAAAAATATAGAAAATATATACAAATCCTGGTTGTTTCTCAGAACATTTGGGTTGTTTATTCGCTCCGTGCGAAGTCATGGAAAGGGAAGCAAAAGCGATAGTAGCGCTAGCTGCGGATAATTCGTGCATTTTAGGGCGATATTTTGTAATTTTGGCATATCAAATACACGTATACATTTTACTTTTTTTCAAAAAAAGTAGGTAAAAACAATACAATAAGCAACCGGAGTTGCTGTGTTGAAAATTGTACAAATACTAGCAAAAAAACAGTGAAACTTATATAAAAAATTTCAGTATCAAAGTGGAAATTAAATCAAGGAAATAAATGGATAGATATACAATAAGAAGAAAAATTACCTTTATTTTTGTAATAATAACCGTAATGCTGCAAATAGTAGACATCAGAAACTTAAAAGGTTTTAAATAAACAATAAATTATCATTTTACCAAGTTCTTTAATATCCCTTATTCTTAAATGTTCATTCAGCAAGGACTAGATTTCAAGATTTCTGCCTTTGATTATTATATGTGGTTGGAACGCAATTTTGTAACTTACTGATGGGAAATTAGTTTTAATCATTCATTCTATGTTTTCTTTCGAACAAAAATGAAAATATAAGTAATGATCCTTTTTTTATACATTTTAACTTCAGGCTATTATTAAATGGTATTTTTGTATTTTGACAGAATAGACTAATTCTTCAATGAAAACTTATTAGACTTAGGCAACTTCTCATACATTTTCCAGTAAATACTGTTGCCTGCCTATATTTTATTATTGATTTATATCGATTATACATAATTTTCTTTAATTTAAGCGATAAAAATATATAATAATAATAAATTAATGTTTTACTTGTTTTACAAATCCATACACTTTTATTAAAACTAACATGTATACTTTTTAATTACGAATTCTATTAAAAGTTGCATTTGTCAATACACGCAGAAATAGTCCATTAGTATCAAAACGAATTGGCGCTGCTGTCGCGCACAGAGCGAATAGGTGGTCGTTTTGAGAGTTCCGTTCCTGAAGGGTAACCAACGGAACTTTACTACTAAGCCTCTGCTGACAAAAAGTGCAAACTTCAAATTTTTAGGAAAATTGTTAAAAGTTATTTCTCTAAAATATTCGAGATATTTGAGCAAATGTGTAAATTTTGAATTTTGAAGATAACTCAAAAACGAATAAAGAGAAAAACACAAAATTTTAAATTTAAGCCTAATTAAATTTTCATAGTCAGAACATCTGGAGGGAGTACTTTTAGAGGGTCGTTCTTCTATTTTATTGAAAATATCTATTATTTACGATTGGAGAAGAAAATTATGCAAATAAAAATTGCTTGCCATATTATTTTTCATAATTTTTGTTCCATACATAATTTTCCTAAAATGGTCCGTATTCCAGAATTTGACAAAATAAACAAAATTCGAATTTCTAAGAAAATCGTTTAAAATTGTTTGTGATGGCATTTTCTATAATTTTTGTCTTATATATCGCCGGTGTCGTTCTAATACCTCGTAAGCCCAAAAGTAACATTTTACAGGAGAAGCCAAAAACCGTTCTGTTTATTTATTACTATTACTATACGAGGTATTAGAAAAGTTAAATTTTTAAAGTTTTAAAAATTTTGTGGGCTACGAGGTTTTCTGTAATGGTAAATATGGGTAACCGCAACAATTTGACGTAAAAATATCATTTTTTTCAAAATGAGGGTTACGAGGTATTAGAACGACACCGACGATATGATTTCTCTAAAATGGACCGTAATTTAAAAATTTGAGGAAAAGCGTAAAGTATTTGTTTTTCAGTAATTTTGTTGGCAATGAATATACTCGTATATAAGTAAGATGTGTGTGGAAAATGTATGTATTTAGTTCATCCTCTAAACATTTACAGGGGTGATAAAATAAGTTGTACAAAATAACCGGAAAAAGCCTGTAATAACTAGACAGGAAAGTCATGTGTTTAATACTGTTTTTTATTGTATTATTTGTGTTGTGATATTTCTATTATTTTATGTTATGTCGACAAAATAATATAAATGTTAATTTTTGACAGTACTACTTGTTTTTTAGTTATATTTCTGGCAATAAGTTTTTGAATTGAGTCGCTATTAAGACTTCCTAATCCTACTAGGGGGCATAGAAGGGCCTAGGGTCCACTAGAACCAAAAATATGCACTGCGTATGCATATAAGAAAACAATTAAACATCTGGAAAACTACATATCTTATTTTAACGAATTAAAAAAAAAAACCGTTTTTATTAATTTTATCTCATATTGACTCATTGTTTTGATTAGATACTTACATAAATCCAGCCAACACGTCTAGAAGAGTACTCTTTCCAGCACCAGAAGGACCCATTATTACTGATAATTCACCTGACTTGAACTGACCTGATACTCCATGAAGAATTTTCTTTGTTTCTGAAACAAAAAATCTTCAAGTTAATATTAAAGCGCAATTAATTCATTACTCAAAGTTACTTTTTTGCTACTAAATATTTTTTTACATCGATACTGGTGATCTCGCTACCCCCAAATACCAGAAATTCAACCGAGTCCTCTGTTGTTTCAACCAAAGGTAGGGATCTTTAACGGTCCTTCACGATGTATTGACTCGAGATCGACGGCTTTACATCTCCTCCGAAAGACGCTATACCTATAAACTTGTTGATACAACTCATGCCAGCTATAGTATGTAACTACGCGGGCAGTTTGTTTCGCTTTATGGGTACGCTGACTTTTCTTAAGATAAATACCCATCCAAGTACTAACTTCGCGCGACCTTGCTTAACTGCAGATGTCAATACACAATAGTGAATCTGCTAAGCGGGACCGCTGTCCTAACCTACTCTTTAACATAACAACATGAAAACAAATAGAAATAAGAAAATATGAAATTTGAAGCTGTCTTGAGGGAAACTTGTCCAATGATAATTTACCACTATTTATCTAGGAAGGGGCCTATTTCATAAAACTACTTTGCACATTGCAAATTTACGAGTACAAAATATTTGTGTTTCATAAAATAACATCGTTAACTTTGCAGATTATTAATTTTTCATTTTGAATTTTTAAATTGCTTTTCAAATTTCTCTTCTATAAAACATAAATTTAGTAAAATATGCAAACTGCAAAGTGAACAGCTGCAACATAGTTTTATTAAATAAGTTCTTGGTTCTCTGGCAAGATTTTTTATCCAATCATCTTCCTACTACTTGCCGGTTGGTTAGTTTCCTGACAGGTTAGTTTTCGTGGTCCCACATACGAGTTGTTTATTTTGTGTATTGTCATATAATTATGTCTGTAATGAACAGAATATTATCCATGCATGGTCTGGTTCGAAATATACTAATTGCATTTGTTATAATGAGAAGAGTTTTGGACTATTATATTTGTAATATTTTATTGTTCGAGGGTTTAGCACATTTCCACAGTGCCACGCCGTCGGTCCAAAAGACTTCAGAATTAAAAAATTAGAAAAATGTTTATCGGTACGATTAATTTATTATATACGTTTATTTTTGTTTTTATTGCTGTTTCCTCTTTCCTATGAAGTTATTCTTGATGATGCGATACAGTATCGAAGCGTTTTGACGTGTAGAAGATTGAAATACTTTGTTGCAGACGCACCAGCGGTGGAGCGCTCGACGATGTGTCTTAAAAAAACCGTTGTAGAATATGCTATTGTTACATACTGGAATAAATAATTACCTTAAGCTTTCACGGCTCAGATTGTTAATCGCTTAACTTTTGATTTCTCGACCTGGATTCAATAACCAATAAAAGCAATCTTTTTTTATTTGGGAAGAAATATGAAAAATAAAAAAATATGACTACTGCTGCTTATTTATTTTATTTTATTGTATTTATCACAATATAACACCTACAGTTAGGCAATCCGTTAATATTTCCGCTATTTAATTTGTTCTATTTTGAAAACCGAAGTAGGTATATATCATCTTTATTATTAAAAAAAGTTTTCTTTCACTGCCGTTCATCTTATTATTGTATTTAAAAAATAAGCTAATGAAAATTATTATTATTATTATTATTATTATTATATTCTAATATAAAAGATCACTTTTATCAGGAATTAAACACGGTTCGTGAAATCTAAAGTTGAGCGATTAACGATTTGAGCTAATTATTTAATCGAATCTTTAATCGAATTTCTCATAAGACACTGTACAAACACACACATTTTTAAAACAAAATTTTCTCAAAAATTTGCACGGTAAGGTATAGTTAAAAGTTCACTATTAGATAAATAAGGACATCTACTATTAGAAAAAAATTAATTTTAGTCATAATCTAATATTTTTTATTTAACATTGGTGGCGAAAGGACCTCCTTAAAAGTGTGACTGTGCAGTTTACTCTAAATACCAATACATATATACATATGTATATTACTGTACGAAAAAGACGGGAATTATTAAATTATTTTCGAAGATATCCTGCACTGTAATGTATTGTCCTCTAATCGCATATGGAGATTCTTATTAGGCAATTAGACCATGCTAAATCATTTTCTATTTCCATTAAATATAAATTAGTATTTACGCGTTTAATTCTTATTAATACGTATATATTTTCAATACCCAGCTTTTAGTTTACAGACTCTAACTACTCACTCCTCACTCTGTATATTTAGCTGAAAAAGTATCAAGTAAAAATAACTTGATGTCTACAGAAGGCAGGGGCGCATATACGGGAAAGGTAATGGGGCTAATTACCCCTAAGAATTTTTATACCTAACTTTTTATAGGCAATAAAATGTATGATTATCAAAAATACAGTCTTAAATATTACCACTACCCGCCCCCAGACTTAAACTGTATTACCACTACCCTCCCAGAATTAAACTCTGGATGTGCCACTGACAAAATGCCTTACTTTGATTTTCGCTTACTCGCAATTTGTAAGTTCATTTAAAGATCAACTTTGTATTTTTAACTAGGAAGCATATATGTTTACATACACCATACTGTTAATACAGGGTGTAACAAAAAGGTAGGTCATAAATGGATCCACATATTTTGGGGTCAAACATAACTTACCTTGATGTAAATGTGCTAACAAAAAGAGTTATATCCTTTGGAAAGTACAAAATAAAAATCGATTTTTTCCAATATTTTATGAACTGTTTAACATTTTGTAATGAAAATGGATACATGGCTTTCTTATCATAAGAGCATCTATTTCGCATAAAACTACGAAATCTGTATAGCCCATAAAAATTAAAGGGGGGTTTTGAACCCCAAAAACCCCCCAAACTATTCAATGCGTTACAATTAAATTAGTATTGTGACACCATTGGTTTAATACATAGTTTTTTTGCCTCTTAGCAAAGCCAGTTTTTATCGAGATGGGGCCTCTTTTTGATTATCCTTCAAAAATTTTGAAGTTGGCTATCCAACATTTGTAGTTCCTACTGATAAATAACCCAACATTTGCTTTAACAATTACATACTCTTAATTGAAGCTTTCGATTATTGTGTATTTTAAGAGTGTTAAAAAAATTAAACTTTCTGTTACAATGGTTTACGCGTTTGCAGAAATGGCAAATATGCATTTAATTCTGGGTAAGTTTGGTCAGGCTAAAACAAGGTTTTAGATAATTATTTGTAATTCTGGTATTCACAGGTGAATTCCAACAGAATAGTGCAGCAGCTGCAAGGTCATATGCGGAAAAATATTCCAATCGGAATACACTAGACAGACGATTATTTCCGACCGCAACTTGCTAATAGTGGTCATCCAAAAATGGATACAAACGATTTAGAATTAGTCGAAGAAAACCCTGGAAGAACTACAAGGGTATTACCTGGTCAAATAGATGTTGATCACATGATGGTCTGGAGAAGATTGAAGAAACAGCAGCTTCATCCTTATCACTTAACAACCGTTCAAGAATTACTAGACGATTCTTAACGGAAAAAAATCGAATTATAAATTACATAAATCTTATTTTGTTTACCGATGAAACTACCTTCAATATAAATGGCATTACGAATTACCATAATTTCTTCCAAATAATTTAAATGGTGCAAATTACTTGCAGTTCTTACAAAATGATTTACCAGAGTACTTGGAAGAGGTAAATTTAGGAATAAGGCAAAATATGTGGTATTAACCAACTTCCCCACCACTGTGCATTGCGTTTCAACAATTCCAAAGTCAGTTGCCCAACATATATAAAACTGATGATCTAACACAACTTGTTGACTATCCTCTATTTCTTCACAAAAATCGTATCATTCAACCCTATTATGACTCTGATGTAAGCATAAGTAGAAATATATTGAGGTCATTTCTATCTAATTGGGAAAACGCCCTAATTATATGTACTGATGCTTCTAAAACCTCCACTGGAACATGTTTTGCTTATTATATTCCATCTAGAAACATAGACAAATCAAAAAGCCTACATTCTAAATTCTGTGTTTTCTATTTCCAGTGTCGAAGCTGTAGCTATATATAAAGCTTTCCTATATGCCAAATCCATTACTAACAACAGTACAGTGCTAGTTTCCGATTCTCTATCTGTTTTAAAGACCTTGGAAGATACGAAACTCCCAACTGTTAATAATTGTAAAATTAAAAAACTTCTCGCAGAGTTATCTCTAACTGGTACAATAAATCATTTCTTGTGGATAAAAGCTCATATAGGCCTAGCAGAAAATGAACATGTCGATAAAATTGCTAAAGATATTGGAAATCCACATCCAGACTACAACTTATGCGTAGGTGATTCCTTTGTTACTCTCAAAACCAAACTACGTTTAATGTGGTCGCATTCATAGAGTGAATTTTCTTTCACTAACCCAACAAGATACACATTGTTACATCCGACCATACCTATAAAATATTGGCACAAGCAGTTTAATATTCCTCACAGATTTATCACAACAATAAATAGACTCAAATTTGGACACGCATGTTATCCCCAGCATCTTTCTCGTATAAATGTTATACATAGTGACAACTGTGAACACTGTGGAGGTTAAGGTGATTTAGATTACATTTTTTTTTGAATGCACAACGTATCAGAATCTGTCAAATGAATTATAAAAAAACTGTGCAACGTAAATATAACTGCTCCGTTTAATATATTGTCAATTTTGGCTTCATCTCAAAAAGAAAATTTTTATATAAGATTGTAGTAGATTTGTTACCTTTGTTTTTGACATATCCTAATTACCTTTGTTATTTTACCCTACCCACACCGTGGCCTATTTCTAGTGTCTTGAAAACAAAAATGTCCTGATGAGTCCCTGGACGAGAAACTGGTGTCCTTGTTTATTTCCTTTGAAAAGTATTGTCTTCTTAATTTTTGTTTATTGTGATAGGTTGGTTTTGTTGCGATAGATTAGTTTTGTTGCGACAGATTGGTTTTGTTGCGACAGATTGGTTTTGTTTCGATGGATTATTATTTTTGTTGCCTTGTTTACAATTTATTTTGTATTATATTATTTATATTCATTAAGTGACTGGCTGAACGACAAAAAAAAACAAGATGGAGCTCCAACGCATTTCGATAACGAAGTAAGGGAATATCTTTTCGGTCTGTATCCTGATGCTCCTATTTCTTGGCCAGACAGAAGTCCAGATTTTAACCCTGACTTTTACTTCTGGAGTTTTATGAAAGAGGACGTGTATTGTATTCTGTTAAAATAATAGACGAACAAAACTGAGGCACCGAATTATTGAAAATGCAAATCGATTTCGTCAGAAGCCAATGATCTTCCAAAAAATTATGTTTTCATTTTTAAAACGGTAACGTATGTGTATTCAGAAAAATGGAGGCCATTATGAACATTTATTATAGTAAATACTACACATTTGTATATATTTTATACCTGCGCATCTCCATTAAAACTGGCTTTTCGAAAAAGTGCTAAGAGGCAAAAAAATTAAAAAATGATGTGTTAAACCAATGGTGTCACAATACTAATTTAATTGTAATGCAAAGAAAAGTTAGGTTGGTTTTAAGAATTCACACGCCTCTAAAATTTTTATGGGCTGTACAGATTTCGTGGTTTTATATGAAAAAGATGCTCTTACGATAAGAAAGGCATGAATTCATTTTCATTACAAAATATTAAACAGTTCATGAAATACTGGAAAAATCGATTTTCATTTTGTACTTTTTTGTAAGTTATGTTCAATCGAGTTATTTTTGAGCCCAGAAGATGTGGTTCCATTTATGACCTGCCTGTATATCCTCATATATTTGGGAATAATTGGGAATATTAAAAAAATAATACATAGAATTATAGAAGCAAATTTTCATTTAAAATGCATTTAGTACACGAGTTGATGTCATATTAAGGTGCATATAGATATAACGGGCCGGGCCAGGGCCAACAACGGGCGCAGGTTCGTCAGATTTATACAGTGTCGTCCATTCCTTTCAATCGCGCGGTAGATATACGACGCTACAAATTTGACGAACCAGGGCCAGTTGTTGTTGGCAAGAACATACCATGAGTCTGTGTATCTTGGCGGGGCATACGAATCTTTCCAATCATTGATAAATGAATAAACACTTTTACGTCATTTGCCAAACTTGAGTTAGTGGAGCTAGTCAGTTTTGGTGAGAATAAATACAATTTTTTTTGAAAAAGCATGATATAATTGATATAAAAACATTTTCATCAATCTTCAAATATAAAACTATTGACCTAAAATTACCAACATATGACATAAAGTGGGTTCACTTGTCCTATCGCAAAATAGTGCTTATGTCGTCTCACCTTTATTTTATTTGATTTTATATCGATGTTTTCAAATAAACTACTGTATAACTTGATTTATAAATCCTCATAAGACAATTTCAATTGAGTTTGTTTAGAAATTATTTTTAAATAAAATTGCGACTTTAATAAATCGTATGTCAATTCAACGATTGTTCTCCAAGATAAAACATTTACTATCATTTTAAATGTTTTTGAGGATATAATGTTTATTTGCAAATTTTAAATAATAATATTAGTTTTATGACTATAGTTTATATTTTGTTTTTTGTTCCAGTGTGTATGATTTCTTCAGAATAGTCATGTGTTTTTTACCCATCTGTAAGTATTATGCAGTGAGCAAAACATTTGTTATTTTTTTGGTATCATACAATATCAATAGCTATGGAAATAAATAAGAATGAAAATGAATTAGAATAAAAAAAAATTCAAAGTAGATGTTAATAGATATTCAACAATCGGGTTTTTAATGATCTGAAATACTAATTATCTTTTTAAAATCAGTTTTGAAATCCTCCAATCTCAATTAAATTTAATAACAACTGCAAATTAACTAACCCAAAGTTCATACCAAACAAAATTGAAATTATCTTCAACTTTATTAAACAAATAATTTGCTAAAATTTATAGAATGCCGGATAAAATCGAACTTGTATTGTTTATATAGAAAATTAATACCCTATTATAATGAAAAATTACATTTATTATTTTGCATTTAACACTCAGTATGTACATAGTACATAGTGACTTGAAAAGTGCAAATTAAATTTTGTGTTATCAAATAAATATTAACCATACGAGGACAATATGAGCCTTGGATAAGCCTACGCATATAACTATGACAATAAAGTCCTAGAGCCAACGTGCAAATTTGCGAGTTATTTTATTATGGCTGAATTTGTTATTAAAGTGTGATATCAGAGACGCGTAACTTAATAGGAAAATTTGTTCAGTGGTCCATTTAAATTACATATATGACTTTCTTTCTCTTTTACATTAATCTTTACATATATTTATCTCTCTCCAATAAAACTAACACCAGTTCTAGAGGTCGCTGATGTTGCTGGTTTTTTGACGTCGACGTGTGACGTATAGATTAGAACTGACAACTGACAATGTTATGATTCATAATATTATGAACGTGTGCATTTTATTAAAATTAATTTAATTTGGCTCTGTTTATTTCTTTGAGACTGATTTTGTTGTTTCATTATTTTTGGGGGGGGGGGGGGTTTATTTTCGCATATTATTTTTTGCATAAAGCAGTTTTTGGAACCAAACTCGCGTTTTTGTACACGCTTTTTCTAGAGTTAATTTCCAATTTATTAGGAAAACCACTGTATAATGTGTGTGTTTAACAATATATTACAAAATGGCTATAATTATTTTAGGTGAATTGGAACAGAGATCCATTGTTACAGCTACTTTTGATCATTAAGTAGGTAGATGAATGTCTCGTCTCGACAGCTTTAATAGCAGCACAAAGTTCCCAACTACTAGAAAAGAAGTAAAATATGCTGAGTAAAAAATCTCTGCACATGTAGTATTTTCAAAGGGCTTTTGAAATAATTAGAGATTGGGTATTTCTTACATACACCTACCTCTCTAATAGCCACTCTAGAATTTTAAACCAGGATGCATTGGAGAATACACTTGGGGACATCAGGTCGGTTTTGGATTTTAGAGAGAGGTGAATCTCAAGAAAAGTTAATTTATCCTGCAGAACAACCAGTAGTTTGAGTAGGATCTGTTATAACTTTATTAGAAGATTTCCTTGATAATAAATTGTAATATACCAATTGTTTCAAATGAAATTGAAAAAGAGTTAAATTCGAAATTAGATTTTTCATAGGTAAAATGTTGTATTCATTCAAACATTGCAAGGTAATTTATAATTAAGGAAGTATGGAAAATAGGTATAACTGTGGTGTAAGAGACAGGTAAGGGACAACGACAAAAAAATTACAAAAATGTATTCAGCTTTAAATAGTGTTTATTATTAATATTATTATTTGCTATGTTCGAAAAGTACATCCTGCTGCAGAGCAGATCGAATAGATTATACGACTAGTTGGAGAAGGTCCACCACCACAACAGGAATGCACATGCACAAGATACACAAACAGATAACATAACAGGGGTAAGCCTTCAGCAACGTCCTGTTTCAATAATGATAGTATGTCATCCTTCATTCCCTTTTAGAAGGCATAGCACATAAATCTATTGATCTTGATAACCCTAAGATGAGTTAGCAGAGGGGTGGACGGAATGGGTCTAGCAGGTTTTCGATCCAGTTTATAACTTACTCGACTCGGGCCTTATACATTTGTGTGAGTAAATGAGTGAGTGAGTGAGTGAGTGAGTGAGTGAGTGAGTGAGTGAGTGAGTGAGTGAGTGAGTGAGTGAGTGAGTGAGTGAGTGAGTGAGTGAGTGAGTGAGTGAGTGAGTGAGTGAGTGAGTGAGTGAGTGAGTGAGTGAGTGAGTGAGTGAGTGAGTGAGTGAGTGAGTGAGTGAGTGAGTGAGTGAGTGAGTGAGTGAGTGAGTGAGTGAGTGAGTGAGTGAGTGAGTGAGTGAGTGAGTGAGTGAGTGAGTGAGTGAGTGAGTGAGTGAGTGAGTGAGTGAGTGAGTGAGTGAGTGAGTGAGTGAGTGAGTGAGTGAGTGAGTGAGTGAGTGAGTGAGTGAGTGAGTGAGTGAGTGAGTGAGTGAGTGAGTGAGTGAGTGAGTGAGTGAGTGAGTGAGTGAGTGAGTGAGTGAGTGAGTGAGTGAGTGAGTGAGTGAGTGAGTGAGTGAGTGAGTGAGTGAGTGAGTGAGTGAGTGAGTGAGTGAGTGAGTGAGTGAGTGAGTGAGTGAGTGAGTGAGTGAGTGAGTGAGTGAGTGAGTGAGTGAGTGAGTGAGTGAGTGAGTGAGTGAGTGAGTGAGTGAGTGAGTGAGTGAGTGAGTGAGTGAGTGAGTGAGTGAGTGAGTGAGTGAGTGAGTGAGTGAGTGAGTGAGTGAGTGAATGAGTGAAAGTGAGTGAATGAGTGAATGAGTGAATGAGTGAATGAGTGAATGAGTGAATGAGTGAGTGAGTGAGTGAGTGAGTGAGTGAGTGAGTGAGTGAGTGAGAGAGTGAGTGAGTGAGTGAGTGAGTGAGTGAGTGAGTGAGTGAGTGAGTGAGTGAGTGAGTGAGTGAGTGAGTGAGTGAGTGAGTGAGTGAGTGAGTGAGTGAGTGAGTGAGTGAGTGAGTGAGTGAGTGAGTGAGTGAGTGAGTGAGTGAGTGAGTGAGTGAGTGAGTGAGTGAGTGAGTGAGTGAGTGAGTGAGTGAGTGAGTGAGTGAGTGAGTGAGTGAGTGAGTGAGTGAGTGAGTGAGTGAGTGAGTGAGTGAGTGAGTGAGTGAGTGAGTGAGTGAGTGAGTGAGTGAGTGAGTGAGTGAGTGAGTGAGTGAGTGAGTGAGTGAGTGAGTGAGTGAGTGAGTGAGTGAGTGAGTGAGTGAGTGAGTGAGTGAGTGAGTGAGTGAGTGAGTGAGTGAGTGAGTGAGTGAGTGAGTGAGTGAGTGAGTGAGTGAGTGAGTGAGTGAGTGAGTGAGTGAGTGAGTGAGTGAGTGAGTGAGTGAGTGAGTGAGTGAGTGAGTGAGTGAGTGAGTGAGTGAGTGAGTGAGTGAGTGAGTGAGTGAGTGAGTGAATGAGTGAAAGTGAGTGAATGAGTGAATGAGTGAATGAGTGAATGAGTGAATGAGTGAATGAGTGAATGAGTGAGTGAGTGAGTGAGTGAGTGAGTGAGTGAGTGAGTGAGTGAGAGAGTGAGTGAGTGAGTGAGTGAGTGAGTGAGTGAGTGAGTGAGTGAGTGAGTGAGTGAGTGAGTGAGTGAGTGAGTGAGTGAGTGAGTGAGTGAGTGAGTGAGTGAGTGAGTGAGTGAGTGAGTGAGTGAGTGAGTGAGTGAGTGAGTGAGTGAGTGAGTGAGTGAGTGAGTGAGTGAGTGAGTGAGTGAGTGAGTGAGTGAGTGAGTGAGTGAGTGAGTGAGTGAGTGAGTGAGTGAGTGAGTGAGTGAGTGAGTGAGTGAGTGAGTGAGTGAGTGAGTGAGTGAGTGAGTGAGTGAGTGAGTGAGTGAATGAGTGAATGAGTGAATGAGTGAATGAGTGAATGAGTGAATGAGTGAATGAGTGAATGAGTGAGTGAGTGAGTGAGTGAGTGAGTGAGTGAGTGAGTGAGTGAGTGAGTGAGTGAGTGAGTGAGTGAGTGAGTGAGTGAGTGAGTGAGTGAGTGAGTGAGTGAGTGAGTGAGTGAGTGAGTGAGTGAGTGAGTGAGTGAGTGAGTGAGTGAGTGAGTGAGTGAGTGAGTGAGTGAGTGAGTGAGTGAGTGAGTGAGTGAGTGAGTGAGTGAGTGAGTGAGTGAGTGAGTGAGTGAGTGAGTGAGTGAGTGAGTGAGTGAGTGAGTGAGTGAGTGAGTGAGTGAGTGAGTGAGTGAGTGAGTGAGTGAGTGAGTGAGTGAGTGAGTGAGTGAGTGAGTGAGTGAGTGAGTGAGTGAGTGAGTGAGTGAGTGAGTGAGTGAGTGAGTGAGTGAGTGAGTGAGTGAGTGAGTGAGTATTTGTGTTTGTTTTGTTTCCATAGTTTCTATTAAAATATACAGTCATAACATATCGATACCTTTTTGCCAGACTAATGTAAACGACATCTGTTCAAATGGAACTTATGATAGTCTAGCAAAAAGATATTGA
Source organism: Psylliodes chrysocephalus (assembly GCA_927349885.1). NCBI lineage: Eukaryota > Metazoa > Arthropoda > Insecta > Coleoptera > Chrysomelidae > Psylliodes > Psylliodes chrysocephalus. Next base: position 26,894,851 of record OV651817.1, read on the forward strand.
TATACTCTATACTTTATAAAATATTTGTTACAATATTTTTTAAATATATTCTGAATATATTACAACTGTGACTTTCTCTGTAATTTGTCACAAAATGATACGAGGTACTCTCTAAACGTAGCAATTGTAGTTTGTTTTTCTGTACCTTACAAAAATATAATTTATAGAAAAAGAGTTTTGTGTATTATTTTTCTAAGTTTAAATATTTAATATTCAATAGAATTTTCAAGTTTTTTTAGCGAAATTTACATGAGTAATAAAAACTATGTTCACTGCTTATATTAAACTGATTAAAACTTCCTTTATTAAAGGGATTATTTATATGATAAAAAATTTGATGTTATTGGAAGCTATTTTTTAATATACAGTGAAACAATAGTTTCTTCTTTAAATTTGTATAGAAAAACTATTTATTTCTGAATCTATATTTGAATTTCCCGCCCTAAAGCATTTTTACATTTTCCCGCTATTTACTAGTGGCGCCGTCATAGACTGGTTGTGGTTCCAATCGCCTAAAAAACTTTTACCGAACAAAAAAAATACATTGAGTTACACGTCTCGCTGGGTTGACTCTGGGGTGATATGATCAAAGAGGTTAGAAAGGGTAGAGGTAACATAGAAAGCATTTGCCGCTGAAGGCCAGTCATTAGAAATAATCAATTACAAAAGTTTTCAACTTTGTTGGAATATTTATTAAATTGAAATAATTGTAAATTTAATTTTGCAACTTTTTCTGAGGTCCGGAACATATTAATAATTCCAGCGTTATTTAAGCATTAAATTCAGTTCATCAAAGAGCATATAATCATACGAACATAATTAAAAATATATATTCATATTATTTTTTAAATCAAATAGCTTAATATGAAAGCACCCTTTAACCTTTAGTAAACGGGAACTTTAGGAGGATATACCCAGTATTTCCTCTTCTTCCTCACAAATGGTAAAAGATATAGGTGCAAATATACATATTTTCTGTTAAGACGAATTTACTTTGCCTTGTTTTTTGGACAGAAGACAAGAAGCGCTGCGTGTCAATTAAAAATTGCGTTTGCGTCAACGTGACGTTAACGCGACTGCTAAAGAACGTTCATGAGCATCGACCCTAACAGGTATTTTTGAGGTTAAACTAAGAAAATACCTTGTATATTTGTTATATTATTGTGATATGTTATATATTAACGTATATGTTAACGTACAGAAATGTTAGTAAGAAACTTTTCTTAGTTTGCAGTTATCGGTTATCAGAAATATATTGGTAAAAAAAATTAGTATTTAGTCAAATATCAGGGCTGTCACTCTAGACAGCACTATGTAGAGATATTTGTTTCTGATGTTGAAAAAAAAAAATCTCGGATCAAAACATAAATATCTAAGCCCAATTAGTAACATTTGTCACAAAATATATTAAACATGAAGGACATTTGCAAAATTTATATTTCGTAATTTTAAATTTTAAATTCAAATTAATGTGAAAAAAAGGGAAACATTTATTAATGGGATCACTTGTCAATAACGTTCATTACGTTTTTTATAATTGCTTCAGCAAACATCTAAAAAAAATGGTTGGTATTTATCACATTAACTACTGTGATTGCATACGGTTTTTTATTAGATTTTTATTATTGTAAAAATTATAGAAATTATGGACATTTTCTAAAAACTTCTTGCAGGTATGGTTTTATTTTTTCATTTGACAATTTTAGGTTTAAGTTGTAAGGTCGAGTAAATAACAAAACATTATTAAATGACCCACAAGAATGTTATGTTTGATAAGAAAGTTATACTAGTAACTTTTTAAAATAATCATTGTATTGATTATATACAAAATATTTTTGATAAAGCAAGGAAATGGAAAACGGTATTTTGTCACCAAAGAAATACATCATTTGAAACTTTTAGACAGTTGGTTCTACTTGAAACAAAATTGAAATATTTTTTGATTTTCACAAAACTGAAAAATAAAATTGAAAGGAAATAATATACAAATTAAGGTATTATGAAACTGCTGTTTTAATGAAATAAATTTACAAAAACAAAACATGATTTAAATTATGAGAGCTTTGGTGCGGGATTGTCGAAGACATTGGTTATCTCAATATTAATTTCTTCTCAATTCATTGAGTCTTAAAATTGGATATGTTGGAAGTCTGGATCTTGGTATTTGTTATCGGATAATGTATCGTCATTCGTGCATTCAAAGTGAGTTTCTAACGGTGCTCCGAATCCATTACTTTGTGAAGAAAACTTATCCATTCGAGCTGTACACTAGATGCTTTTATAACGACTAACTTGATTTTCCGTTTTCATAAAAATATAAAAATATTTCACTCAAATCCACTGAGGTTTTTTTTTGGGTTTTTCACGAATCAGTGAATTACACTTGTCCAGTTTAATTGGTAGTTATAACTGAAATGGGCAATTAGCTCATTCGAACCAAATAAATCACCGGGCATGGACGGAACTTATCCAATAATGTTACAAAGAGGTCCTGATATTTTATACAGCAGACTCTGTAACATAATCAGAAGTAGCCTGGTCTTTGGACATATACCAAAAGCTTGGAGAAATATTAGGGTAACTTTTATACCAAAACCTGGGAAAATGGGACAGGAAACGGCAAAGTCCCTAGATCAACAAGCGAATAATGGATTTTGATAGTAATGAACCAGAAGGAGCACTTGCGACTATTTCTCTCATTTTCTAGTACTGGTCAAACGTTACTGTCAACGACTTTTATGTTACATCTCCACATGAATTTCCTGCATATTGTAGCGCTGTATAACTCGTATCGTAGCTGGATGGGGGAGCGTTAATGAAGCGAAGCGTTGTAACTCTGGTGGTTTCGCAGAATTGTCCTGTGGTTATGGACTACATGTATCCTTTCCGCCCAGGCAATTGCAAACCTTGCTGTTTAGCAATGTGCCATAGAATTTCATAAAAATGAGGATGAGTATGTTCATATGGGATCATCATTTCTTGCACAATAACAGACTGCAATCCTACTTTCTTGTGTTCAAGTGGAATAATTCCGAGTTTTCCAGTCTCCAGGGACGTGTAGGAATCTTAGTCAGTCTAGAGAAGCCTGATCCTGACAGTTACACATAAGTGGCAAGTGTGGTACACAGTAAAGTCGGCGTTGTCAAACACAAATTGAGTAAATGAGTTCGGCTTGACACTTGGTTGAGCATTTAGAAGAGCAGACATGTCCAACCTTTGTGCTTCGTGGTATGATGCGCAAAACCCCATGTTTGATAAAAGATCTATTAATCGTCTTGAGCCACTCAATACTGAAGAAGTAAAAGTACGGAGTCTCATTACTGAGGTTATGGCGTGAAAGACCGTAACACAGTCTTCTCTTTGTTTCTTGGGTTCTTTTTGTTTTGTTTATCATCAAGCTTTTAAGAAAAGTGAGTAAGGATTCTGCATCTATAAAAAAGTAATCGGATGAAGGGTATTCCTTGTTTTTGCTAACTTTACTCTGAATATTATTCCTAATGATTTCGGTGGCTTTTTGCACGATCCAAAGTTTTCGTCACACAGGAACATCAAATCTGTTGGAACCGTCAGAAACTATTAAACGAGACCCATACTTGGCTGAAGATATCCTTTTATAGTTTTCCATACGGGTTTTTCCTCAGTAATCGCGTCGAGAATTTCAGTCTGTGAGAACTGTCAGTCTGTACTGTTATTAATGAAGGCATAAATATTATCCATAGCTTTTGATGCGTACTCGGATGAGGAACTTCCTGATTTCTCATGAGCATATAAGGGCTTGATGAATTTCAAACAACAGTTATTGTGATAAACTCCTTCTTTTGCAACGAGGTCATTAACACCGACAAGGCGAAGGATCACTTCTTCGCCCCAACTATCATCCCTTACGGTGAATGAATATATACATGCGTTATGTAAATCGAGAGTACGGGCTGGATACACCTTCCTTCATTTGTCTTGACTCTTTTTAGTTTATTTTTAATAATCTCTCTATAAATGAAACAATTTTGGGTAATGCAGATCGCAGCATCAATGTTTCAGGCTTAGTAGATGTTGATGCTTGTTTCTTGAAAGCCGCAATCGACTGGGTCCTCGTGTAATTTTTTCTATACATCGTGTGGAAGAGAAGTGAAGTCACATTAGCTAGATGGCTGATTTTGCTATCACCCCTCTTTTGACTGGCTTTTTTAATAGAAAATATCCCTTTTTCATGCACTTTAGAAACATCAGGACGACACAACACTCACGACATCGTTAAATGTGACACAAAACTCTGTAATTGGTTTAGCATTAAGCACCATTGTATATAATGTATAATAAACTTTATAACCTCAAACAACAGTTGTAGCGTTTTTGATTCCACTACCCTGCCTGCGTGGAGTGCACATAAAAGGTGAGCGATATATCGATACCGATTATTTTTCAGATTGAAAAGCTAGTATCCACATATCTTCCACCTTTCATGTGCACTCAGTGCAAGCCGAGCACTGGAATCGAAAACACTAAAAGTTTAGATCCTGAATAAACAGAACACGTACAACCAATATAACAGTGGACTAGTAGTCCAAACAAAGTTAGGAAGTCAAAAATTGTGTTCTAAACATTTTCCTCTATACTTTTTCGTTGCCTGGACTAGAGGCACAAATATTTTTTTTTTAAATTACAGACTTTCAAGAGCTGATATACCGAAAACTATGCAAGATATCAAAAAACTTGACTGAGTAAAACTTGTAGCAAATTTAATAAGCTTTCATTTTATATTGAGTGATGACTAGGACGCATAGTTTCCCAGATATAAGCGAAAAACCGAAAAATGGGACCTTCAGACCCCTCTCCCCCGGTTCAAAGGCTATGGGATGGGACTTCCGATATGTTCACCTTCTAACTAGTCCAAACAAAGTTACAAAATCAAAAATTGTGTTTCAAACTTTTTAATAAAAATAAACTTTGAGGTCGAAAAGGTATCCTTCCCACCCCAGATGCTCAGACTGCCTAAAATTTAATCAACTTATCGTAGGATGGTTTAAAGCTAACGTTTAAAATTTGTATGAATATTTTAAATATTCAATTTTATAAAACACCCACAGGTACCAGTAATTAAAACACTTTAGCACAGAATAGGTAATCAGACAGCAGTATTTACGAGAGAGTGTATGAAAAGTTGCCTAATGAGGTTAAAGGTTAATGTGAAACGTGAAATGAAAATTTATTCACAAAAAAATTGTTGTAATAAGTAAATTGTATACGTATATTTTCGAATATAATTTATACTTGTTTCCTTCATTTTTAGATTAAAAGAAAACATGTAATTAATTCAAACTTGGGGTAGCCATGTATGAGTTGTTTGGATTAAAGGTGGAAAAAAGGTCGTTTTATCTGACAAAGATTTATATTTAATACTGCGACCGGTTTCGAAGTGAGATCACTTCATCTTCAGGCATGCCTAGTGGATAAGAGAAATTAATTATTAAAACTGGTTTCGAATCAATCAGTCACAAAATTGCATTCAATAAACTGACAATAATCAATGGCATAAGTCTATCCTTTCTAAATATGTGCCCAAGGGATTTTGAAGAACATTGTAAAATAATTAATTATTTAAGTATTTAAATCATTTCAGTTTTCTGACGTCTACTATTTTCAATATTACTCAAAAATAAAGGTTTGGTAGTAGGTAATTACTTTTCCTATTTAATGAAGTTATACGTTTATTTCTTTGAATTTATTTTTTTTCTACTGAAAATTTATAAAATTTGCAATGTTTTCTGCTAGTATTTTTTATAATTTATAATACAGCAACTCAGATTGCTTATCCTATTGTTTTTTACAATTTTTTTTTAAGAAACATGTACAAAATATCGCCCTAAAGTGCTCGAATTAATCGCAGCTTACGCTAGGGTGTCGCTTTTGCTTCCTCTACCATGACCTCGTACTAAGCTAATAATCTATAACAGATGCTGTTTGATGATTTGTTTGAATAATTCCAAATATTGTTAGTTTGAAAATGTTTCGAAATGAAGGGATTAATGTCTTTTTCTCCCAAAATGTTCACTGTTGTCTTCTTATTTCCTATGGATATTTTGATGAACGCTTCATGTATTATCGATTTCCTAAGTTTATATAACTCTGATTTTTATTTTAGAAATTCAATCAAATCTATATACTTCTTAATATCGACATTTTTTTTTTAATTTGAAATTCTGTCCTTAACCCTGGAGCGAGCGCGTTGGTGCAATTTTGCTACCAATGTCAAATTGAGTGGGGGTGTGGTAAGATTCCGTTACCTATTTACGCCGTACGGTCTCAGTATCTTCCTAGCAGTTGCTTAGTAAGTGTTAGCTGTGTCTATTTGATAATAATTCACAAATCTGTTCAATTTGTCGCAGCCTAATTATTTGAGGATCATATTTGCTACCACGCGCCCGGTCATGTAAGTAGAATTTTTAATGACATAATAAAAGTAATAGTTTTTGTTTTGTTTTTGGAAGCTCAAAGGTTTTAAAATATTACTGTACATCTTTCAATAATATTTTTGAAATTACTTTTTTAAATAATTATTAATTTATTGTAGGTCCAAAGCGCTTTCTGATGAAGAATGGAGTGAGAGTGACGAAGAAATAATTACTAAAGATGACCCAGAATCAAATTCGGAGTTGGACTATGATGATAACGAAGAAACTAGGGATGAGTCAGTTTCTGATATAGAGTTGGAGCAAGAAGATGAAACTGGTGAGCAATACTATATCGGTAGAGACAAAAAAACAAAATGGCGGAAAAAGCATTACCATCTCAAAAAATATCGTTAAAACATTTCCCGGTCCTAAAAGTACGGCCAAAAATATAGAAACAGAATCTGAAGCTTTTTCAAAAGTAATAGATGATAACATTATAAGTGAAATTTTACATTACACAAATTTGTATATAACACGAAAACGAGGAGAAGTAAATTATAGTAGAGATAGAGACGGTAAAGTAACAACTAAATAAGAAATAATGGCTTTGTTGGGTATGCTATTATTGATCGGAACGAAAAAAGGAAGTCGTACTAACGTGAAAGAATTGTGGGCAAATGATGGAACAGGTCTGCCCATTTTGAGAGCGTGTATAAGTTATAAGCGGTTTTTATTGCTATTAAGATCCTTGAGGTTTGATGATAGAGAAACACGGAAACAGCGTAAAACAATTGATAAATCGGCAGCAATTCGAGGAATTTTGGACAAATTTGAAGATAATTGTAAGAAACACTACAGTCATAGCGAATTTATAACCATAGATGAAAAACTGGAATCTTTTAGAGGTAGGTGTAGTTTTATTCAGTATATTCCAAATAAGCCTGCAAAGTACGGACTAAAAATATTTGCAATTTGTGACGCAAAAACATATTATACAAGCGCAATTGAAGTTTATTGTGGCAAACAACCAGAAGGACAATATTGTTTATCCAACAGCCCGTATGATATAGTACATAGACTTACTAGACATATAAAAGGAACTAACCGCAACCTTACCACTGACAACTGGTATACTAGTTACCCTTTAGCATGTTCACTTTTGAAAGATAAAATAACGGTGATTGGAACTATGCGAAAAAATAAGGCAGAAATACCTCCCGAATTTCTGCCACACAAGAATAGAGCTGTGGGGTCATCTTGTCACGGTTTTCAACAAGAAGTGACTATGGTATCATATGTTCGAAAAAAATCAGAAGCCATAGTATTGCTTTCTACTATGCATGATGAAGGTACAATTCATGAGTCTGAAAAACCGCAAATAATACTTGATTATAATATGACTAAAGGTGGCGTAGATACAGTTAACCAATTGTGTAGTGGGTATTCTGTATCACGTACAACTAGGAGATGGCCGTTAGCATTATTTTATGCTTTACTAAATGTTGCAGGAATTAATGCACAAATTTTATTTGTAAGTAACCCAAAAAATGAGAAAGCCCAAAGGCGATTCTTTCTCAAAAATTTATCGTTTCAACTAATGAAGCCTCATCTAGAGGATAGATCGAAACTTTTAAATATACCTTCAGATATTCAATTATTTCTGAAATATTATAAGCATCCAGAAGTTGAACCCCAAAAAGATGAACCTAGAAAAAAGCGTGCGGACGTTGTACTATTTACGGAAGACAAAAAAAAATAAATTTACATCGATGATGTGTGACAACTGTGACAATTTTGTATGCCAAGAACATAGTAAAACTAGAATTAAATGTGACCACTGTAAAAGCAACAATTTGGTACAAAGCGACGAAGAGTATTAGAAATAATACGTGTCTAACTCTTTTTAATAAATAATGTATTTTATTTTCAATATTATATGTGAATAAAACAAGTTTGTTAAAAAAATATTGCTTTTTTTGTATGGTAGCATATTTGCACCACGCGCCCGCTCTTGCAAAATTAATATGCGCGCCTGCTCCAGGGTTAAAATCGACTAGAAGCACTAAAAAGGTGTAAGCTTCTGTCATAGTAAAGAAACACCAATGCTTCACAAATCTGAAAATTCAACGTCTCAATACGTCTTTCGGTCTTTCGTTCAAAATTAGCTCTTTTCTGGTTTATTTTATGCTATGAGTTTACCTGTGAGGGCCTCAGTTTGGAAACTCAGAAACTACCAATTTGGTGTCCCTCGAATATTTATTTGATTTTAAATAGATCAAGAGCATCAATCAATTGAAAATATAAACGTTTTTTTTTTTTTAATCTGTTGTTATTGTATAAAGAAATATTGTATATAATTTTGTATCATAACAATTGGTGAAAATCATTTTAATCTACTTTTAATCTTATTTATCTTTCAATAAACAATATTGATTTTATTTTTATCACAATCATATTACCTATATTGGAAGGTAAATATAAACTCTTATTGATAATATTTTGTACGACCGGTTGTTTCAATTTTAGAATTAAAGTAAACAATTCCATATTGAGTGAAAGTATTGTACCTCTCGTTAGGCATGATTTTCATGACTGAAACATATTCGACTAAATTTATATGTTGTTGATTTTATAGAAAAAATCAGTCAAAAAATATGTATAAGTTATGTTAGTTATAATAATATTTTTAAATTATCGTTGGTCCACTTTGTTAATCTGTCAAATGGCACTAACGTAGTTGTTCCAAAAAATAAAAGAACGCAACTGGACTTCTGAATCTGTAACGGGTGGAGAGTAAGTTACCCCCTACGTTACTTAGGCCCCACTATGCCGATTGTGCATCCTCCTAAGATATTAGGCACCTCCTAGCTCGTGAGCCAGCCTATAGATTTAATGTAGTTGACAACGTCGCCAAGAGGTGCTTCTCTTATATCGGCCGGTGTTATCCAATTTGCGCCGAACACAAATCTTCTAATAAATAAGAGCTTCGGGCAATCGTAAGGGAAACGCTCGATGTTCTCATTTTGTTCGCACCCCTTGCAGAGTGCGGATTCTGACAGCCCCATGGTATGGAAATGCTTCCGTACTTAACAATGATCACTGACCAGTTAAAATGACTGTGATCAGGTGCAGATTCTGTCTATAGTCTGAATAAAAGGGGCCAATAAATAAAAAGGAGGATTATATGTTAATGGGATCGAACTCTTTTTAATCTCCTGACATTAAAAGTAACACTTCAGTACCAAAACTCAAAGATTAAAAAAATCCAACAACTATCTTTAAAAAAAGTCACTGTCTTCGCTATAACTAATGGTATCATTATCATTGTCTTTTCTGAGGTTTATTATTATAGGGTCTATTACGTTTTCCAGTGCTATATCCACTTTTCAAAATGAATTTTCCACCTTTTTAACATGATCAAACAAATTTCGCACATCAGGTAATTTTAATTGTAACCAGATCAGTTCAACGGGATCTAACTGCGTGGCAGGGAGGCAATCTGAGAATTTTAATTCCATTTTCTCGGACCATCTCGTCTATAATATATTTTTTGAATTTGTTTTTATGTTGCCTTACTATTACGAGTAATTCTGCCTTCAAGGATTTATAAGGAGGACTGATAATATTTTTAGAATGAAGCCATTTTGAAATATCTTCTTTTTTTCATCTTGTTGTAGGTAGTGTTGGAAATGAGAGTAATAGTTAGTGTTTATATATTTGTTTTAGATATAGTTTATATAGTTGCTATGAAAAACATAATTTATTATTATTGATTGACGATATAATTTTTGAGTTTGTCAGAATTATATTTAAATAAAGTCATTTTAATAACTTCTCCATTTTTAATACAGAAGAGTGAACCAGGTAGGTCTATCTCATTCTGAACGTTGTGGCGACCGTGACAGGACGAACCAGTTCCTTTTTCGACATGGAGAAAATTCAGCGACTTTTAAATATTCAACGAACGGCCTTTACTGAAGCTTATGAAGTTATAGCTGGTGATTTGAAACTTCCTGAACCCGATATTACCGCTATTAAAGGTCGTATTCAAGTTTTGGATAACAAAGTCGAAGATATCAATCTTCTTAGTATGCAGCTGATTGATTTTTTATTAGATAAAGGCGAATCTGTTGAATCAGATCTAATAAATGAAATAAAGAAATCTGATGATTTGAATTACCATTTTAATCAACTAAAGTTTAGCTTTGAAGAACTTTGTGCAAAAAATTCTTCACAGAGCGTTTGTGGTAGACATTTAAGCCACTCTAGTAACTGTTTGAAATCTAAATTAAAGCTCCCACGTATAGAATTTACAAAATATGGTGGAGATTTGAAAGGGTGGATTCCATTTTGGAGCCAGTTCAAGAGGATTCACGATGATTCAAGTATTGAAGCCGAAGATAAATTTCAATACCTGCTTCAAGCTACAACACCGAATTCCCGAGCTCGCCAACTAATTGAAAGCTATCCGCCCAGTGCAGGAAACTATGGCAAAGTAATTAATAATTTAAAAACAAGATTTGGAAATGAAGAACTATTGATTGAATTTTATGTTCGTGAATTGTTAAAATTAGTTCTAAACAATTTAAGACTAAAACTAATCTTGCCACTCTTTATGATTGCCTTGAATGCCAGCTTCAGTCCTTGGAGACCTTAGGCGTAACCTCTGATAAATATGCTTCGATGTTATTCCCTTTGGTTGGGTCATGTCTTCCCGAAGATCTCCTGAGAGTGTGGCAAAGAAGCCAGGGTAATTCAGAATTTCATTCATCTTCAAGCAGTTACAAATGTACAAATTTGCGATTAACCAAACTCATGGATTTCTTGAAGAAAGAAGTCGAAGGTGAAGAAAAAATTAGCCTAGCTACATCTTGTTTCGATATGAAATGTAAGAAACCTGAAATAAGACAACATATTTCTGTGTCCACGGCTTCTGAACTCATTAATTGTCAGAAATATTTAAAATGTGTTTTTTGTAAAGGTGACCATAAGAATGAAGATTGCACTGAGGCTAAGCAAATTAATTTAATAGAGAAGAAAAAGATTTTGTCGTCTACAGGATGCTGTCATTTATGTTTAAAGTACGGACACATAGCTCGTAGATGCCGAGTCAGATTGCATTGCTTACATTGTAAACAGAGCCATGCCACTTTGATGTGCCCAAAACAATCCAAAAATGAAGAAGCGGCCGTCAGTAGTTCTATAATAAAAGAAAATGTAGAATCCCTGTCAAATAATACGTATCACCAGATATTTTTACAAACCCTTTTGGTGGAGTTGAATAATGGAACCCATTCAAGAAAGGTGAGATGCATCATAGACACTGGTTCCCAACGTTCATATATCAATAAGTTTGTTGCTTCTGAAATGAAACTACAGTCACTTGGAAAAGAGACACTAATACATGCACTTTTTGGTGGTCAGTCTGAAGTCGTCACTCATACTGTATATAAGATTAGATTAGATAGTATAGATAAGAAATATGCATGTAACTTCCAAGTTTTAGATCAACCCATAATTTGTACGAATATCAGTTCTATCCCTAAAGGTTCCTGGATGTCTGAGCTATCAGATTTGGGAATAGAAATATTTGATATCAAAGATGCTCCAATTGATGTGTTAATAGGTGCCGATATTGCTGGTAAACTTTTTACTGGTAAAAAATACAATTTACCTAGTGGTTTGGTGGCTATGGAGACCCAACTAGGATGGACTCTTCTTGGAAAAGTTTCCAATGTCTATTTGAATACCTCCAGCATAAGTTTGAACATGATAACGTCTCTTTTATGTAAAAATGACCAGATAACAAATTTATGGAGTCTTGATATTCTTGGAATATCCGATCCTGATAATAATAAATCCAAGAAAGAATTAGAACTGGTTGTGATGTAACATTTTCATGACACAGTTCATGTCGCTGATGGAAGATACGAGGTTGCTTTACCCTGGTTAGAAGGCCATCCACCAATTCCAAGTAATTTTTACTTGACTAAACGACGTCTAGACAACTTAATGGTAAAGTTGAAGAAGGATGGATACTATGACGAGTACAACACTGTTTTCTCGGAATGGTTAGCTGAAGGCGTCATCGAATTTGTACCCAGAGGTGAAGAAATGAAGGAAACCGTCCATTATTTACCTCACCGACATGTGGTAAAACTTGATAGTACTACAACCAAACTAAGGCCAGTTTTTGATGCTTCTGCACGAGAAAAAGGTTTCCCTTCTTTAAATCAGTGCTTAGAAAAAGGAATTAATCTTTTAGATTTGATACCTTCTTGTTTAATAAGGTTCCGACTTTCTAAAATTGGGGTAATTGCTGATATAAGAAGGCCTTTCTTCAAATTGGCATCCTAGAGGCTGATCGAGACTTTCTGCGTTTCTTATGGTATGATAAAGATCGTAATCTTATTTATTTTCGACACGCGAGTTGTTTTCGGGGTGACTTGTAGCCCTTTCCATCTTAATGCTGTCTTGCAGTTGCATTTAAATCGTGTTTTGGTAGATTGTCTTGAGAGTAACTCTCAGTATTCTTTTTCTGTTATTGATAAACTTCGTAAAAGTTTTTATGTTGATAACTGCGTCTGCAGTGTTGACTTAGAAGAAGAGTTGAGAGAATTTATTGATCAATCAACCAAGGTTATGAATGAAGCAAAATTTGACTTACGTCTCTGGGAATACACTGTATTCAATGATGTTATACCTGACACGTTCGTGTCCAATCTTTTGGGGTTGAAGTGGAATCGTATTGAGGATACTTTAGAAATTTGTTTTGATTGGTTCAAGACTTCTGATTTGCAAACTATTACTAAACGAACCATTCTATCCTTTGTGAACAAAGTATATGATCCTCTTGGATTTATATGTCCTGTTCTTTTGTTAATAAAAATATTACTGCAGAAGATGTGGTCTCTTAAGATAGGATGGGACGCCGAAGTACCTCTTGAAATTAAAAATACATTTGTCGATTGGATTCATAATCTTAGTTGTTTAGTTAATTTTAAAATTCCTAGATATCTTTCACATCCATTGTTGTCTACGTTAGAAATAGATTCTAAAAGTCTTCATCTTTTCACGGATGCCAGCCAATATTCTTATGCCGCAGTAGTTTTTTTGAGGACTGAAGATAATAAGGATTCCTGCTCTATCCAACTTATTCAAGCTAAGAGTAGACTAGCTCCAATTCGGAATAATATGTCTATTCCACGACTGGCGTTATTAGCAGCTACCATTGGTGTCAGACTTTTATCTTCAATATTATCTGCATTTGATGATGAAATTCCGGTTTATTGTTGGTCAGATTCAAGTACAGTGTTAGCTTGGATTCATCGTGAGGACCAATGGAAGCCGTTTGTATGGAATAGAGTTAAAGAGATTCAGTCGTTGACTAAGAAAGAAGATTGGTATTTAATTCCTGGTCAATTAAATCCTGCCAATTTGCCCTCCAGAGGTTGTTCTTCGAAACATTTGTTGCAGTCTCGATGGTGGGAGGGTCCTTTTTGGTTACTACAGGAAAAGCAGTTTTGGCCTAGTGAAAATTATGCCGCAGACAAATCAACAGAGGAAGAAGTAAATCGTTCTACTACATCATATGTTAATGTTAAACATGACTTCTCTTGGTATTACAGATTGTAAATTTGATTGGTTGGATTCTTAGGTTTTTAAATAATTGTCGTCGTAGAGAACATATTACAGGGAGATTTCTTACGATAAATGAAATAGAAAATTCTGAAAAGGTGATTTTAAAGTTAGTCCAACAAGAATCGTTTACAGGTATTGATGATAAAAGTTTTTCTTCTTTAGTTCCTTTTAAAGACAAGGACGGAATACTTCGTATTAAGACAAAAATTTCTGAGCGGGATGATTTATTTGATTTCAGACACCCAGTAATTCTTCCTTCTCGTCATCCTGTGATTTTGAGGTTAATTTATAAATGTCATGTTGATCACTGTCATATTGGCGTGCAAGCTTTATTAAGTCAGATGCGAGAAAAATTTTGGATACTGAAGGGTAGAAGGACAATTAAAAGTGTAGTTTCAAAATGTACACGATGTCGAAGGTACGATTCTAAATCTTTTGAAACTGTTCCTGTGTCTTTGCCTGAAAATCGCGTGAAGGATATAGCCGTTTTTGAAATAATTGGTGTTGATTTGGCTGGTCCCTTATTTATTAAGAGTATGGAAAAGGTTTGGGTAGTTATTTTTACTTGCGCGGTGTATAGAGCTGTGCATCTTGAATTGGTCTGTTCTTTATCTACGGATAGTTTCCTTCAGGCCTTCAGAAAATGTATTAGTAGAAGAGGTAGACCTAGTATTGTCTATAGTGATAATGATAATGATAATACAGAAGAGTGGACCAGGTAGATCTTACTCATTCTGAACAGGTAGTGACTGCTTTAATCGACTGTGATAGGATGCATTTTCCAAAACAATTACGGAGTTGGCTGTTCTGAAACCAATTTTCAAACATAGGGCAATCCATTTCTTTATGGTTCTTTTGTTTTCTTTGACTCGAACATTAATAAACCATCAGGCAAAATCTATCGATGCCTTCCAATGTAAGTTATTATTAAACAGTTTCTTTTTCCTGTTGGATTGTTTTTTAATTTTGATGGAGGTATCTTGCCAAATTTGTGTTACTGTATGTCCAGCATTTACCCATGTATCATCTAAATATGTTGGTGACCGAGCATGTGTCGAGCAATTGCGAGCATGACCGAGAATTAAGTGAAGATATTCGACTATGTATAATTAAAACTTGTTAACTTGTTCTTAGATTTTTTTTTGAGATTGTTGAAAAAACAGAAAAGTAGCTATTATACGGAAGCGAAAAGAAACAGGCTTGTTGGTTTCCTCGAAAGTCTTAAGGAAGATAATTATTTAAATCGTGAGTCAACTCCAATACTAATTCCTTCCTTAACCAAAATAATTTTTGAAATTTTCGAAAGGATGTGCGTTAGAAAATTTGCACTCTTTCGATTTTGAAAATGTAAGAATTCTCGAAAATGAACCTATTCTCAACAAAAGAACAATCCTTGAGATGATACATATTAAAAAAAAAATAACAAATGTGTAAATAATAAAACAGACATAACAGATTTGTCAAACGTTTATTTTAATATTATTAAATAACTGTAAGCTTCTAATCCTTAAATGTAACCCCACTGTTAATTTTTAACGTTGTAAAAACTCATCCTTTTGTTTCCCTACTTTGTCGTTATCGTGTTAAACCGGGTTTGTTTTGGTTCAAACAGAACCGTTAATTCCAGTTCTCAAATACAGTTAAATAATTCATTTTTCAAGAATACGTCGCGATAATAATCAACCTATGGAGCTGAACGAGTGTAATTCACTGATTCCTAATTAGTTCGTAAAAGAACCAAAACCAGCATACCAAATCAATATTATTTCGAATACACCTTCACACGATGAAAGAAAAAGATGAGGTTCTGCTATTTTAAAAATTTTTAAACTCTGTAATCATCTCTTTGTT
This sequence comes from Psylliodes chrysocephalus, assembly GCA_927349885.1. Lineage (NCBI taxonomy): Eukaryota > Metazoa > Arthropoda > Insecta > Coleoptera > Chrysomelidae > Psylliodes > Psylliodes chrysocephalus. The sequence continues at coordinate 26,910,732 of OV651817.1, forward strand.
TTTTTTTTTAATTTTAACTTTTGACTGCACCCAAACATGCAAAAAAATAAATTTCCGAAACATATTATGTAGTGCTAAACTTTGGAAAATAAAAAGAATGACCGATTAAACCAAGGAAATTTTTATTTATATAAAATCATTCATTAAGGTCATGGTCATGGTTCATGGGTATCGTTCTTTTGGGAAAAGGGAAAAACAACCACTAGTGAAAATTATTCAGAAATGTTGGACCGATTCTTCGCCAATTTAAAGCAAAAACGATTTCATTTAACAAAGAAAAGTATGATGAAGTTGCATGATTTGGCATCCTGTGAAGTTTATCCGTATACAATCTTGAAGAAATGGCTGGGCGGAGGCCACCCCTACAAAAGAAACCTATTTTAAAAATCGTGAATAGAGATAAAAGGAGAGTATATCAACAAATAAATTTAGTTTCGTTGAAACGAGTTTAAAGGCACAGGGAAAAAACAAACTTAAAAAAAAAAAAGAAAATTTACAGGATAGGGAAAACAAATTTTAAAACCATGAAAATTATAAACCAGTTCATGTTTCTTCACGATTTTTTTTTTAAATTACTTTGTTTAATTTTTCATGCTTCATTACTATGATGTAAAATTTGAAAGTTTGTTTGTGGAACAAGAGTGGATATGATGGCCAATTGTCTGAGTGCGATGTGGACAATCCACTCGAGTTGTACAGAATATTTTTTTACGACTCACTAACGAAAATTTACAAATAAAAAAATATTTTAGGTCATTAAGACAAAATAACTAATTTTAAAACAATTTATGACTTTAAATTATTTTTAAAATCAAATAAAAAAAAAGGAAAAAGTTCATTTGATTTTTCCCCATCTGAAAATCGAACTCGAGTCTACTTTGAGGAAGGCAGGAACGCTAACCACAGGACCACCCACTCTTTTATTTTAGTTCTTTAATACTCGTAATTAAATTGACTTCGTATAGTTTTATTTAAACAAACATATTATTTATAATTATAGACGAAATAAAAACAGAAATGATATTATTTATCGATTCTACACAAGAATAACCCATTTTAATGTATGTTTAATCTCAATAACTAAAAAATATACTGACAATTAGTTTGACAGAATTGTCACTTATTTAAAATTTTAAAAATAATAGCAGTCGGTTGATCAAAATATGAACGGTGATTGATGGATTTAATTTTTTGCAGTGTTCTCACTACCTAGAATGGATATGAAATATATTCGTTCAGTTGAAAGCAATAGCATACTTTTTCGTTTTGTAAGCTATGCGTAGATAAGCTAATATCCATGTAGGTGTAGAAAAACATATTTATTTATCTAAGAAAGTATATATTTTTATTGAAGTACTTAATTTACAGTAAACTAACTAACTTCTAAAAATCAAGTAGGTTTTCGGCGACAATATATTTTTTGGGTTCTTAAGAGGATAGGTCTAGATCATGAGCAGCGAGATTGTAATTCTCTTTGGAACCCTCATCTTCACAAAACCTCATAAGAATTTTGAGATTCGTACACTTCTCTTTAGGCAGAGAAATAGGTTGATGGTAAAGATGGCCAGGTTCTTAAAAATCTATTTGATTTGATTTTTTGCTCTGAGCTTTTCCTTGGTTCTTAACCAATGCTACCAAGATTTCTTTATTGTATGTCTCCCTATGGCCGACAGTTTTAAGTTTTGACTGATAGAATAGTAGTTGTCTCACTAGTCTAATAACAAAGGGCAGCTTCTTCTTATACGACTTAGAGACCAAAGAATTTCCCCAGCTCTTAAAATTATCTTGAGTACATGATACTACAACAAACAGACTCGATTTGGCTCTGGCTCCTTTAATCACTTTCCTCTAGGCATCTGAGGTTTCAGCCTTTGCGCTCTTAGGGATCAATCCTATATTATTTTCTGGCTCAATGAAAGAATGGCTTCGCACTAGATAAGTAATTGTCATTGTTTTAAATCTTTTTAATTTACGGTTGGATCGTGGAAACACTGAATAATAGAATGGTTTTTATTTTTCCCTACATGAGTCAGCAATTACGTAAATCTTTTTGAAAGCTGAATCCAGATAATTGATGAAAAAGTTGTGAAGCATATAGGCAACGTCAGCTGACCCCTTTTTAGCTACAGTCTGGAAGTAAGTGTACATGAATAAGACTCCGCTTGATAAAATATGTACATTTTAAATGTAGAATGAAAGCTGTCTTCTGAAATAATTCTCAGTAGAGGTTATATTTAGTGTAGGGAGGTTTTGTCCAAGGTCTATGGCAATAGTCTCAAGGGTCCGTGATTGCTTAGCTTCTGTTTTGGCACGACTTTTATTTTCATATAACTACTCAGCATTCTTCACGTTAGCGATTTTCCTGTCAAGGCAGCGATTTTGGCTTTCTGTTCATCACACCGTCAGTGCGTTTTAGTCTTTAAATATCCAAAAGATATTGAATTATGTCACAAAAATATACTTGAATATTTCGTAGGAAATTTTAATGTTAGGATGTTTGGTTAAAAATATGCCCAAGGGTTTTTTTATACTCAGATTTTCTGCAAGGTGCCATAGTATGCTTAACGGCCCTTGAAGGAATTAAAAAAAATTGTCAAGGGTTTGTAGGTCAAGTGAAATAATTGACATTATTATTATTTTTATTATTTGAAAATATAAAGAATTAAAAAAAAAAAATTTAAAAACTTATTTTTTATGTTTTAACTTAATATTCAAAAGAAAACGCACGTATTGCAATAAAACAAACAATTAGGTTATTACTCTAGTCAATAGCTTACATTGAACTAAAGAATTACCTAATACGTTGATATTCTAAAAAGTAAAACTGTCACGTAAATTTTAGTTTTAAATAGAGATACTAGTCTTGAGAGAGTAAGTACTACGGTCCGAAACTCTAACCAAAAGGCGAGACTCTCGTTTTTGGGACACTAAGTCCCGAAACACCGTAATGTGTAAAGTTTTGGGCAGCGATTTGTGTACTAGAGGTAAATATCTTTAACATATTTTACCATGTTATTTGGATTCTGTTTTAAGACAATTAATTGATTTGATGCCAATTTTTCCATTTTCGTTTCGAATATTATTTTTATCTTATATATTATATCATTATATAGTTTGTTTCCAGTGCTATTTTAGTTGTCATAAATTATAGCTATTAAAAGTTTGAATAGGTTGCTCTGATAACAATGACATGCCTCCGCACGGTTGGAATCATTGATCTGGCAACCTAGGGATACGACATGCGTAAACGAAAAGTGGGACCGGTCCGCCATTACTGTGAGTGCAAATTGTCAAATTTTATAGGTTATATTTTTAGTGTCAATTGTGTAATTAAATTTGAATTTAATTTGTGTTTGAGCAAATTTTGAGTGTTAAAAACTTATAAAGTATATAATGCCTTGCTGTGTTATACGTTCCTGCTCCAGCAATAGACGTTTTTGTGAAAAATCTACTGGAATAACGTTTCATAGGTTAGTACCAAAATTATAAATATTATACAGGACAGTATTATGACAGGTTTGTATAAAATGTGTAAAAGTATGCTTTTAAAAATGCAAAAAAAATCATCTATCAACTTTTGGGCCCATCTATATTGGAATAAATACTTTTTCATACGAAATAATATTTATGGATTTCCAAAAAATCCTGAAAAACGTAGCGCGTGAATACAGTTTGTCAAGAAGCATAATTGGGAACCTTCTAAATTCAGTTGTATATATTCCAAGCATTTTCTTGAGAATTACATTAATCGTATGCTATTTCGTTTATCAGATTTATAGGCATTTTATATTCTTATTTCTATTTAAATATAACCTACATTTGCGGTCCTTCCACCAATTTTATTTATTAGTTCTACAGCTGATTGAAAAGTAGAGCTTCATGTTTTGTGTATGCTTGAGTATTGTTTGTTTTATTATAGTTAATTTAAAACAATATTAATATACCTTTTTACTAACCTATAATTTGTTTCAGATTAGTGTGTTTAAAGGAATTGGTGAAAATGAAGCGATTCGCCAGCTTTGGGGATGTGCCAGTAAAAGTGACATCGAAGTTATTCAACGTTTCCAGAATAAAGTATTAAGGAACATGGTACTGCCACAATACTGATCTTCATAGGAACCTTAAAGTGGAGACTGTTGAAAATACAAACATTTGCCAGTAGTCACCAATGACTACTCCAACATGGAAACCTCGAGATTATCCAGCTCCTCAACAATGCCAATCTAATAAGAAGACTCAAGAGAATCAAGCCTTTTGAGTTAGTTCAGTGATGTTAAGGCAGAGTATAGTGCAGTTAAGTGATTTAGACTCTAAGGTATATTAGAGAGTAGAATATCGGTTTATGCATTTTTTCATCCCTTGATAAGTTAGAATAAAATTTCTAATTGATCTTAATGATTAGGTTGTAATAATTGTAAATGTTTCTTTACTTGGGGCATTTAAAAAAAAACTCAAATTAGTGCATTTAAAGGACTTGGAAATGAAGTGATTCGCCTTTATATTTTATGAAATAATGTTTAAAAATTATTTGTTTGTTTGTTTGTTTGTTTGTTTGTTTGTTTGTTTGTTTGTTTGTTTGTTTGTTTGTTTGTTTGTTTGTTTGTTTGTTTGTTTGTTTGTTTGTTTGTTTGTTTGTTTGTTTGTTTGTTTGTTTGTTTGTTTGTTTGTTTGTTTGTTTGTTTGTTTGTTTGTTTGTTTGTTTGTTTGTTTGTTTGTTTGTTTGTTTGTTTGTTTGTTTGTTTGTTTGTTTGTTTGTTTGTTTGTTTGTTTGTTTGTTTGTTTGTTTGTTTGTTTGTTTGTTTGTTTGTTTGTTTGTTTGTTTGTTTGTTTGTTTGTTTGTTTGTTTGTTTGTTTGTTTGTTTGTTTGTTTGTTTGTTTGTTTGTTTGTTTGTTTGTTTGTTTGTTTGTTTGTTTGTTTGTTTGTTTGTTTGTTTGTTTGTTTGTTTGTTTGTTTGTTTGTTTGTTTGTTTGTTTGTTTGTTTGTTTGTTTGTTTGTTTGTTTGTTAGTTTGTTTGTTTGTTTGTTTGTTTGTTTGTTTGTTTGTTTGTTTGTTTGTTTGTTTGTTTGTTTGTTTGTTTGTTTGTTTGTTTGTTTGTTTGTTTGTTTGTTTGTTTGTTTGTTTGTTTGTTTGTTTGTTTGTTTGTTTGTTTGTTTGTTTGTTTGTTTGTTTGTTTGTTTGTTTGTTTGTTTGTTTGTTTGTTTGTTTGTTTGTTTGTTTGTTTGTTTGTTTGTTTGTTTGTTTGTTTGTTTGTTTGTTTGTTTGTTTGTTTGTTTTAAGAATCAATGTTTGAATTTTGTGTATTTTAAATAGACATATATATTTATATGTCTTTTTTTTAGTCTAATAATATTTAAAAAAAAGCTAGAATTTCTGAAATATTACTATTTAATATCTCTAAAAGATTCTAATTTTTATTTCAGAAATATTACTGTGAAATATTATATTTACAGGATATTTTTTCGCTTCAGGCACATTTCAGAAATGTTTCAATGTAATATTTTTGAAATATTTTCGAAATGTGTTTGTGCTGTATTGGAAAGTCCTCAAGAATAAATTAATATCGAACAATGCATTAAGATAGTGCTTCTCATTCTTTTATTCCTAGAATAATATCTGCTAAGCGACTTAACATATCTCTCCCACAGAATTTAGTAGTTATGTTTAGATTTTTCATTAATTATTATTAATAATTAATATGTACATATTTTTAATTAATTTATCTATTATTATTTAGGATTTTATTATTATTTAATAACTGTAATATGTATTATTGTATTGTTTTAATGGGCTCTGGCCCATACATAAATAATATACCTCCATTCAAAAATAAAAAAGTATTTTCTGTAGTACGAATTTGAACACTAATAAAGTCAGTTAAAAAATAATTTTTAAAACACTTTAACATTTAAACATTATAAATTCATAATTATATTTAATTTTGTTGATATTAAAATGTTATTGACCTGTTTATTTAGTAATAATACCACGAGTGCTATCAATATAAGCATGGCTTCGCTGATTTACTGAATGTCTTGCATGAAGATATACACCTTTCAGTCTGAATCTACAAAAGTACCAAGACCAAGTAAGATTAATCCACATTTTGATTTCCTGAATAGTGCATCTACCTACACAGAGATTACTTATTAGCCATTTTCCGCGAGCCTTGCATTAAGTTTCGTATCTGATCATCGAGCTTTTAGTGTATGAACATTTGTTCTTAATTTCGAGAAAGCTGTTAATTAAAGTAAGGTTAGATTACTTGACATTTGCGACCTTGTACTTTCCGATTTAAAGACAGAAGCATTGGGCTCATAGAAAAACAAGAAACTAAATATTGGGCTATTTATGTGCCCTAGTGCAAACGTGTGACGACTGATCCAATAACTCGAACTCTGTTTACTTTTGTCGCTTATGTGAACCAAAAATGTACTATTTATTTTTTCTGTGAATGATTTCAACGATTTAGGGTTAATTCCACCAGTGTGTTAAAGTTTAAACTATTAATTGAGGATTAAAATTACATTTTATGTAAAAATGTCATTTTAAACTTCGTTAAACCCAATGGTGGAATCGGCCCCAAGTTAGTTATATCATGGTCATTGATTAGTTGCAATTTTGCAAATAATATATTCTCCAGCGCTTAATAGCCACTTGAGTGATAATTAAATCAGTTATATTTTATTTCTTTCATTTACTTTATTCAGCACTTTTCGGCTGAAAACCGGGCATATTTAAGCTTTTAAACCCCCTTCTTTTATAACCTCGGCCTTTCACTACCTTTTAAGTCAATGTCAATAAAAAGGAAATTTATTTTTTTATAGTTCAAATAATGTTATTTAACCAAAAATAGTACAATAAAAACTTGTAAATCCGGTTCTGCTCTTCCGCCATTTTAGTGAGTGCAAAAGCCACGCCTACCGGTCCCACTTTTGTATATCAAAAATAATACATATGACGTATCCTTACGTTGCCTTATCAATGGTTGGAATAGAACCTGATATAGGATCTGGTGAGGCGAGATGTCGCTTTTGGCAGGAGGAGATCCTTAAACCCAAATATAAAATGGGCCGTGAGCAGTAGTGCCAGTGTTATTCAAATCGAGCTCACGGGTATTCTCATAGCAGCAAAAGAAATCACCAGAAATAATATTACTGAAAGAAACATGCTCATCTATACAGATAGCAGACAAGCACTACTAGTACTAGTATATCACGAAGCTTTGGGGAAGTATCCATCAACAATGTGATCAACTTAAGATGGATCAAAGGTCATGCCACATCTAAAGGTAATCGTCGTGCTGATTCACTTGCTAAAAAGGCAGCCAACTAAATATGTTTTGGACCTGGTCTCTCTATTGGACTGACGATATCGGTAGTGTCAAACCCAATTAAAGAACATTCGGTTGTGAAATTCAAAGAAAGATGAGATGAAATAAGAAGCTGAGACTTGCCAGAGAGCTTTTAAGTTATCCTGACTACGCTACAGCAAACAAATACTTGACTATGACTAGACAGAGTCTGCGCCTGATCACAGGCATTCTGACATCTTCGTATTATGCGGCTGGCAGAACCCTCACTCTGCAGGGGATAAGAACAAAGGACCACGGAACATATCCTCTACGATTGTCCGAAGCACAATTAGAAGATTTGTATTCGGAGAGAATTGGCTAACATCGGCCTAAGAGAAGCACCTCTACGTTGTCAACTGCTAGGAGGTTCCCATCTACTTAGGAGGATGCACAATGGGCCTAGTGAGTTCTAAGTGGCGTGGGTTTACCCACCCTCCACACGTTACAGATACAGAGAGATGGGAGGGATAAATTCATTTTTGATTTTTGTGGACTTTGTTGGTGTTTCCGCTGTACCCTTCAATTGTTTTCTTACCTAGGCCGATTAATTTTCAGCCCGCTCACGTACAAGCCTCTGTTGAGTAATATATCAGGTGTTCGCGAGAAAAGCTTGGTCAGATAGATATGTTTCTGGTGAGTTTAAGTAATAAACTTTTTTTATAAATTCAGTTATTATGTTTAACTGAGGCAAGACAGCTATATTATATTATGTCCTCCAGTAATATACACATCCGAACGCTTCGCGTAAACACACCCGGTATATGAGAATTCACTTTTATTTTTACTCAAATAAATTAATCAAATAGGTACCTAGTTAAGCTGTATAAGTGATCGATAGTAGGTATAATTTGGAAAAATTTATGGGTATTTTGGCAAATAAAGTTATTAGTTTAATGTACAATATAATTACCAAGTTGATAAGAATTACAATATATTTTTACTTTCCATGCGAACTAATTAAAAAATAAATATGCGTTGTAAATATTTCTCTAAAACCTTGATGTAGTCTGTTTTAAGTCCTGTTTAAATATTTTTAATAATAATAATAATCTTAATTGTTTTTAGAATTTACAATTATATAACAAAGGTCTAGTTCAAATTACTATCGAGTACAAAATATAATTAATATTATTATTTTGTATTAATGAAAAAGATTTGTTTATATACTTATTGGATTTTGACTAATATTTTAAAATAAATATGATTAATAATTAGATTACAGTCAACGTAACTTGATGTTTTTATTATATGAGTCAAAACGAAACGAATTTACCAATTACAAATAAAAGTATTAATGTATTCTTTTGAAAAAAATAAAACATCAGGTATAAATAAATTTATTAAAATCAGCTATGCGCTTTTGGTTTCACAAAGCAATCATCATAGCCTTGCTGGAAATCTAGTGATTATGAGTTTGGTACCAGCAGCCATTATAAAATCAGCGCTAGTATGTGTGTAGAATAATAATAATAATAATATAATAATACTTCCTATTTACCCCTAACGACTAAACTCTTGAATGAAAAGCTTGTGTCGTTTGAGGGAATTGAGGATTATAAATTTTCATATTTCCAAAATTGCATTTCAGTTTTCGGATCTCAACCAATTTCCTTTTTTTTTATAATTTCTTGTTTACGGCGGACCGTATTCGAAAACTTAAAACTGCATGGTAAACGAATTAAGGATCGTAGAAATTTATTTTAGTACAATCTGGGATTGGCGTCCTTCTGTACGATGTTACAAATTCGACTGTCGTAGATACGTCCTTCGATGGCCCAATAGGTAGAGACAGTGTTGACAGTCTAGTACAATTGTACTAGATCTAGTACATTTTCAGAAAATCTGGTACTCTAGTACGCTCAAAGCAAAACCTAGTACTTTTCTTTTTTCAGCATATTATGCTTCCGTTTGAAGTGCAAATATATTAGGAATTCCAACTACCTGTCAAAATGCTAACAAGACGAAGAAACTGACAGTTTAGATAATATGGCAACCCTATGGCCTGCTGTCAGTGATACACATATAGTTGTATAGATTGTTAAATCCTCGTTTAGCCAGCGGCCATATTGCCTCGTAAGTGCTCATTAATCAGAATCAGTTTAGCAAAAATGTGTTTTAAAACCAATTTTTAGCCTTTAAATATAGTAAAAAGAATAAATACCTACGTTTTCTTTAGGCATAAGCTTTTGTTTATTTTCGAAAACATGGATAATCAATCTATATAACTATCTATATCATTGACCCTGTCAAATTACCAGGCCCACATATCATAACCTGTCAAAATCCACTGGCAGCCATTTTGTTTGGAATGCCTAAAGGCTAGTTCATGTAGTTGCGAATCGCGAATTGCGAATTGCGAAGGTCGCTGCCATTGGTCAATATCACAATAATGACAAGATGGAAATTTTGACAGCTCGAAAGTTGAATTTCTTGCGAATTCGCATTATTTAAAATCTGGGGGGCGGGAATCTTGAAATCGTTTTAATATTTTGCGAATATCGCACAAATTTTATGTGAGCGCAAGCGTAGTAGCGCCAACTGGAGTTTGTTGTGGATTATGTTATAGGTTATATTTGTATTATATTTGCGGTATTTGCTGGTATGTTCATGATATTCTTCTTTGTTTTTTTTTTCGTTCGTTATGATTTAGCCGAATATATGCTAAATCGGGTTATTTTGCTCTGTGTTGTTTCCTGTTTAAATACTATTAATTATATTACTTTTTTTTAACAATGAAGAAAAAAGCTTAATTCATTATCGTATTCGTCATTCATTTTATTTTATAAAACTCTTATTTATCAGTAGCAGATACGAATTGAGGTTATGTGTATTGTTGTGGAATAATACCAACTGCCGAATATGTTTTAGTGAAAATAATAAATATCCCAGAATCCTGTCAAAACATTCGCAGGTACATGAATTGACGTAAAAAAATAATATATTTTTTTGCGGATTTCGCTTTCGCAATTCGCGATTCGCATCTACATGAACTAGCCTTTATTAGACAATCCAATGTCCAATGGTCGATGCTTGACAAAAACAAAAAAGTTCGTTAACCTGACTTTTTCATTAGTATTTGACTGTTATTGTAAATCGTACAATTAGTATTCATATAATCTTAATAGATATCAAATTATGTAATTTTCAACTAAATACACGGAAGAAAACCTTAAACACTGCAAAAAAATAGTACAAACTTAGACTAAATACCTCACTAGAAGTGTTTTTGTCAAGGGAAGCATGTGCTGTTGTTGTTTTTGCCAAGGGTCCACCATTTAAAGTCACGTGATTTGGAATGCCTAATTATTGAAGTCTTCCTTGTTTGTTGTATTCGTGTTCTCTTTTTTTTTTGTTTTTTAATAATCACACTTCACAATTAAAAAAATCCGGTATATTTTATAGAATCTGGTACATTTTTATGGAATTTGGTACATTTTTATGGAATCTGGTACATTTTTTAGTCAAATCTGGTACACAACAAAAATATATTCTGGCAACACTGGGTAGAGATGTCGACGGCTCTAGTTGGAATGATGAGCTTGCGTGTTGGTTGACGGATTAAAAATGCACCGTCGAGAACTCATTTCACTGAAATATTTGACGTGATCATTTCGGTACTGCGTACTTTCGGTCCGCTTATTTTACCTATGACCTTTGGTGTGGTTTCCTAGAGACATAATACATATACAGGGTGTTAAAAAAAAGTGTCACAAAATAAAACGGGGGTAGTATGGGCCAAAATATGCAGAAAAGTCTTAATAAACATATGTCCGCAAATGAATGGTTTCAGAGATACGGAGTGTTTTGTGTTTTGTATCATTTTTTGATTATCTTTTTTCATTCTCAAAAACTTGCTTTTCTTATCGGAGTCTACCGATGTTTTTTCATAGATACTATTTGCAGTTATTATTTTGTTGTGGGTAAATAATTTTATAAATTTTCGTTATGCATGTTTACACTAATATTGAATTAGCTGACATGCATTTTATGTACGGTCGTGCAAATGGCAATGCATTGAAATGGAGGGAGGGCACTTTGAACATCTCATTTAACTCTATGTTGTTATTGATTGTTTATAAATATCATTGTTTTTTATAATAATAAAAAATTGTTATAAACACAAAATGGTCCGTATCTCCGAAACCGTTAATTTGCGGTCATATATTTATTAAAACTTTTCTGCTTATTTTAGGTCATACTATTCACCATTTCATTTTGTGACACTTTTTTTTGACACCCTGTATAAACGGGACTCGGTTTGAAAGTTTATTGTAGGTATTTAAGCAAATTTACGTATTTGACTAAAGAAATTAATTAAAGAGGTAGGTATTATCTATTTGAGTGTCGTATTTTAAAAACTCATTTTATTACGTATTTTCGATTCATTGAATAAAAAAAGTGTTACTGTGGATCCGTTCGAAATTTCTATAAAATACGGAAAAACTTGTTTAGATAGATTTCATGCGTCTTTTGTCAAAAAAAGATTAGAAGTGACATTTTTATCGCAGTTTATGATATAACTATTTAGAAACGATTTCGCACACTTTATATTAATTTTGGGGTACTGTCAGAATTTTTTTTATATTTAAATGTTATTTTTTAGGTCATAAAAGGCAACTTTTTTTAGGGACCACAAATTTGTAGCTCTATGGGATCAGAAATGCGGAATTAATATTTTCATAATTTCTACCAAAGTTAGTTTATGGTTACTAGTACTTTAAAAAATAAATCACAAGGAATATTCAAAAAATTATAAATATCACTTTTCAGTACAAATCTGGTTTATTTTCATGTATTACCATACTTAGATCATTTTGTTTGTCGTAATAACTACTAGATAATTTTAATAAGAAATACAGCTACGTTAACCATTATTAAATACAAAAATATATTAAATTAAAAACTTGGTATGCCTAAAATATTGTAGAAAGTGTCTTGAAACGAAAACAGTTACATTCATATTATAATCATGGGTCTCTTTGGCTGACTAGTTAAGTCCCGTTCTAAGCCTACTTGAATGCTCAAGTCATTTTACTAACTCTAACTAGAATTAATGTTCACATAGTAGATTCTAATTAAAAATTGGTTTTTGCTTTTTATATAAAAATGTAATACAGGTCAATCTTACCCCTCTTACCTTTACATACAGGGTTGGACAAAACACCCGATTTGTGGCTCAATTATGGATTGTACTGAATACTGACTCGAACAAATTTTTTCGTATATTTTATATACTCCATCAATATGTGTTGACTTCGTTAATTCCATTAGAGACTGGAATTAAGAACCATCTGTTTCTTGCTGAAGAGTCCTAATAAGAACGAAAGCAGAGCCCCTTCTTCCTGCAGAAAAAACAACATCACCAGCTGAAGAACAGCATCACGGATCTAAGAACACCGGCCTAACACCAGGTCATACTTGCTTCCAGAGAGACCGCCCAGCTGACGTCGTGGAAGTTGAGAAGGGAAGTTTCGTAACATTTCCTTCACTTCCCTATCACCATAGAGTGTATCTTAGGGTAAAGGAATAAAAACACTGTTTATTTAATATTTTTATTATTTACCTATTGAACCACAATTGTTGTGCACATTATCCAATTTTAAGGTTCACAGAAGGTACAGTTGGTATTTTCTGTCCCTAAAATACCGGGCGTCCTTATTTCTTGTTGCCGTCCTTTTCGTACTAGTTACTAGTAGCAAAATTCCTCCTGAATCTGAAGCAGTGAGAACCCACTCCCTTTAAGCTAGTTGTGAGCTTACAGTTCAATTTTCTTTTTGCATTTTTTTGTCAGTTAAAAATAAAAAATAATTATTTGCTAAATTTCTTCCTCATAAAAATTTCTATATATTTTCTTTTCTTCCCGCTTTTCTTTTCTTAAATTTTTAATATTAATTCATCTTTCACAAAAAAAAATAATATTCCCTCTTTTTTAATTATTTCGTTAGTGTATTCATTTTACCCAAACAAACCCAATATGCGACAATAAATAACCCTCAACATTTGTTAGTACTTAGAATTTTATTATTTTAAACCATGGTTGAACTGAGTAAACGTGAAATAATTACAATATTGATAATTATTGGGTTTTGTATAATGAAACATTTTCTGATAGGATTCCCACGACTTAAAAATCTAGAGTATCCAGAAATGTGAGCAAATTCAATGAAACAGAAAGTGTGAAAAATAAGCCCAGATATGAACGGAAGAGACAGTCACTGATAAAAAAATGCTCTTAATGTGGTTTTAAGTGTACATGAAGAACCAAAAACTTCAGTTCCAAAGCTTACGTTAGACAATAATATGAGCGAGAAATATGTAAGGAGGATTCTGAAAGTCAATAAATTTAATTTATTTTGATTAATTTTCAATGCAATCCATAAATGAGCCACAAATTGCCCACTCCTGTATAATTTTATTTTTGTAGATTTATTACGGCATTAAATATATTCGAAATTTTCGAATAATGTAAAGAACATATTATAGTATAGAGTATAATAAGATTCATTACTGCCGTACAAAGGCAAAATAATGTTCTCGCAATTTATCTGAATTGAGGTATTATGCCGGTTTTAATCTACAAAGTTCTAATATTTATTTTTAATTTACCTATAGAATATACTATTCAGGTAAAAATGATACTGAATTGTGAATTTAAAATCATTTGTGAAATTTTTAACAAGTTGACAAACAATTTCTGCGAGTACATTATTTTGCCTTTGGTGTGCACCAGTGTCAATTCCACCTTATTTATCTAGTTTGCTTCCTCCTTTTTCATTATACACATGTCAAGTGTAATTCACTCCTGTTAAATAGGTGGTGGACAAAATATCAACCAGTGGACAGGAAGGTGTAGTGGATTTTACACCGGGCCAAACGAAAGGTATAGTATCCGTTGATGAAGTACATTCCTACACCAGTGGGACAAACAAAAGAATCTTAGGTATTACTATGTATTACTATTTACATAAGTATAAAACTGGTGCAAGAACTTTAGGCACGTATGCTCATATTTCAAGTATTTTGTGATAATCTTTAATGTTAGAATTTCAAAAGTTTATAACTTAACTTATAAACTAGTACCATTCTCGTACTCCTGACAAACAGTATTCTTTTGAAATATTTTTTTGTAATACCATCAATGTCTGTGCGTACCTAGATGTCCATATTTGTAATATACTTTTTACAACCTGTGTCCTATCCCAGCTAGCACATAACGTTGCCAAGCCTTTCGGCGATGTTGCATTAAGGGAACGTAATAACATTAGTATACAACGTAAATGCAACGTTCATGAGAAGTTGTTGAGGGAAATCAAAACCTCGCAAAACTTCTATTTGTTACTTACCTAGTCAACCTACCTGTTATGTTAACTGTTAACACAACGTAATAAAGTAATTTGCTAAAACAGTGTCCACAATTCTGAATTCGGAACGTTTATGTTTATGTCAAATGTCACTTGTCAGTTTTTCTTGTCATTTGTCATTTTTTTGATGGTTTATTTTTTGACTTCCAGAGTTTATTTTATAAATAATTATTTTATACATTTGGTAAGGTTCCTCTATAAAATAGAAAACTATTTTCTAACCCTTTGTCTTTGTTTCAGATTACAATGCCTGATGTAAACTTATTATTTCATTTATTAGGTATACAAAATGGATTAACTACAATAAAAACAAAGAATTGCAGATAAATCGTTGTAAACGAGAAGATAAACATTTAACCGAATGTCCAGTAACATTTTACACTAAATACTTATAAAAGGTAATTATACTTAATCAAACTAAAAATACATTTTAAAAATATTATATTTTAGGTTTCCTTTATACCTGATGACATTCTAGGAATTTTAGAAGCAAAAGTAAATACTACAGAATTGTCCAAAGAAGAATATATAACACCTGAAATTTTATAAAAAGTGAATCTATAAGTACATGGTATGTCAGGTATATCAGAATTCAAGCAGTTCATTCTCTTCAACAGGCTAGATGTGCCTGGAAATGTAACCATCAGTTCAAGTGCAAACTCAGAAGAAAAGTTGAGAGAAATCACAGATGATGCTCTCGAGTATAATAGAATATCTTGCTAAAAAACACGAGTTGTTTTTTATAAAATCTGCATATCTGCCTTGGAAATCAAGCATAAAATTTGTAAAATTCAAACAAATTTCAATACACTAACATTGGTTGTTTTATTTAAAACAACAAAGTAAGGCATATTTTTTAATTTCTATATAATTTCCTTTAATTATAGTTAAACAAGTTGTCCATTTCTTTTTTATTCAATGTATTGAGAAGTAAAATCTTTTTATATAAAAATATAATTTATCCTTTTCTAATAAATTGTCATATATTTAGGTTACATTATAGATTTTATAAATATCTATACAAAAAAAGTTAAAAGGCTTGATTTAAAAAAGATGATATATCTCTGCGTCTAGAGGTAAGAAATCAGGGAACTTAGCTATCCTCTAGTAATCTAGTATAATATGTACCTAGTCATTGTTGTATTTATTTATTTATTTATTATTATTCACCAATCTAGCTTTATCATCGTTCACTGTTTAGGGTTTTAGTGAACCTTTACAATATTGGTACCTCTACCTTATTATACTATTTAGCTAATTTTATCAAATCGTTCAGTGCTTTATAGGTAGCTTCTTCTATCCCACATGTGTAATTGTGTTTGTGATATAAGGTGTGTTCTTTTATTCAATAATCAGTGATTGATGTCATGACGTCACTAATTAATTTCTGTTGCAAGATATTTGCGCTGAAAATAAGTACGAACCTCCGAGCAATTACTACTAGAGGGAGTCTTCCCCCATTCCCCGCGCTAAATTTTGTTAGCAACATCTACTCCCCCCCGAGGGGGAAAATACCTCTTCTGTAATTGGCTTATTTAATCAGCGTTGCCAAATTTGACAGCGCCAGTTCTGACACTTTCTGACACATGTCAAAATCTTATTTGTATTTTACGGAAAATATTATTATTTATAACGTTGTAAGGGTTGTAAATGTATATTTAAGATTTATTATCTCTAATAATAAGGTGAAAACATGCTTTATGTGTAAAACGCCTGTTGAAAATGCTTCTTCAAGATAATATCATAAGTAAGAACAGACACAACCTAATTATCAGAGGCGGTGCATTAGGCAATCACCTTTAATTTGCAATTAAACTTTCTTATTTTCTTATCGAAAAATTAAAATTAAGAGCAAGCAAACTCCAGCTAAGTTCGTCTTCATCCGTCTCATAATGATTATAGTAAAGGTTAATTACTTATTATTATTTTAATATCACATCTTTGTAAAGTTTATTTTTTTTTTAGGTTTCCTTTTCTTGATATGAGAAAGAAATACATTGTTCCAAAATATGGGAATTCAACAAGTGACCACCTGAATAACTTTTTATGCTAATGAACATTTTTATTACAGACCTCAGAGGAGGAAAATATTAAAGAAAAATGCAATTTCGACGAAAGAAGTATAATAATCAATCCTGTCACTACTTCTACACTATATTCATCTGCTACTAAAATACTAAAACAGCAAGTAAGTAGAGAAACTTAAGTTTTTTTTCAAAAAGAATGTTTAAGGAAAAAGGCATAGCCATTTTTTGTTGACACTTTTTTTTAACTAATCTAAAAGACTAATTTTGTGTATTGTTTAATTTTAATTTTTTGTACTTAATTTGTTTTAGGTTTAACCAAAATTAACTTCTAAGATATGCATGGAATATCCCAAAAGAGCTAAGGAAGGTTTTCAAATTCTTAAGAAAACTATTCAGAGCCAAAAACATAAAATAGTCTTCCTGTCCAAAATATAAATAGTTATAAATATTTAGATATTATGAGTGATTTTTTATTCTATAAATAGAACATAATTTGCTTCTAAATCACTACCTAATGAACTATATTATATAGTACAAAACTAAACAAGAATATCACATTATTCATGTTTTTTTTAATTTCCTTAAAAAACGTCCCAAAAAAATGTGAATATTTATTATTGGAGTTTACATCGTTATGCTAAAACAATACTAGAACAACTTAAATCATGTGGATTTTGACTATTTTGAGTTATGCAGATCATATGATCTAAAAAAATGTTTGTCTGGTGCTATAGTCATGTATAAAAACATTCATTTATTTAAACACAGTTGCAATATACATTTTATTTAGTTTTTAAGTTAAAACCTATTAGGGCATCCTAAAATTACTTTTTTCGTTTGATGTGAGATTAATTATTCTACATTTTTATTGGTGAAATAGGATATATTAAGATGTCTTACTGTTTTCTCTGATTATCTAAAAACAATATACAAAGACTGTTATAACAAAAAAGAGATATACCTTTACTTAAACACACAATTAGTTAGTTCAATTATACGATAACTTAAAGCAGAAATCCAGAAAACTTTAAAAATGTGTTTAAATGTGTTTTTACTATAACAAGGACATAATTATTAAAAAAACTTGGCACATTAACATTGATGATAGTTTTTATAATATTTATTATACAAATCACAACGAACTACACAAAATGACATTATTAATAATTTAGCAATAAAAAAGTTAAGTACAATGATGACATTAAAAGTTGAGTTTCTCGAAATACTTTTTTTAAATTGTCTCAGTACCTACCTAGTATTTTTCTAGCACAATGATATTATATGAATGTGCATTGTGTGATATCTTATATTTTAGGAATTAAATGATATATTTTTTTGCAGGTTTCTGTTAACAACGATTCCAAGAACTTTTGACAATATTATTAAAACGGCCTTTGCAAATATAATTCTCAATTATTAAGAGCTTTTGATCTAACATTAAATTTTTATTCTCCATACGGTTACAGCTTTCTAAGAAGAAAGTTTAACAAGACTTACCAGACCCAAAATATCAAAATTTTACCAACCAATTGATGGTTTTACTGGTTTCCATAGGAAAATTCTCCTCGAAACTACTAAAAGAAAAGTGGCAGAGGCAACCGAAGAAGGCAAAAAAGTCTTTTGCAAAACAAAAACTAGAAATTTGTTTAAGAATCTCATTATTGTTTGAAGTTTTACCATTAATAATTTTTGATAACGATTTAAGATTATGAAGTTCTATTATGTATTTTACTCTTTGATAACCTATGTTTAAATTTTTATTAGGACCAAAATAAAATAATTTTCATTTCAACTACAAAAACCCTCATAATATTAAAAAGGAGAAAAACGTTAGATTAGTTATGTTCAGGAATAAACTCTTTAAACATTTATCTACTTAAAATGTGTTACTTTTAGAAGGTATGTTATTAACTTTCTATTTGTACTTGTATTAATTTATTTCATTTTATTATCTGTTGTATTTTCAAATTGATTTTGGTATTAATCTATTTATATATTTTTTATATTCACATATATGTTTTTTTCATTGAAACAAACGTTTATTAGCTTATTAAATATAATGAATTCATGTTGTTTTATTATATACTTGTATAAATGATTACTTTTATTTCCTTTTAAAAATGAATTTCGAAGATAAGCCGATACGGTGAGTGAGAATAAAAAATTAGACGAAAGTGACTATATTTACTGGAGCTTTCATCTACACGCTCCTTTTTCTAGCCATCTACACCTGAGCCAGCAAGATTCGTCTTCCCTCCATCCTTACATTCTCCAGATTTACAGAGAAAACGCCGTCGTCTTTAACATATCCAGACCTTCTTTGACGGGGACTATACCACTACATTATCAGCTTTATTTGTTATCCCGAGCAATTTAAATGCATTCATAATTGCTCATTCTCACCTCTTCTCTTGTGGATTCCGTACTCAGTTTTCTTATTTTTAGTTACGTTTGCACTGCTCTTTTATTTTCACAGCTTTAATTCTATAATGCTGTAACGCTACAATATGGATCCATTTTTATGGTTTATACTATTTAATGTTATTCGTAAGTGACCAACCTATTATAATAATTAAAAATTATTGTATTACAGGCCTGAAGATGTTCCTGTAAGGCCGAAACTAGTCGCTCCTGTATTTATTTATAATAAAATTGATTTTAAGGTTTTATTCTTCAATTGAAAAAAATAGACCTTTACAGTGATTTTGTTTCATTTCCTGCATTGGACACATATAAGACGGTATTCATTTTAAAAATAGCAAATTTTTTAGTTTTTTTTTACAATTAAAACGTTTGGACAATGTGTGTTTTTATAGATAAATGATACTCCACTGAACAAGAAGGATGTTTACCTTCCCCCTTTTGCCCGCTTCCTCACTTCCTCTACAGATGTTGCTAACACAACAATCGCCTACAAACTCGTTTTCACGCTCCCTCTATTAGTAATTGCTCGGAGGTACGAACGACATTTCTCAAATGAAAAATTTGACGTTTGACATCGCTTCAAAAATCTCAGCGGTTGAGTGCCAACTGAGCGCGCCTCCGGGTGGTGGATAGGAGGACGGTCAAGTTTCCCTTGGTTAGTGGTAGACATAAGTAGAGTGCGAGAGCCTAAAAACCCTCAAAATCTTTTGCGAAGGCTACCACCGCGAACCAACTCCCCCAATCTAAGGTGTATGGTAACGTGCCGACGGATGAATTGTCGCAGGGGTATATGCGGCAGCAAACGCTCCCCTGAGGGAACCTGGTGAAACCCTCTTGTATCTAGCCTTGCCGGCGCATGCGGGGCTCTGCGTCGGTCGACCTTTCTTTCCCTAGCTACTCGTGGGAACCATATGGATACACAAAAACAAAAACCCAAAGAGGCTGGACGTCAACGCTCACCTCCAGCAAAGGAGACTTGACACCAAAGTCCAACTCCGGCGCAGGAGGCTAGACAGAGACGATCACCTCAAAAAAAGGAGGACGGACATCAACGCTCACTTCCTGCAAAGGAGCCTGAACAACAAAGTTCAGCTCCCGCGCAGGAGGCTGGACAGCGACGCCCACCTTCAAAAAAGGAGGATGGACACAGTAGTTCACCTCCAACTAACAGGCCCCGGAGAGGCAAAAGAATCTCTGGGTCTGAAGCAAAGAGGAGGAAGAGGGATAAGCTGCAGGCAGGCTGTGCTACGGCAACCGCCACTCTCAGCAAACTCCCTCACTCCAAACAGCAGCCTAATCAAGCCCCTAGACAGCGACGCTAGTTCTGCCTCCACAAGAGGCCAGGAACACGACGCAATTAGGGACAAGAAAAGGCCACGATCTCACACCTCTTCCGAGGTAACGCCACGGAAGGGGAAAAAACCCAAACAGGACCACAAAGTTCTGTCTGGGATAAGCTACAAGGATGCAGCTACGAGTCACCTGAAAGTAGCTATAATAGACAAGGATAACCCTTACGGTAAGATAACCACCGAAAGAGAAATCCTTGTCAAAAAGACATTGATAAGAGAGCTGGACAAAACAATTTTGTTCGCCTCCTGCAGCAAAAGCAAGCCACCCACCTTCAGGTCTTGGATGCACTCTGGTAAAATCATCAGATTAACGTGCGACGATGACCTGACGTTGGAATAGCTAAAAACCAAGGTACCAACCCTAAAAACATGGGAAGAAGCAACACTCGCTGTTGTGAGGATGGACGAGCTCCCCAAGCTCACCAAAGCCTCTCTCTGGATCCCAGGGGAAACGCAAGCTGACCTTGACGAGAAGGAGGTTGTGCTCAGGCGACTTGAGGGGCAAAACCCAAACTTGCATGTGGCGAAATAGTGCTCCTTCCACCATGAAATCAAAAAAGACCCTAAGGGCCATCTCTTCGTCTTTGGCATCGGAGATGAAGACATGGGAACCCTAAAGGCCAAATCAATGAGGATGAGCTATGCGTTCACCTCATTGATTATAAGGCCCAAGGTCGAAAAAGAGGCTGAAGCGGGGCCCAGTGAAGACTCCTTGGTAAAGGACTCTCTTCACCCCCCAATTTACCCCAACGGTGGAGGACGTCGAGCCAGAAAAAATGGTAATCAATGACCTCCAGCAAGAAAACTCCGACGAGCCACAAGAGACCACCCGCTTTCCATTTTCGGAGGAAGGGATGGTCGAATAATTAACCACCTTGCTGCTCAATTTTCAACGAAGGACCGGGAAGCAATAAAAGAGGTAAAGTTCATACAATGTAACTTGCAGCACAAAAGGGTGGCTACGGCAACTTTATGCCGCCGCCTTGATGAGCTGCAAGATACAATAGCACTCATCCAGGAACCCTGGATAATAAAAACCAAAATTTTAGGTCTTAAAAATCTAAACTAAACCTAAGACAGCCATTTACATTCCTAGGAAATACAAAGCCCACTCAATGGCACACCTTTACACCTCCGATTTAACTGCGGTTAGGATGGAATACGCCATCAAAAGGGAAAAGAAAACGTTAATCCTGGCATCTGCATACCTCCCTTCCGATGCAACCACGCCACCACCCAGCAAAGAAATGGAGGATCTGATTGCATACTGCCTGGAACAGAAGTTTGAGCTGGTAATAGGTTGCGACTCAAATGCTCATCACTTCAGTTGGGGCAGTAAGGATAATAACGCTAGAGGTAAGTCACTTTATGATTATATAATTACCAAAAATCTTTGCATTTTAAATAAAGGTACTACACCAACATTTGTAAACTCTCGCAGTCAAACACTAATATATATCACTTTATCCACAACTGGTATCTATAAATCAATTCTAAACTGGCAAGTGTCTGATAACATTTCGATGTCAGACCACCGCTGGTTAACATTCAAAATAAACTTGATGTTGCCGACCTCCACGCTATCTCGGAACCCTAGGAAGACGGACAGGGCAATCTATGCCCACCTTCTCCAAGAGGCTCTGAGAGAGATGGAGGCCGAAACACCAAACAATAACAATGCTTTGGAGAAGTACTCAAACACTATCCAAAGCACAATAAACAATGCCTATTCGCTCCGTGCGAAGTCATGGAAAGGGAAGCAAAAGCGATACTAGCGCTAGCTGCGGATAATTCGTGCATTTTAGGGCGATATTTTGTAATTTTGGCATATCAAATACACGTATATATTTTACTTTTTTTTAAAAAAGTAGGTAAAAACAACACAATAAGCAACCGGAGTTGCTGTGTTGAAAATTGTACAAATACTAGCAAAAAAAAAACAGTGAAACATATAAAAAATTTCACTAAAGTCTATTCAAATTTAATTTACGCCTGATGTAAACAGAAGCAGGTGGACGCTAAAATTGAGCAGGGCCATATTTTACTTTTCCGTCTTACAAAAATGTAAAATAAAAGTGTAATTGTGAAATTATTTTTTTATTACGATAAAAACATATTTTGTAAAGTAAAACTATAAAATAAATGCCATACACGGTCTCCCAGACTTTAGTGGCATTTCTGGACGAAGATAGGTGAGCGACATAAACTGCGTTAACCTGCAATACAAATTAATAAATGTATTTGACTTTAAAAGAGATGGTTGCATTATATTTAGTTCATTACATATGTCTACTGTGATACAGAGCATTAAAACAATCATATTATAAAATTATATTGTACAAGGTGTCCAAATAATTGCAAATTCTTTAATAGCTAATATATATCTACTAAAAGCATTAAAAAAACTTTAAATATAAGAGGTATTTGGTATTTGAATTTGGTATTTGATTTAAAATTGTGCATCTTAAAAAGAAACCTTCTGTATTTTTGATAACTTTTGTTCTTTATTGTTCTTCTTCTACTAGTATTTAGATTAGACAACTTGTACCCTGTATTGTAGCAATCTTCCTTACTTGACTTAGCACTATTCTGAATCGGATAAATTAGTTAGACTTGAAAGGCTATCTTCATTAATCAAAATTACAAGTGGTTCTACCTGAACCTCTATAATATTATCCAACTCCCACATTTTTACTTCAACTTTTTGGCGAACATGGTCGATACACTTTTTCCATTTTTCTGGAGAAATTAATAATATTACTTCTTCAAAAAGAATTTTAATGTCTCCAGATTTAAATGTTGAGTTTTTATCTGCTACGTATTGTTTAACGTCAACCTAGATTAATTCAACAGGGTTAAGTTCACAATGATACGGAGACATGTGAAGTATTATGTTGTTTTGCTGCTTAGCCATTTCATCTATTACATACCTATCATAATGTTTATGTTGCTTACCAAGTTTTAGAAGTTGGATCTTAAGCATTTGGTAGTCGAATTCAATTTTTTTCCCTTATAGCCATTTTTAAATATCACCTTTTTTAGACGTCGTAGATATTTTTTCCAGCTTTCTCGAATAATAATGCAGTTATCTTCTAATTTTGGTAGAGTGTTTGAAAACCACTCTTAGAACGATTCTCCACACATTTCTTCATGGTAGTCACCGGATTTTTCAACTCAAATACATAAAGTGCATTAGAGACAAAGCCTTCTTCACTTCCAATATGGCATATAATGAGTTGTTTTTACGCACATACCTGATGGGTTTTTAAAACCAGTTAAAAGTTCATCCAAAAAGGCTTGTCTGGATGAAAAAACCGACATATCGAAACATACTTTTGATTTGGTGTGGCCTGCGTTAATCCAAGTCTCATCAAGATAATATATTTTTTCTTTCCTTCTCTGTGCCGTTTTATTTTTTGTGGCGTAGGACGAAACAATTTCATTTTTGTCTAAAAGCAAACTATTTTTCCTCGAGTTTTAAATTTAAAATTAAGGGTTTTGAAAAGCTTGTAAAATGTAGCTCGCTTAAAAGTAGACAAATATGGATCATCGTTGACTTCTTATAAAACCTTATCAATTGTTAGAAGTTAATTTCTAAAGAAGAATTGATGTACTTTGCGCAATATTGCATTTTTATCAGTCATCCACAGACCACTAATTTGTTTATAACGTAGCTTTCTTTTTGGTTCAGAAAATTTATGAATCTGCCTATACTCCTTCATAACATTAAAAACGGTTTAAGCGCACATCCCTGTTTTATCAACAACTCTCCTTTCAACATCATGTACCAACATATCAGGGTTCTATAAAATTTAATGCTTATAAATATTAAGAACCATTTCTTTAGTACGGATGACCAAATGTCCCTTTTTCAGTCGCTTTTTAGAAGGAGTAAAAACATTTTTCTGGACTTTATCTGCTGTATCTGTGGAGGACATAGTGTCATGCAGCAATTACAAAATATAGTCAATTAAATGTCAATAAAATAGCGTAAAACATGTATATGTATATCTAAACTATAATATAATGAATTATAATCAATCAAACATACAAAATGTCCAAACTAACCAACACGGTGAATGCTACCAAAACGCCGTTTATAATTATCCAATTGAACTGAATTCGACTCTAACAAAAAATATTTGCGCGACGTCTAAATGACAAACGACCGATTAACCAATAGAAGCGCAAAAAAATGTCACGTGAGCTGTTGCTGGATGGGAGAAATTGTTTTGACGCGGCGTAAATGAAATCTAAATAGACTTTAGCAAAGTGGAAATTAAATCAAAGAAATAAATGGATAGGTGTACAATAAGAAGAAAAATTACCTTTATTTTTGTGATAATAACAGTAATGCTGGTAATAGTAGACATCAGAAACTTGAAAGGTTTTAAATAAACAATAAATTATAATTTTACGATGTTCTTTAATATCCCTTTATTCTTAAATGTTCATTCAGCAAGGACTAGATTTCAAGATTTCTGACTTTGATTATTATATGTGGCCGGACTGCAATTTTGTGACTTACTGATGGGAAACCAGTTTTAATCATTTACTCTGTTTTCTTTCGAACAAAAATGAAAATATAAATAACGATCTTTTTTTTATACATTTTAACTTCACGCTATTATTAAATGGTAATTTTTTATTTTGGCAGAATAGGCTAATTCTTCAATGACAACTTATTAGACAGGCAACTTCTCATACATTTTCCAGTAAATACTGTTGCCTGCCTATATTTTATTATTGATTTTTATTGATTATACATAATTTTCTTTAATTTAAGCGGGAAAAATATATAATAACAATAAATTATTGTTTTACTTGTTTTACAAATCCATATATTTTTATTAAAACTAACATATATACTTTTTATTTACGAATTCTATTAAAAATTGTATTTGTCAGTATAAGCAGAAATAGTCCTTTAATACCAAATCAAATTGGCGCTGCTGTCGCGCACGGAGCGAATAAGAAATCCTATCCCCTGAGGCTGGTCCAACACGATCAGACGACTACCGCATGGTGGTGTCACGAGATGGATCACCTCAGGAAGATGGCTAGGAAATCCTTTAATAAGGCAAGAACCACAAAACTCAAAGAGGACTGGGATACTTACAAATCTCACCTCAGAGAATACAAAAAAATCGTCAGACAAAAACAGAGAGATGCATGGAGATCCTACTGCGAAGAAATCGAAGACAGCGAGGCTTCAAAAAGCTCTCTCAAAAGATCCACACCGAAGCATTGGTGCGCCAATCAAAGAGGATGGCACGAAAAATGCCAACCTCGAAGATAGCATCAAACTTCTGCTGTCAACACACTTCCCTGACTCGGTCATCACAGACGTGGCCGACTGGGCAGAGGAAGAATACAATCCATCTGTCTATGATTGGCAAACTGCCAAACACATTGTAGACGATGAAAAAATTAGATGGGCAATATCCAGCTTCTCTCCATTTAAATCGCCAGGACCTGACGTTATCTATCCAGCCCTATTTCAGTGGGGTCTGGAAGAACTCACACCGTACCTGGTGGGTATATTCAGTTCGGCGTTGGCTTTGAGGTATATCCCCAAAAAATGGAAAAAGGTAAAAGTGGTATTTATACCCAAACCTAGAAGGATGGATTACACTGTCCCAAAAACATATCGACCAATTAGTCTGACATCGTTTTCCATGAAGACATTGGAAAGACTATGCGAAAGGTACATAAGGGATGCGGTGATTACAACAACACCACTACACCCAAACCAACATGCATACACCCCAGGCAGATCTACTGTTTCAGCCCTTCATCTAGTTGCTGGCCGGATAGAAAGATCCCTGGACAATAAGGAGTCCGCCTTGGGTGTTTTCATAGACATAGAAGGTGCTTATGATAAAACCACCTTCCCAAAGATAATACACTCCCTAACCAACAGGAATGTTCCACAAATGGTTAGTGGGTGGATACTAGGGTGTTTCATTTTTGAACAACTTCTGTTTTTCAACTAAAAAACACGCTTAAAACTTTCAGAAAGGTGAAAAAAGAAGCCTCTAAAAATTTGAGCTCTTAATACTATCAATTAGTGGTGCCTGTTCGCAACTTTCCATTTTCCATCTAAATAACATGGAAAATGTTTTTTCTTTTTTCTTATTTTTGTAGCTTGACATTTGAGCATTGTAAAAATAAAATGAAACATTATTTTGGTAGGAAATTGAACGCTCTACAAAAAAATCTAATATATTTTTTTCATAGAGTGAGCCGTTCTGAAGATATTCAAACTTAAAGTTGCAAATGTATGAAATTAGGACTTTTATTTTATTGAACTGATGACTTTTATGTCTTAAAAATTATTTTCAAGAAAACATCATTATTTTCATATAGAAAGGAAATAACGACGCACAGAAGACAAAAATTCATCAGAAATATTTTTAAACAAAAATATGAGTGACTTTGTTTCAAAACAATCATTAAAACTTTTTGACAAATTTGATTTGCCGTACGACTTTCTGGATGCAGATGTCCTAATTTGTCCAGATAATGAAAGTTATCAGAAGAATTTGGAGTTTTTCTAAAAATTGAAAGTTGTCAATGACGTTGCAGGACATGGCGTCACATTAATAGAAGAATATAATAGATGCCTAACTAAAGATGAGGAACAATTTTAATATTTATTACAAGTGGTAAAGGAGCACCGACGAAAATATCCAAATTGTAATAAAAAAACTTCAACAAATATAGTTACATCATTTAATTCTGATAAGACATTAAAATATCTATTAGTTTCAAAATTTTAGTATGCTAATTGTTAAAAAGTTTTTTTTAATCTATAAAATAATAATTTTACTGAACCTAATTCATAATTACTTTTGTTTAACAGTTAATCAAATAATATCTAAGATGTATTTTTTTTTAATTTTAGCTTTCTAAAAAGATAAGCGCACAAAAACCAGTTTTCTGATTAAAAATAATTTTTAAGACATAAAAAAGTCCTAATTTCATACATTTGCAACTTTAAGTTTGAATATCTTCAGAACGGCTCACTTTATGAAAAAAATATGTTAGAACTTTTTGTAGAGCGTTCAATTTCCTACCAAAATAATGTTTCACTTTATTTTTACAATGCTCAAATGTCAAGCTACAAAAATAAGAAAAAAGAAAAATTTTTTTCCATGTTATTTAGATGGAAAATGGAAAGTTACGAACAGGCACCACTAAATAAATAATAAATAAAAATAAATAAATATGGTTTTATTGGCATGTGTAAATTACAAAATTAAAATAGTATAATTTATTAAAAATAATTAGCCAAAAGGCAAAGTTCAGCTTTCAGATTTGCATAAGCAAATATAGAAGCTGCTCTTCCACTCAACCTCAATAAAAAAAAAAATGGAAAAAGAAAAACTAATACTAAAATTATATCTAAAATAAAAGGTATTAACTTAAAATACATATAATCTTAACTAGGGTGTTACAAAACTTGGCAAAGTATAACAAATAAAAATAATGAAAAACAATTTATATTAGGTGAGAAATTGCTAATAGAAGAACGGAAAAACGTGTATAATGAAATTATGCTATATAATAAAATTATCCTATCGTATTACTTAATGATATTGCGCAGTTTGCCATTTAAAAAGTCTTCTTTTAATGTATGTTTCAATTTACCAAGAGAAAATTTAGAGTAGCTAAGCGGTAATCCATTTAGAAGCCAGGAAATATAATATGAAAAGGATCCTTGATATAAGGTTGTTTTGTGTAAAGGCGGCGTGAGTTTAGATTTAAAACGAATGTTAAGGTTGTGGACGTCAGTGCGGAATTGAATTTTATTATATAAGTAAGCAGGTGTTAGAGTTACCATAATCTTGCGAAACATTGAGCATGCATGCAATGTTCTTCTTTCCGCCATATTAAGCCAACCCAGTTCCTTTAAGTGTTGACTAGTATGATCACGTCTGTAAAGTCCACAAATAAAACGTACACACGAATTTTGTATCTTTTGTAAGCGAGTTTTATCAACACCTAACAAACTTGGTCCATAGACCACATCGCCATAATTGGCGTGAGATAATATGATAATATGATAAAATGATAATATTAAGAGCTCAAATTTTTAGAGGCTTATTTTTTCACCTTTCTGAAAGTTTTAAGCCTGTTTTTTTGTTTGAAAAACAAAAGTTGCTCAAAAATGAAACACCCTAGTGGATACATAACATGCTCTCAAAGCGAGCAGTAAACATAAGTGTAGAAGATGTTAATATAAGAGGCTTGGTTGCGAGGGGATGTCCACAGGGAGAGGTGCTATCACCTCTACTGTGGAATATGGTCCTCGACACCCTCATCAGCCGCCTCAATAATGACAGTCATTACACAATCGCATATGCAGATGACCTGGTCATTCTGCAAACAGGGAATTTTGAGAACATACTCTGCGAAAGAATGCAAGTAGCTCTAAAAATTATAGAACAGTGGTGCAAGGACCATTTACTGTCTATCAATCCTAAGAAGACAGAAATGGTCCTTTTCACAAAAAAAAAAGGATGAAAATGGAATTAAAACCTCCAGAACTCCTAAACACAAAACTAAACTTTGCGACAGAGGTGAAGTACCTAGGTCTCACCTTTGACAGCAAGTTAACATGGAACTCGCATTTAGAAAACAGAGTTAAAAGAGCATACATTGCTTATGAACAATGCCGCCGTACTGTGGGACGCACCTGGGGTTTCTCCCCCAGAGTCGTCGCATGGACTTACACGGCTATCATAAGACCTATGCTAACATACGGTGCAGTTGTTTGGGTACCGGAAACCCAAAAATAAACAGCTATCCGTAAACTAGAACAAATTCAAAGAACAGCATGTCTCAACATACCAGGAGCCATGAAAACAACACCAACTAGAGCGATGGAAGTCATTCTTAGTCTCATTCCCCTTGATATTTAAATCAAGGAGGTTGCTCTGACGACAATGACACGTCTCCGCACGGTCGAAATAGAACCTGATGTAGGATCTGGTGAGGCGAGACGTCACTTTTGGCAGGAGGTGCTCGATACGCTTCCACTGCTTCAAGCGAACATGGACTCCATCTCATCGATATATATTTTCCATATAAAGTTATAATAGAACAAATAGAAGAGCCAGGAGTGGCAGGTACGATTCATATCTACACCGACGGTTTTAAAACAAAACAAGGCTCAGGATGCGGAATATACTCCAGATTCTTAAACCTAAACATAAAATGAGCTGTGAGCAATAGTGCCAGTGTAGTTCAAACAGAGCTAACGGGAATTCTCATAGCAGCAAAAGAAATAACCAGAAATAATATCACTGGAAGGAACATGCTCATCTATACAGATAGCAGATAAGCACTACTCACCCTGAACAGACCACGAATTTATTCAGGGTTACTAGAATGTCATGAAGCTTTGGCCGAAGAATCCATCAACAATGTGGTCACCTTAAGATGGATCAAAGGTCACGCTACATCGAAAGGTAACCGTCTTGCTGATTCACTAGCCAAGAAAGTAGCCAACCAAATACTTTTTAGACCTGGCCCTTCTATTGGCCTGACAAAATCGGTAGTGACAGACCTAATTAAAGAACATTCCCTTGTGAAAT
Source organism: Psylliodes chrysocephalus (assembly GCA_927349885.1). Classification (NCBI taxonomy): domain Eukaryota; kingdom Metazoa; phylum Arthropoda; class Insecta; order Coleoptera; family Chrysomelidae; genus Psylliodes; species Psylliodes chrysocephalus. The sequence continues at coordinate 26,940,850 of OV651817.1, forward strand.
TCAAGGAAAGATGAGATGAAACAAGAAACTGCAGAGTTGCCAGGGAGCTCTTAAGTTATCTTATCCTGACAACACTGCAGCAAACAAATACTTGACTATCACTAGACAGAATCTGCGTCTGGTCACAAGCATTCTGACTGGTCATTGCCAAGTACGGAAGCATCTCCATATCATGGGGCTGTCAGAATCCGCACTCTGCAGAGGGTGCGAACAAGAAGTTGAGACCATCGAGCATATCCTTTACGATTGCCCGACGCTCTCATTTATTAGAAAATTTGTGTTCGGCGAGTATCGGCTAACACCGACCGATATAAGAGAAGCACCTCTTGACGACGTTGTCAACTACATTAAATCTGTAGGCTGGCTGACGAGCTAGGAGGTGCCTATCTTAGGAGGATGCACAATGGGACTAATGAGGCCTAAGTGTCGTGGGGGTAACCCACCCTCCACACGTTACAGATACAGAGATCGCTTCAAAAATTAAACCCGTTTTAATTTAATTTAACAGTAATTTATCTTTTTTGCAGTCGTTTTATATTTAAACTCTTATATTGTAGGTTAACTTTTATCTAAATAATCGTATTCACACGTTTAAACAAATTGATTAACTATCCTCACCATTCATATATCACATATCCGATGGATGCATTGGCTCATTGGTGAACTCACCGCTGGAAAAAAGAATGATTGACACATACAATCGTCTTTCCATCGTTTAATTTACGAACGGTTTGCTGCATGCGCTGGATACAGCACTGAATAAAAGAACACGCCTACACCTACCTCTAATTTTGTGATATTGGTACTTGATTTTAAGAACATTTTAATAATAAATTTATATAAATATTTTGTTTTATTTGAAATTTTCACGTCTCTATTGAGATTTTACTATAGCCTTTCAGCCTCTCTGTATTACATTACTCAAAGTGTTTCCACGGATTGACTTAATTATACTTGTAAAAATATTTATTTTAAATTAAAAAGTTATTTTTCATAATTTCTCAATTTGAATCGAATTTATTTAACAAGCAAAAGAAATTATGAACAATTACTTTTTTAATTTAAAATAAATATTTTCACAAGTATATAATGCTGTAGAATTAATTCACATTATAACATTTGTAGAACGTTTCAGAGCAACTTTCGTGGTAAGTACCGTAAAAGTCCTAGTGTGATATTTTTCGAACTTCACTTTGTAACATCTGTGAGATGTACTATAAAAGTCTTGCCGTTGCGGATATTCAGCGGTTGCAGGGATATTAGGGTTACATTAAAAGTACATCGCATGCGAGCTTAAAGAGCCTACAATTACAGCTTATTAACGTAAATGGGATGGATGTTTTTGTGCTAGTTGGGATATTTTACCAAAATTTTTACTCATAAAAGTTACACACTTGAAAATACCTTCGTTCGTTTCTTTTCTTTATTTTTTAATACATATTCTTTTTATTAAGAGATATTACCAATGTTAAGTAAGTTTTTGAATTGATACCCTGTAAATGAAAATATTAAATTGACTCTTTCTAACAGCTCACCCTGAAAGTTGCCTTCAATAACGTGAAACTTATACTTATATTTAATTAAACAAATTCTGACACTACCCAAAATGAATAATATAAAAAGTGCGGGATCCTTTTTATCTACTTATAAAATTAGTGCTCAGAAATAACGGCTTGATATGCTTAACACACCCCAAATAAATATATAAACGATGTTATTCTTCTGGAGTGCATTTATGTTTGTTGAGATGCTACATATCACCTTCAACTGACCTAGCATCGCTAGACCGATAATACCACATTTTATTATCTTTGGTAAATCGGGTCATCTAGAGACCTAGTTTCTCTTTAACATTGACATTGCGTCTAGTCAATAACAATTAAGGACATATATTTATAGCTATACTAAGCTTCTTCTCAGTGTTTTAAAGAAAATGTGTCAGCGATAGTAGCGCAGTATTCGAGTAATAATAAGACGATGTATTTAATTTTGACTACAGAAAAAAAACTCAAAGATCATTTTCCAAAGAAATTAGGTATTTGAATAATTTTTTTTTTCAAACCTGCTACTATTTTTTTTCTTTACTTGCCGAAGTGGGTATAAAAATTAAGAAGGTACTAAGTTTATCATTCCTATAAAAAACTGAGAATGTATGTATGTGCGCTGACACAATAACTCAAGAACGAAAGCTTTGATCAATTTGCGGTTTTCATTTTATTGACATTTCTTCTAACTAAAAATCCTACTAATTTTCAGAATATTGTCGGTTTAACTTTAAATATCAGTGTTTTTAAAATGTAATTAATTTATTCACCGCAACACGGGTACTGGATGTCACAATTTTAATAGATTGTCATAACGCTGAAACCAACAACGACGAAAAACTACCAGACTAATCCATTTATTTATAATTAAGCTCTTATTAACTGCAAGCATTCATATTGTGTTTTATCTTAGGAAGACAAAGCTTGTCGCTTTTGAAAGAACAAGACGGATGCTAAATTGAGTGGGGATGATTTGTATGAGCTAGTTTATCTGAGTTGCGAGCATATGTTTTATGAATGAATTAAATCGTAATACAATTTATTCCTGCTTTACACCATTGCCACACTGTAATTAAATATTGTATTTTACTGTAAATCACCTCTAGCTACAATAATAGATGCAACCAGAAAAGGATATTAAACAGATACTAACTGGCACTAAAAACACAAATATACTTCCTTAATATAATTAAAAAGCCGTTTGTGCGTTTTAGTTATGTTAGGTCAATTCCGAATTAAAACCATAAACAACTCTTGTAAAAAGACTCTTCCTACTCTTCAATAATAATTTGGCAACTACGTGGGTAACATTGTGACTGCTTGCAATTTGATTTTTGTAAACAACATTGAAAACACATACATTTTTTCTGTATCATTATTATTGTCATTGTTGTCATTTTTTAACTTCAATTGATTGAAGTTTTTTAAACTTCTTTTAAGGCAATTTTCTCAGTGTTTATTAGTTGTAAGTGAAAGTAATAGATAAGTGAAAATAATTGTTTTGAATTGAAATAAATGTGATCTTACGCGAAGTAACGTTTATTTTTGCACGAGCCTTAACGAATTCTAGATTGGAGTTTGTGTAGGCTTATGATCCAAATATTCATATATGTTTAGATGGGCACGTTTAACAAGTAAAATGTTTAAATGTTTTTATATGGAGAGGCTTAAAGGGTAAATAGCTAAAATCTTTTTACTTGTAGGTACAGTCGTAAGTGGTAAAGGGACCAAATATTTTTAGATTATCTGGTTTAAGCGATAAAAATTTTTCGATTAAAATCAGCAATCGTTTGTCAGTCTCTATAAGGTGTAAACCAATTTAGTTAGACTGTTTAGAATTTATTTTGTCTAAATTCTTTATTAGAAATTAATTTTCTTGTTGTATATTTTTAATAATTATGAAACTGTTATAGGAACTTACACAATTATGAGTTTGGTATGAAAATATAATTGGTTCATAAATGATAAAAGGATATATTTATACTAATATATTGAATGTGTCCGTAATTAGATGCTATTTGTATGTTTCTCTGCAGTAAAATTGTTTAAAATTTAACATTATTACATTCCATACTAAACCACTAGTTATATTACATCCCGAGGGGGAACGTACTCTGTTACAGCCTTTGAGATAGAATAAAGAGGAGATGGTATGACGATGCTAAATTGTCCGCACCTTTGTATTACATTTTTACGTCAATGTAAAATTCGAGATAGGGTAACTGTTTAGTTTTAGCGAGAATAAATGCTATTTTTCGTTAAATAGCTTCATATAAATGATATAAAATTATTTTCATTCCGCCAGTCTTTAAATATAAAATTACTGACTTCAAATAAATCAAAGAACGACTCAACTGGCCATTTTGATTACACTTTTCCATCACTTGAAGTGCGTTGATTTTGTCATATACCAAAATAGTATTTATGTCGTCTCTACTTTATTCTATCTCGAAGGTTACAGACGCGAGCCTAGAATAAGTTTCCCCGAGGTGTGTATACGATTTTACTCACAATCTCCTATTTTCTGAATGTTTAAGACATTGAACCAGAATGAAATGGAGATGCTATGACGACACTAAAAGTGTCTGCACCTTTGCATTACACTTTTATGTCATGTGTCAAACTCGAGCTTGTCAGTTTTTAGTGACAATAAATGCCACTTTTTTAAATAGCTTTACTTAAATGATATAAAACATTCTCATTCCGTCAATCTTCAAACATAAAATTATTGACGTTAAATAAATGAAAGTTCGATTCCAAGTCGCCATTATGGAGTGTAGAGGTAAGGAGAACTATCTCTATTTAGAAAAAGTGTCCCTCAAAATGTTATGAAATTAGGATGGCGCTTCTCTACCGGTGTTGATTCTCGAGATCACATGATGTGATAGATCTTTAGAGAAAGTGATAATTCACATACCCAGTTTTAGTCCCCAAAGAATCAAATCCTTTTTTCTTGAATATAAGGAACATGGAGAAATTAGTGTCCATGGGATCTATAAGATACATTTGACCTATTTCTTTAATAAAATTCTGACTTTTACTATCAGCTGTCAATAATCTGGATGAATCATTTTTAAATTTGTAAAGCCGAGACGGAAATTTGGAAATTTTATTTACAATAAAAATGAATACGACACACCAAAAAAAATTTGGGTGAAAAAGATTAAAAAAAAAACAATTCTAATCCAATTTATACAGAACCATACAAATTTAAATTGTGGGAAATTTTCGCATGAATTTACACAAAGAAAGACAATTATGGCAGGAAATAGCGTTAATATTCTTTGCTCTTCTTTAAGTTCTTTAACATTTTGGATAATTTATCTAAATATTAAAACTTCATCATCATCCCAATATGCGAAGAATGCCTTTGTATTATTTTTTAACTAAAAAATTACAAATGTCTCTTTTTAAATTTAAAGGTTCATTCACTCCATACTAACGTCTAATGTCAGTTCAATCTATCAATATGAGCATGCCACATACTTTGATTACTATACGGTGCAAGAGAGAGTTCCGATACGCCCAACATAGGGTGCGGCCATTTTTATTCCTATGCCACAGTTTATAGCTAAAGAATCAGATCGCTCACTCTGCGTCGGCACTTTTGATCCCAATGTTCCAGTTTATACACTGCGCAACTCGGATAATACAATATATGACAACCGCCTATAATAAAACAGCAGTCTTCTGCGTATCCTGAATTTGTATCCCTGGAGTGGATGTTATTTTGGAACTTTCAAAACTGGTCCGAGTGAGCTAACTGATTCTTTAGCAATAAACTGTGACTCCAAAAATAATATTCACTGACACTGACAGCAGCAAGCAAAATATCAGGTGCGTTTTAATCATCCGCTTCTGCTTCCGGAATAGTCGGTTAAGTCGTTTTAACCTGTCAGATTAAAACAAGAAAACCGACCATTTCGAAGCAGAAGCGGATGATTAGAACGCACCTATTAAAAATATTGCGCCAAGATGTAGGCAACACGTAATAAGGGATCAAAATGGCGGAGTTTTCTATCTCCTTTTAAAAGGCACTCAGAAAGCTGCGTAGTGCGACCATTCTCCGTATAGTAAAAGAAAATCAAAGTATGTGGAGTATGCGCGTGAAAGGATTTCAAACGATGGGAACTGCTTCTCTTACTTTAAGAGAAATCCAGTCCCTTCTGACGTCACACCGCACGGCTCTAACGACCTCCCCTTAAAGTATTTGGAACCTTGTTCGCTACATAAATTTGGCAATGTTGTGTGTCGTGCGCTGAAGAATAATCATAGGATTCGGTAGGGTCCGATTACAATTACATGAACACAGGTATGTCATCAATTGGCGAAGTAATTCGTTGGCTATCGTCGCCTACTGGGGGTTTAGTAGCTTGTTAATATTATAGGAATGTAGGAATACTATGTTTAAACCAAACAACTCAAATATTTTTTATTTATTGATAGTTATAGATGATATACAGGGTGTCCCGAAATTAGACAGTCATATTTTAACAGCGTAATCTACATCCTAAAATAGTAGTAAAAGTTCATATAAACATGGGTCCGAAAACGTTTCTTTTCTGAGATACAGGGTGTTAAAGGTGAAGTCCTGATACCACACTTTTGTAAATATTTTCTAAACGTTTAAAGATAATTAGGTAAAATTTGATAAAAATACTTACCTTTTTACGCTCCATTTATTGGACTAAACCCCAGTTTTTGATCATCTTCGTAGGTGGGTAAATTAGGGGGAGCTTAGGGTAAAATTGCCCTAAGTTTTTTTTGTTGATAGTTTTTAACATTTTTGACTATAAAATTTGGAAAACCAATATTTTCTGTATAATAAAGCTACATTTCTTGCATCTCGCTAGGACGCGCCATTTTCAAGAGAAAAGCATGTTACCTTATTCGAAAGTGTAAACAATAATTAGTAGGTCTGTAGAATCAGAATTTTTTTTTTAACTTTGGAAAACCGGTAACTAAAGAAATTTTAGAAAATATTTACAAAAATGTGCCATCTGGACTTCACTTGTAACACTCTGTATCTCGAAAAAGAAACGTTTTCGGACCTATATTTATATACACTTTTACTCCTATTTTTAACCGACTTCAAAAAAGGAGGAGGTTCTCAATTCGTCGCAATATTTTTTTTTATTTATTTTTATGTATGTTCAGCGATAATTCTTTAACACGGTGTCCGATTTCAATGATTCTTTTTTTGTTAGAAAGGGGGTACTTCAGGGGTGGTTGCATATAAAGTTGGTCAAAATCTAATAATTGGGCCCATGAGAACTCTTCATTTTTTATGTATGTTTAGCGATAATACTTTACCACCTTGTCCGATTTATGTGAATCTTTTTTTGTTAGTATGGGGGTACCTCAGGGGTGGTCCCATATAAATTTGGTTAAGATGTGACGGCATCTGCACGTTTTTAAATTTGTTTTTTTTTTATTTTTTATTTCTAATACTTGTAGGATGTAGATTATGCTGTTAAAATATGACCGTCTAATTTCGGGACATCCTGATGTATATTGGAAATTCGAAATAATAGTTATGACGTAGCGGTGTTCTTCTAATTGTAATCGGACCCTAGGTATATGGATACGGAAAGTGATGAATTGGAGATAGGTAAATTGTATTTATTGTATTAAAGGAACAACAAATATAAGTACAATTAAATAAGTATATTAATATAACAATTTTTTAAAGTCTGTATAAAATATTTTTTTTCACATAATATTAAATTAAAAAAATAACTATTAAAACACGAAATGTTAATTTTTTCTCTTTTACAACACAAAATATACAATACTGTTGAATCAAAATTTTCTCTTGGCAGCAGGTGGTTTTTGTGACGCGAAAATTATGATGCTTTGCATCTCATGAATTAAAGCTAATTCTCTTTCAATCTTAAGGTGATCACACCCCTTATAATTTTCGGACAAGAATATCTCAAAATATTTAAATTTTGTCAAAATAAATTAGGCAATTATATCTAGAATATGCATATATTTTAATATTTTAATTTCTGCCAGTTTCCGAAAAAAACTAAAATGGCTTTAATTTTGAAATATCATAATGAAAATAAATGCATTCCTCGACAGCACTATTCTTAATATAATCCCCAAATTTAAGCTCCTAATGTCTTGTTAATGACTTCTTAAAATTCACCAAAATTAGTGGCTAAAACGCTTCTGGTGTAAACTGGTATAAATTGTTGCAAGAAACGAGTGTACGATACGATAGTTACAAGCGCGTTACACCAGAAGGCAGCACTTAACGAGGCGTTTTAGCCACTAATTTTGGCGAATTTTAAAAAATCATTACCAATACATTAAGAGTTTAAATTTGAGGAATGCATTTATTTTCATTATCATATTTGATTTTTTTTCTCGGAAACTGAAAGGAATTAAAACTTTAAAGTATAGGCATATCTAGTTAATATTACCTAATTTATTTTGCCAAAATTTTAATTTTTTAACAAAATACTTTTTGAAATATCCTTGTCCGAAAATTATAAAGGCTGCTGCATTCACCTTAATATACCAACATACAGGGTCTTTCAAAATTCATGGGACAAATTTCAGGAGGTGATTGCTCGTATGAAATTAAGATAGATGTTTCCTATAAGAAAATTTCCTCAGCCCACCCCTTTCCGAGATATCACCCTTAAGAGGTGGTGACTAAAATTGAGTTTCTATTTTTTTCTAAAATGTCAGTAAAGCTAGAAACTTAAAATTCTGTAATTTTCGTGCACTCACAAAGGACTAACCACGGTTATTTTTTCAATATTCCTGTTACATTATAGGGGGGTGAAATTAGCAACCCTTACTTTATTTCATATCAAAACTTTTTTCGAGATGAAGTTTTATGAAATAATTTTACAACTTGAAATACTTGTTTTATTTAAAAACTTTTCCCAAAACCAATAGCTTCATAAAAAAATACTGTTTTCCACTGTTTATTAAAAAAATTATAAATTAGGTTGTTTATTTTTTTTCTCTGAAGCTATTGGTTTTGGGAAAAAAATTCAAAAATAAAAAAAAATTAAATAAAACAAGGATTTCAAGTTATAATTTTATTTCATAAAAGTTCATCTCGAAAAAAAGTTTTGATATGAAATAAAGTAAGTATTGCTAATTTCACCCCCCTATAATGTAACAGGAATATTGAAAAAATACCCGTGGTTAGTCCTTTGTGAGTGCACGAAAATTACAGAATTTCAAGTTTCTAGCTTTACTGAAATTTTAGAAAAAAAAAATAAAAACTCAATTTTAGTCACCACCTTTTAAGGGTGATATCTCGAAAAGGGGTGGACTGATGAAATTTTGTTATAGGAGAGACCCATCTTAATTTCATTCGAGCAATCACCTCCTGAATTTTGTCGCATGTATTTAGAAACACCCTGTATATTACACATTTTTTTAAGCGGGCAAAATTCTTGACAATCTCTTTTCCCTAATTGGCACATGTCGTATTTCTCTAGGATCTACTAACTCTGGCAGCAAACAATTAAAATAGAAATTTGTCAGCTGTGGTAACATTTTTGCCTTCCAGAATTTTTCATTTCATAAATTAACTAAAAACTAAATTAAACAAAAACCTAACAACGCCTCAACAACAAACTAAGACGATCACAATAATTTCGCACCTCTTCAAAAACAACTATTTTTCGACACAGGAATTAACAAATTTAACTAAACAGCAGCTACCCTTTTAACCACGGGCTTCATAGACTAGCAGCGTTGCCATATTCATTTTATCAATTAGTATCGGAATGAAAACTATGTTAATCTTTGGTCCTGTTTAAAATTGGTAATCTTTTAAAAAAAAAGTTATTTAGAAAATTGTTAAGATATTTGTTATAGAATGACGCTAAAGAGCCAAAAAATTAAATTTGTTAAAAAGTTAAAATTTTTGTTGTTTTTCGCGATTTAGCGTCATTCTTGGTTCATTTTTAGAACGATTGGCCTGAACCATTTTTTTTACAATTTTTTTTAACTGCCTCAAATGTAAAATTAATTTTTGGCGGAGGAGCGCCCGTCATGTTTGCTCTTAAACCAAGCGACCAATATTTGCTTGATTTTTAAGAGAAGTAATAATTTCAAGAATGGCTCTAAATACTCTAAATGACTGTTCCACTAAAAAAGTAATTTCTTCTCTTGAAATGATAGATCACACCATTCGAGAATCGACACACCAAGAGGGACACCGACAGTCGATAGTTCAGGTCACAAAATCACACCAATAATGTATGTATACAGTCTGTCTCGCTTTTCATGAGTGCACCCTAATATCTCAGTTATATATAATGCGATTTTCTTTAAATTTTGGTGGTGATTGTATGTTAGAAAAATGAAGTATTTGGCATAGTAAAAATTTTTATTTACCATTGACGTTCGGTGTTAGGGGGTGAAAAAGGCTTTATTTTTTGGGAAAAGGATATTAGGGCTTATTGACTTATTGAGGATATTTTTTTTTATCATATTTAGAATCGGCATCCCAAAGAACCCTTTAATTCATATTTTTAAAATCTCAAGAGCTAATTTTAGCAGAAAACAAATTAATTTATTTTAAGTCGCTTTTTCTAATAGGTTGATTATTTTTAATTTTTTAGTTTAAATACCCTAATTGCCTTTTAAACACCTTCTAAATCGTTTTTTATTAAATTCAGTATCATCGCAAATGCTGTTATACTATCATTTGTGTTTTTGAAATTTTGTTAAGATACGCGACCAAGTTAATCAAAGAGTGTTTTGAACCAAACGTTTTTGTTTTACATTTATTAATTCGTAAGAAATGAAAATAAGTCAAGCAGTATTACTTAACTGTTAATAAGATGGCACAAAACCGAAGAGTAGTTCTTACAATTGGAGAAAAAGTAGAAATTTTCCGCTTATTTGGTAATAATAAAAGATCTACGCGTCAGGCTGATGGAATGAATATTCAATGAAAGGCATCATGATCGAGCACCAATTGCTCACAATACCGTTGCTGAAATCAACAGATTGTTCGCAAGGACTGGAGCGGTTTTCAAGACAAGACCAAGGGGATACAATTTAAATCAAATGCACTATCCAGACGACGACGACTAACTTGTTATATTACCTATCAACAATTTCACAGATATCTTTATTAAATTTTTATATAAAATTAGGATACAAATTAATAACAATATTATTTGAAACCATCGAGATATAATGAAGTAGAGCCGACATAAAAACTATTTTGTGATATGACAGATAGACGCACTTAGCGGTGCTAAGAGTGACGGAAAAGTGTAATCAAAATGGCGACTATGGAGTGTAAAGAAAAGGAGGACAATCTCATATGGTTGTTTATATAAAAAAATATCCTCCAAAATGTATGAAATTAAGATGGCGCTCGTGTACTAGAAGAAGAAGATCCAATGCTATATAGTTATATAGATAGCTCACCCATATATAAATCAGACGACGAAAAGCACTATTATTGTCATCTATTATCAAAATTTCTCTACAATTATAAGCTCAGTTGCTTTTCACGATTTAGTTTTTACTCTATACACAAGAGGTAATATCCGGCGATCTGGGTGGCCATGGTTCCAAAGAAGTATTTCTATCTATTCACTTCATAGGGAAAGTTGAATTTAAAAAGTTTCTAACTATCAGAGAATTATGTGCGGAGGCACCATCTAATTGAAAGAATAAGGTGTGTCTCTGTGCTAAAGACAATTCCATGAGAAAATCATAAAAATAATTTCATGAAAAATATAGAAAATGTTCTCCATTCAGGTTATCCAGGAAAAAAGGTCCAACAATTCATTCGTTAAATATTCCACACCACACGTTAACTTTTTCACTGTATTGGTTTTCACAATTAATTACCCAATTCGGATTTTCGGCTGCCCAAAACCTACAATTTTGACTAGATATCACACCGTTTGTCGTAAATGTTGCCTCATTAGTAAACATTATGTTCTTTAGAAAAAGTATGTCGTTAAGATAGTTTCTTTGCAACCATAAGCAAAATTCAAAATCACCATTTAACAGAGAATGTAGAAATTTTGGTTTAAATGCCCTATTCCTATTACATTTTAAACATCTCCATACTTTGTTTTTCAGTATCCTCGCAACTGCCCGTATACTAAACAATTTGGGTTGTTTAGAAATTCTGCACAATCTAGTCAAAATTGTAGGTTTTGGGCAGCCGAAAATCCGAATTGGGTAATTAATTGTGAAAACCAATACAGTGAAAAAGTTAACGTGTGGTGTGGAATATTTAACGAATGAATTGTTGGACCTTTTTTCCTGGATAACCTGAATGGAGAACATTTTCTATATTTTTCATGAAATTATTTTTATGATTTTCTCATGGAATTGTCTTTAGCACAGAGACACACCTTATTCTTTCAATTAGATGGTGCCTCCGCACATAATTCTCTGATAGTTAGAAACTTTTTAAATTCAACTTTCCCTATGAAGTGAATAGATAGAAATACTTCTTTGGAACCATGGCCACCCAGATCGCCGGATATTACCTCTTGTGTATAGAGTAAAAACTAAATCGTGAAAAGCAACTGAGCTTATAATTGTAGAGAAATTTTGATAATAGATGACAATAATAGTGCTTTTCGTCATCTGATTTATATATGGGTGAGCTATCTATATAACTATATAGCATTGGATCTTCTTCTTCTAGTACACGAGCGCCATCTTAATTTCATACATTTTGGAGGATATTTTTTTATATAAACAACCATATGAGATTGTCCTCCTTTTCTTTACACTCCATAGTCGCCATTTTGATTACACTTTTCCGTCACTCTTAGCACCGCTAAGTGCGTCTATCTGTCATATCACAAAATAGTTTTTATGTCGGCTCTACTTCATTATATCTCGATGGTTTCAAATAATATTGTTATTAATTTGTATCCTAATTTTATATAAAAATTTAATAAAGATATCTGTGAAATTGTTGATAGGTAATATAACAAGTTAGTTAAATCTAATAGTTGGATAATCAATTTGCCAGTTACATGTTGAATTGCACTTTTAATAATAAAAGTAACTTTGAATACTTGGGAGCACCCCAAAACAGGCACCTGGAAAAGCCTTCATATGGAGACCATGTCCCAAAAGAACTGGAGAACTACTCTTAATGAATAGGAACCAGTTGAAAGTGATAACAGGGTTCATGACTGGGTATGCCCCAGTAAAGGGAAAGTTAAACAAAATTGGCATATACAATGGGGAACTCATGTGCCGACTATGTCACAAGAAACCAGAAACACATACTGTGCGAATGCGAAGCTCTAGATCACAAAAGACAGGCTCTTTTTGAAAAATTCTAGGTTGATCCAACAACGTATTGAACCCACTCACCCAAGGATCTGTACAAACTTGTACAAGGTACAAAGGTGATAGAGTGGGTGCTATGAACTAACATGGGGTAAAACACAATAAGCCAATAGGCTTCAGTGTTATTCGGAGACACATAGTCAGACGAGCCCAGGAAAAAAAAATACTTGGAATACTTATAAATATGACAGGTAACTTGAATAAACCTCACCGGAACTAAGAGTAACTGAAGAAAAAGCTACCTAAGGCATGACTTATGACATGGAAAAAAGTAAATAACATAAGTGACACATGTTAGCCGGGCAAGTTACTTTCCCGGCTAGTTGGGAAAGTGAAGTAAGCAATAACTCGTTTCCCGACTGTTTCGTAGGTTACAAATCCACAAATTACTAACTGACTGTGAGTAAACTTAATATATGTGTCAGTTTGAAATTTAAATTAAAAACTAGGACCAAAATACAATAACTAGCCACGGAAACTATCTACGCTTTATCACGAGAAAAATGCCAATATTTGCCTTCTTGATATAATATTTTACAATTTTTAACAATGTGTAATTCTATTAGACGATTTTAAATGGGCAAATAAAGATGTTATCAGTTGGTAATCATCGTAGGGTACCTAATTATTCAGTTCTCTGGAAGATAGGTTAGGAAGCCTGAATGTTGACGTGCACAGTGCGACAGTTACTGACCGGTCATATAGAAAGCTATTAAGGTGATTACAGCACCCAATTCAAACTCAAGTGTTGGAAAGACCCGCATAGTTCGAAGAGAGATAGACTGGGTAAAATTCAATGGGAAGGGGTCGCCAAAAGTAGTTGGTACATTCGCAAACAAAAATTCTATCGGACGATAATCTAATAGAGTTGCAGTTATAGCTATTCATAACATAACTAATAATTGGAATTTTACGAACTTTTACTACTTACAAAGTTTGTTTGAAAAAATCTAGTTCAACAAAGCGGCATTCCAGGGTCAAAAGCTTTGCCGTGGAACTGGATGGAGTACTTGCAAAAGCTGCAAGATCAACTAAATGTGTTTTAAATCAACTATCTATGATTTAAAAATGCCTGCTTGCCGTTTCTGAGCAGTTTGTTATGGTGGAGAGGAGGAAGAGTAAGAATACCACAACGGGACTACACCCAGCATGTATTTTATTAGGGTACATAAAGGATTCTTCCACCTATTAAAAAAAATATTAATACATATATAAAGTTCTTACCTTTCTTTAATTTGGTGATTTTCCAAGTTGAATAAGAAAAACTGATATCATCAAACGTTATGTCAACGGCTTGTTTTTTAGCAAATACGTTCATCATATTTTTCTGTTGCTTGGTATTGTTATTGTTACAATTTAATTGTGTTGATTTCAAGTTAGTGTTTCTGATTTCACACATATTTATTTCATCATCCATCGAAACAGATGTCAAAGAATCATTGTGTTGACAGCATGTTAAGGCGCTGCTGGTGCTGATTTTGTTCTTGTCCTCTTTTATTATATCGTTTTGTTTTGAAGCACTGTTCTATAAACAAAAAAAAAATGTCTTTAATCATATTGAAAACAAATTTTATAGATATTTTTAGATATGTGGTAAAGAATAACTATTTCTTCCATCAAACTTTTTTTTTGTATTAAGTGATATTTATCCATAAATGCTTATCGGTATCGAAATGATGTAGTGTCTTTGACTACTGACAGATGCCATTCGATGTAATGATATTTGTATGAAAACAATAGTTTATTGAAGAAAATAAACATAAATCAAAAAAATACTTAATGCTGAAAGAACTGAGGAGGACCGAAGAGTGTAGAAAAGCCTACTATTTTACTCTTTTTTGTCTTTTAATTGTGCCGCACTGTGTAGACATCAGAATTTGGCAAGTATTAAAAGTAATTTTAAAAAACCGACTTCAAAATCATGCAGATGTCATCACATCTTAACCAAATTTATATGCGACCACCCCTGAAGTACCCCCTTTCCAACAAAAAAGAAGAATTATTGAAATCGGACATCTTGTTAAAGAATTATCGCTAAACATATATACAGTATGGTTCAAATGAAAGGAATAAATTCATTATAATGGAAGTAGTTGGTTTTTCGAAAAAATGCTCGGACAGGTCAATTTTGTTTACTCAAAGCGCAATTTTTTAATTAAAATTAAATTTTCCCCCACTTCCCATTTTTGGACAATGACGTCATTGACAATTTTTTTAAATAGTAACCCCAATTTTTTTTTCTTGATTTTGTTAGATCTTACAATTTCCTACTCGGAAACATAATATTTGAAATATCTTACATAACAATTTTTTTTGAATAAAAGTCATTTAAAGATCAGACACATAAATTTTATTTTATTTTGAGAACACAATAAATTAATAAAAGATAATTATTTTTAATTAAGTGCCTAATCTAACAAAATTGTCATTAAATTCTTTTTATTATTATTATTATTATTTTTTAGATGAAGCACTTAATTACAAATAATCTTTTATTCATTTATTGTGTTTCAAACTAAAATAAAATTTATGTATCTGATCTTTAAATGACTTTTATTCAAAAAAAATTGTTATGTCAGATATTACAAATATTATGTTTCTGAGTAGGAAATTGCAAGATCTATCAAAATCAAGAAAAAAAAATTGGGGTTACTATTTAAAAAAATTGTCAATGACGTCACTGCCCAAAAATGGGAAGTGGGGGAAAATTGAATTATATTTAAAAAATTGCGCTTTAAGTAAACAAAATTGACCTGTCCAAGCATTTTTTCGAAAAACCAACTACTTCCATTATAATGAATTTATTCCTTTCATTTGAACCATACTGTATAAAGAGAAGAGAACCTCATTCTCTTTTGAAGTCGGTTAAAAACTATATAAAAGCCATTGAATACCTTCAGGCTTATGTACAAAATACATATTGTTTCGAAATAAAATGTTTGGTCCAAGACCTGGGCCTATGACTGAACTTAGAAACTAATTCATAACTTTAAATAAGTTTCTGATCGTACACACATCGTCAAAAATTTTGGACCCCCTCGTAAATGTTAAAACGAGATATTTATTATGGCTGTTTTTTTACATTTAATCTTTATTTATTTCACCATTGCATCTAAAAATTTTTATAAAAACAATTTCCTAAAATTTTAAAAACCAATGTTTAAAAAGTGGTTCATATCTATTAAGCATGTTTAAGTGCTTGTTGAGTTTTTCTTTGCAATTATGCCTGACAATAGAATTTCAGTGTTCAATAGAGACGTGGGACTGGGCTGTCCTAAGATTAGTAATGCAAGAAAAGATTGGTATGCAGCAGGTTATGTACGTTGGAATCGAACCATAACAGTCTCAGCTGTCCGAACTCATTTTAGAAGAACATATTTATGGTCGATTCATTTCCAGTACCACTATACGCCCGAGACTTGCTGGAGCCAATTTGCGATCTAGGAGACTATTAAGAGTGCCCAGGTTACCTCCCGGACATATGGCCGGCTCGTCTACAGTGGGCACAGGAACACAGATACTAGCTTTTAGCTCAGTGGCGAAATGTCCTTTTTTCGGACAAAACTTGATTTGGTTTAATTAGTGATAGTCGGCGACACAGAGTTTCAATTAATTAAAAAAATTGATTTTTTAAAAATCTATTTTTATAAAACAAAGCCTACATAGAACACGAGGCTAATGACCTTAGCAGTCGATGCCGATGACACCAAATAAAAAAAACAGCCAATAAACGTGCAATAAATTTCAATTTCAAAAATTTTTTATACGAGACTTCTTGTACGAAAATTTATTTATTTATTTTCATGACGCATCCGCATTGCTTCAAAAAAAAATTGGAAAACGCTTTAATGAATACATGTAATACCATGTAATTTAATGTAACATAAATTGTAATGTGTGTATGATAGCGCAATAAATATTGTATTCTACCACATAAATGATAGTACTTTTGTATTGATAATAAAAGCAATTCGTTCAAAATTATTCCCTAACTATTCCAAAAAATCAAAAATGCACAACGTTAATATTCAAATGGTGTTTTAAATTTTAATAATTAAGATGTCTTCCATAACTATTTAATTGGGCAATAATACTAGAGGTGGGTATACCCATGGCTAACCCATCTGCCTGTTTATAAAATTTATATTATTAAAAGTGAAATATGTGGAAGTGTATCATTTATTGCGTTAAGAAATTCATATAACGGTATATTAAGTTTATTATATTTGGCCATAATTTTTTAATAATATTTTTACTACATTCAATTGATATGTTTGGTATATAGACACGTGACATCAATGATATAAATATGTAATTATCAGAGGGACAGATAATTTTTTCTTTAACTTGCCATGAGTATTTTATGTGGTAGGTACCTATTTACGTTTTTCTGCTACGTTAGAGGTCAGTTAGATATTTGGATGTTAACTGATACGGTGATTGTATACAAGACACAATTGGTCGTAAAGGTACGTTTTACTTATGTAATTATTGATAATTATAACAAAAAAACAGGATGTTCTTAAAATTTATGGTATAATCAAGAAGTACAATTTAGAATGTTTGAACTTAGCTCAGCCTCTGCCTCGTTCCTGTTTGTAATTATTTCTAATTATAGTTTTTCTTAATTTTATAAGAAAAAAATTGAAGATTAAAAACATATCAATGTCGTCACCAGACATTATCACTTTGTTCCAACAAAATAGCTCTTAAAAAATTAAAATTTAACCCTACTAAGATTTTTTAAATTAATTTGTAACTAATAGTTGAAAAAAAAAAACTAAAAAACACGCTTTAATAGAAAAGCAACCTAAAAAGTAGAAAATAATTTTTAATAAATTTCAATTAAAAATAGTGTGATAAGAGAGTTATTGCAAGTTCACTTAAGGTCAGTCACTATTGGTGCCGCTCTTATTTTGACATCTCAGCATGCGCAGATCACTTACAATCTAGAACTGATTTAAATAAAGATTGTGCCTGTCATTAATTGTGGATGTTTAAGGACATCAGTTAATGGCGACTTTATAGTTTTCGGGTGTGCTCGCCAACATTCGTATCAGTTCGAAGTTTTTTAATATAAAATATTTAATTATCGTCAAGGTTTACTAAAATGGTAATTTCCAATGCCTCTTCCATATTATGTAATATTATAATTTATAAACAACAAAAAAGATGAACTGTAATTTAAAATGTTTAAAATGAGGTTAGAAATATCTATAAGAACAAGGACTCTAATGTCAAAATTTCAAGTTTGCAATAAGTCTTATTTTAGCATGGAATTTATTTGCCTCTTATTACGTTGTCACTATTAGTGGCTGACATTACAGAAATTTGCATTATCTCTCTAGTAACAAAAAAATTTCTTTTATTGTAGAAAAGCGTGGGGTGCTTGATGTCAATTGTTATCATATTTTAATGACAAATATCTTAAAAAGCACCCAACGCTTTTCTACAATAAAATAAGTTTCAAATCAATCCGACGTTTTGAAGGGGTGAAAATTACATTCAAAGATTCCGTTACATACATACTTACATACCAAGCTAATAAAAGATGTTACAACAGTAAATTTTTAGGTTCAGAAACTGGAACATATTCCAGAGAAATATTAAAGTTGAGAACCTGACATCGGAACAGATTGACAGCTACTGTAAAACCTGTGTACAATGAGGCATTCCAAACAAATGAATTGCCAGTGGGAAGGTTTGGTATATCTAAGAGTTGCGACATACAATGTATTCTATCTATTATACGTAAAATCATGAATAATGGATTACATTTAAATATTTTTGTCAAACACTATAAAAAATATTATTTAGAAAACCCGTTTATACATTTCTTCATAAATTGGCCGGCTTTGCGACTACTATTTCGAATAAAAATAGCGTCAAAGTTGCAAGGCTATGTCGCTACCCCCTTAGATATACAAGAACTTTCCACTGGCACCTATTGTTTGACAGGTCGTTGGAATGCCTAATATCGCTTTAACGATATCAAAATAGCGAACAAAGTTTTATGATATGGTCATTTTATAAATATCAGTCTGGTTCATTATTGGTACCTGCACAATATTTTATAAATTTTTAAAAGCAGGACTTTCTTTTTTAGAATAATATAGATTTTGAAATAGCGTTCGAAAATGGGAAGCATTTTTAAATAACTTTAATCTATATTTTGACAAAATTTATTCTTTTTAAAATATCTAAATCAAGGACCACATTTCTAAATTATTACCGAAAAAGAGTATTTTCTATTCATTATACAGGACGATTCATTAAGGGTGACGACCAGCCTTATCTCAGAATATCTTGAAGTAGAATTTTTTTAAAAGGAACTCAAAAACAGGTCGATTTTTATTTCAAGGGGGACACCTTTCTATAATATCATCAACTCTTATATATAATTTCTCTCCCTTACATCAATCTAACCAATACAATGTAATTAGGGTAAGTAGGTACCAAATATAACACATCGTCGGAAAGGTAATTTTATGGGGAATTCAGCAATGTGATTGCGTTCCTTTTAATTTTAGCGCCCTCTAGCGGGATAAAAAATTATTACCTATGGTAAAGTGTGGCACTTTACTTGAAAGCTAATTTTATTACTAATTTAATACACTACGTAAATTTATATTAACTAAATCAAAAATGAACTAAAAAGGAAAAAAGAATGCATTATTACTAAATTTATTTTGTTGCAAGTGCAATAAAGAGATATTCAGGCGATGCAGGCACTTGTTTGTTTTTTGTTGTTTATTTTTAGTTACAATATAGGTGATCTGGTCTATTCAAAGGGGCCTTACGTGCGAAAACAAGTTTTCGGCAAAACAGCTGCTAAAGGAAAACAACACTTGACGTCCTTAAAAATACTTAGACATCAGTGGGCTATTTTCAAACTCGAGAGAAAGTGAATTCTCACAAAATTTTCATAGAAATGTCATACGTCAACGCAAAACCAGTATTTTAAAAGCCAGTGAGAATTAAAATGCTTAGGAGAGTTTGAATTCTCTCGAAATAAATCGAGAGTATATTCAGTGAGTTCTCACTGGCTTTAAAAATACTGTTTTCACGTTGACATATGAAAATCTTGAGAGAATTGAGTTCTCCCAAGTTTGAAAATGGGTCCCTAGGCAACGCGGAGAAAAAGGAGCAACTAACGAGAAACTGAGGAAACGAGTTATTTACTTTTAACAGCTGATTTTTCGCAAACTTGGTTTCGCACGTAAGCTTATTTTTCATAGACCAGGTCACATTAGGTATTTTTTATAAAACTTATTGAGTTTTTTTATTTTTCCGTAAAACACAGGGTGTTTACATTCGTCATTTTAATTACAATTTTAAAAAATAAATATGTGAATATGGAATAGTTACAACATGATAGAATTTTCAAACTAAAATTAGAGAAAAATAATTACAAAACAGACTGACAAACTTTTATTTATATTTTTACACTTAAGTCACCGTAAAATCTGTAAGGTTTCGAAATTATTTACATTGTAATATGCCTTCCGTAGGAAGTAGGGTTTCAACGTTTATTCAAATTTGTTTCTTTTTAATATTTGAATTGATTTTGGTAATAAGTTATAAAATTTTAAGCAGTAATAATTAAACCCATTCCTTGTTGAGGATAGTCTAAAATATTAATCCGCACGAAAGATTTGGGCAGATCTTGTATTAAGTAAATGCGAAGGAATTTCAAATAAATCCTTATCAAACGTGTGCATTATGCAACTGTAGATAAATAAAGAAGGTAATGTGAATAACTTGTGTTCTATAAAATGTTATGCAACATCTTCTCTGTAGCCAAGGTTACACAATATGCGTATCACTTTTTTTGTAGTCCGAATATTCTAGTAACAGCTGACTGGAGCGTGCATGACCTAAGACTATAGGACTCATATGAGTTATTATCAGAGGAAAGTATGCAGTTCAAATTAGTGAAAAGTAGGTTGAATTTACCAAATTTCTCTTAACAAAAATTCTCTATTAGTTTTTTTTTTGAGATATGACCTACGTGTGAATTCCAGATTATAGTTGGGTCCATATGTACAGACAAATACATTTACAGGTTTTGATTCATTTTTGAAGATTTTATTGTTGGCTAACCATTGATTGGCTTTTTTTTTTAATTTGTAGACTTTCCTTAAAAAATTTGTGAATTAGTTTATTAGAATAAATAATAACTTTATTATCGGCAAAATGCGGCAAATTAGCTAAATTTAAACAAGTATTAAAGTCATTTATTTAGAACAGAAAAAAAACTGGTTCTAAATATAGGTCCTTAAATAATAATAATAAGAAATAGATTACATTGAATCTGTGTACGAATACATTAAAATAATATTGATACAATATATAAATCATATCAGATCAATGTAATAACACATTAACACAATAATATTCATAAGGTTCATTGAACACAAACATTAATATAATCTTAGCTTAAATAATCTAAGAATATAATAAACAGATTTTACTGGATCTACCCCACTAAACAGGAAACATTACCAGTCTCTTTTGTAACGTTTTTAATAGAGACTCCTCTCGATATATTTTTAAAACGGTACTTCAATGTCCCATAGATGTTTAAATTTTAACATCATATTCATTGCATATATCTACAACTGAAGTTTCATATACGCATAAATACTTGCATTAGCAGTTACATAAACATCTTTTGTACTTCTTTGTAGTTACTTTCTGTGACAAACATTTAAACGATTTTAATTTATATAACTCTCAATGATATCGCATACAGGTCAGCACAGTAATGTGTACAAGTTACACATATTTAAGATGACTATCTTTAGTCTTTACACCACAGACCTAACCGCCCAGGAGGACTCCGTCCTGCGTCCATAAATTGAGACACCGATGATTGTTTGCTACTTACGTAATCGGTGATAATGTATATGAGCAGTCTGTTTTGTCTGGACTAATTCAGGCGAGTATGCTATAAACACTTTACTGTGCCACAACAGATGATCATCAAACAACACACGATCAGCTGTACTTCATTGGCCCGGCTCGTACTACTTAGGCTAAAAATCTGGGCTCACCTTAAACAGTCATTGAACACGAGACACAATAAACGCGAATGACAAACACAAAGACGACGACAGATTTAAAAGCTTTTCTAAGAATCTGCAAAATGATGATTATATGTCAACTTTCGTGCCCTTTAAAAAGTATGACATAATAATGTGATGAATTTTACACCTGAGGATCTTGCAGCGGATGAAAAAGCAAGGGGATGGATGGTATAGGTCTAGCCCAAACTTCAATGGGGGATCGGGAATCAATTAAAGGGGTAAAAATTATATAATGTAACTTGCAGCACAAGAGAGTGGCTACAGCAACATTATGCCACCGCCTTGATGGAATACCTTTCCACCTCCGATTTAACTGCGCTAAGAATAGAATATACCATCAATAAGGAAAAGAAAACGTTGATCCTGGCATCTGTATATCTTCCCTCCGACATAAACACGTCACCACCCAGCAAAGAGTTGACAAAGATATATGCATGAAAATCCTACTGCGAAGAAATCGAAGGTTTCTTGCAGGCAGCGAGGCTTCAAAAGGCTCTCTCAAGAGATCGATACCGTAGTATTGGTGCGCTTATTAAAGAAGATGGCACGAAAACTAGAAACCTCGAAAATTAAATTTCTGCTGTCATCACACTTCCCTGACTCGGTCATCACAGATATAGCTGACCGGGCAGAGGAAGAACACAACTCATCTCTCTGGATTGGCAAACTGCCAAACACATTGTATACCATGACAAAATTAGATAGATAATATCTAGCATCTCTCCATTTAAATCACCAGGACCTGACGGTATCTTTTTAGATCTACTTCAGTGGGATCTGGAAAAACTGACACCGCAACTGGTAGGTATATTCAGATCATCGTTGGCTCTGAGGTTTATCCCCCAAAAATGTAGAGAGGTAAAGGTTAGTCCTTATACCCAAACCTGAAAGAATGGATTACACTGTCCCAAAAAACATACCGACCAATTAGCCTAACATCGATTTCCATAAAGATATTGGAATGGCTATGCGGGAGGAACATAAGGGATGAAGTGATTACAAAAACACGACCACACCCAAATCACTATGCATATGCCCCAGGAAAATCTACTGATTTAGCCCTATATCTAGTTGCTTGCTGGATAGAGAGATCACTAAACAAAAGAGAGTCCGCCTAAGAGAAGCACAAGTTCGCCAAGAACGTTGTCAACCACATTAAATCTGTAAGCTAGCTCACGAGCTAGGAGGTGCATATCTACTTAGGAGGATGCATAATGTGCCTAGTGAGGCCCAAGTGCCGTTGATTAACGCCCCCTTCACACGTTATAGATACAGATGGGTCTAGTAGGTTACGATTTAGCATACAGAATGGGAACTTACTCGACTCGGGCCACAGTATACTGCACTGCGTGTTGACTAGTATTCAGAATTTCATTCGAATTTATTACTTTAACATTTAATATTAATTTACAAAAACTAATGATGTATAATTATTATCATACTTTTCTGTAGAAGTTCTTGGAAATCATTTTTTTTTTTGTTTTTGTATTATATAGATGAAATAAATAAAAATATTTACATAGTCCATATGTAACCTACAAAATGAACTTGGTGATTCCACCAAAATTTTTAAACTTAAAAAAAAATTATTAAAGTATTAACTACAATTAAAAATGTTGTCTACTACGGTTACACAAGTTTTCGGTTTGTTCCAGTGTCAACCTTCGGGCCTTCGACGTCGCTCAGACGGCAGCTAGGGGGTGGATAGCTTACAAAAATTCCGGAAATAGTAGACAAATAAATAGGCGCCAACTGGGTCTATATAGTGGCCAAACTATGATCCTATTTCCCCAAAAACCCAGTAAATGAGGAAAGAAATAAAAGACAAACCTCAACTTATGTTCCTTTATAAAGAAAAAAAAAATATTTAGTAAATATACAAACTAATTACCTGATGGCTTAGATAATAAAAAAAAAAGTTGGAGGAAATTAAAAGGAAAAACTTACACGGTGTATGTATATGCATAACCCAAAAAAATTAATAAATGTATCAAAGTATGGAACGGTTCGTCGTTAGCTTGGTACCAGGCATGACGCTTGCGCAAAACATTAATTTCCACCTTACATAAAAAAAAATATAATATAATAGTTAACTTAAATATTGTGCATCACCGTACCTATACTACTTCATATATTATAAAAACAGTAAACTTATAATCTTTATAATCTTATAACCCTCTCCAAATTGGAAGGCGATATCTGTTTAACTTTTGGTTAAGACCAAAACTACCCAAAAAGAAAATTATTAAACCATGAAATTTTATAATTAAGTATAATTCATAGAACTAAATAAAAGTATAAAAAAAAAATAATAAAAATACAACATATAAAGGACTTTAGACAGAGGTTATTTAATTAAACTCCCAGATTGGAAGAGGTTACTTAATCTCTGCCCCCACACGGGTCTTCTGAGATTGCTTAACTTATAGTTAAGTCTTATCATAAAAAGAAAAATAAACAAAATGTAAAAGTGAAGAATAAGGTTAAATTTGACTGTAGTTCTTAATAACCGAAGATTTACAACTTATGCGTAGAAGCAGCCCAGATGTTCTGCAACTAGAAGAATCACTACTCCAGCATTAAGTACTTATTTAAATAAAAAAAATAATAATAATAATAATAAATGAAAGATACACAAAGGACTTCAGACACAGAGGTTATTTACTTAAACTCCCAGATTGGAAGAGGTTACTTAATCTCTGCCCCCACACGGGTCTTCTGAGATTGCTTAACTTATAGTTAAGTCTGGTCCATTTAATAATGAATAAATTGAATAAAGTAAAATTATGGCAGTAGCCCTTTAATAACTGAAGAATTACAACTTAAACGTGGAAGCAGTCCAAGTGTTCTGCGACCCGAAGGATTACTACATCAGCATTAAGTGCTTAAATTAAGTAAAAATTTAAAATATTAATCAATTAAACGATGTAACATTTGATAATACTTAAGTTATGAGTGAAAGAACCCTAGAACATTCTATGCTCAAAAGTATAAATAATGTTGAGAATACCTTGACAACATTCGGTTGAAAGTGAATGTATAATTTAACAATGCACGCATGAAACCTTCAATATAACGTATAAGAAAAACCTGATAGTAGGGTGTCTTCCTTCACAGCATTCCCATCTTCCTATCCAGAACAAGAAACATTCTTGTAAATCTAGCTACAAGTAAACTAGGTGGCTAGCATACCAATGTTCTGTGTCCCCTCGATGAGTCCACGATGAAACCGTTGAACTCCGGACGATATAACCCTCTGTGTACAACTGTTGAAATCCTGGGTCAACAATCCCTTGGGTCAAACTGTCGTCGAATCCTGGGCTAACAACCCCCCTGGGTTAAACCCTTTTTCGTAAAGGGTTAACTTGGTAGCCTTTCAAGGATGAGAACCACGTGAGATGATTCACAGCACAACAATATTCCACACTCCAAATGCTGTGAACTCCCGATTATTGCGTTAAAATCCTATATTAGATATGGGCTGGACCAATGACCATGGGAATTTACCAATTCACTAAAATTCCCCTCAAAATACGAAATGTCCCATTTACCCACAATTAACCATGAAATAGAATCTAAAATCCCCTTTAATTAGGGGTAAGCCGATGGGGCTAAATATTAAGAAAATTCTATTTCGACACAAAAATCGTCTCTCGTGACTGAATACCCACTGACAGGAAAAAAACAATACGTCAGCCGTCCAAAATGGCCGAAATCCCTTTCCGATAAATGACAAGTGGGTGGTTCAGAAATTCATCCTCAAGAATTCCCCACTATATAACTTAACAGACCATTTACGAAGGGTACCCTAAAAACTATATTTATATACAGTATAACTACATTTGGGAAACTGTTCCCGACAAAAATTAAAACACAGCGATCGCCAAAAAATCCCTCACGACTTAAAATCGCTCATTGTGAAACTACCTTACCTCGGGTTCTGAGCCCGATATTAGAACGTACTACAAACATGACACTTGTCGGTGTTCTGTCGTAAAATGACGTTCATGTCATTCACTGTCATAATTAATAAACATTAATCCAATTCTGACAGCTATAAACAAAATAAACAACAAAGAAAATCTTAAAGAATGGTATCGTAAATAATTAATTACCCAAAGGTGAGACTAAAATACATAATATGTATAAATTTACAACGAAACTTGGTCTATTTTTAGGAGAATCTGGCAAATTAAAACAGTGAACACTACACCGCAAATATGACCAATGTACAAAGTATTATACTAGTGGTGAGATGGAATAAATTGTAATAATGATGTCCAAAAGTTAGAATACAGGTGAAATTAGTTAATGACCAAAATAATAGTGATATCATCCATACGATTTTACCCTTTTTTTTTTCGTATGATTAACCAGGTAAGCCAAAACAATTTTATTAATTCGTGGGGGCCAAAAATGAACGTTACACATAATTCATATAAAATTTAAAAGATAGGCAGGACAATAGTAGATACATAAATGAAAAGGTAAAACGTTGGAGTATATCCTATTTGGCACGTTTCACTTTTTTTTCTCTCGTGTGTGTGTGTGTGTGTGTGTGTGTGTGTGTGTGTGTGTGTGTGTGTGTGTGTGTGTGTGTGTGTGTGTGTGTGTGTGTGTGTGTGTGTGTGTGTGTGTGTGTGTGTGTGTGTGTGTGTGTGTGTGTGTGTGTGTGTGTGTGTGTGTGTGTGTGTGTGTGTGTGTGTGTGTGTGTGTGTGTGTGTGTGTGTGTGTGTGTGTGTGTGTGTGTGTGTGTGTGTGTGTGTGTGTGTGTGTGTGTGTGTGTGTGTGTGTGTGTGTGTGTGTGTGTGTGTGTGTGTGTGTGTGTGTGTGTGTGTGTGTGTGTGTGTGTGTGTGTGTGTGTGTGTGTGTGTGTGTGTGTGTGTGTGTGGTGTGTGTGTGTGTGTGTGTGTGTGTGTGTGTGGTGTGTGTGTGTGTGTGTGTGTGTGTGTGTGTGTGTGTGTGTGTGTGTGTGTGTGTGTGTGTGTGTGTGTGTGTGTGTGTGTGTGTGTGTGTGTGTGTGTGTGTGTGTGTGTGTGTGTGTGTGTGTGTGTGTGTGTGTGTGTGTGTGTGTGTGTGTGTGTGTGTGTGTGTGTGTGTGTGTGTGTGTGTGTGTGTGTGTGTGTGTGTGTGTGTGTGTGTGTGTGTGTGTGTGTGTGTGTGTGTGTGTGTGTGTGTGTGTGTGTGTGTGTGTGTGTGTGTGTGTGTGTGTGTGTGTGTGTGTGTGTGTGTGTGTGTGTGTGTGTGTGTGTGTGTGTGTGTGTGTGTGTGTGTGTGTGTGTGTGTGGGTGTGTGTGTGTGTGTGTGTGTGTGTGTGTGTGTGTGTGTGTGTGTGTGTGTGTGTGTGTGTGTGTGTGTGTGTGTGTGTGTGTGTGTGTGTGTGTGTGTGAGTGTGTGTGTGTGTGTGTGTGTGTGTGTGTGTGTGTGTGTGTGTGTGTGTGTGTGTGTGGTGTGTGTGTGTGTGTGTGTGTGTGTGTGTGTGTGTGTGTGTGTGTGTGTGTGTGTGTGTGTGTGTGTGTGTGTGTGTGTGTGTGTGTGTGTGTGTGTGTGTGTGTGTGTGTGTGTGTGTGTGTGTGTGTGTGTGTGTGTGTGTGTGTGTGTGTGTGTGTGTGTGTGTGTGTGTGTGTGTGTGTGTGTGTGTGTGTGTGTGTGTGTGTGTGTGTGTGTGTGTGTCTGTATCCACCATAACTCATGAACCGATACACAGAAAAACACTAAATTTTAAACTTAAAACCTTAATCCATCGTCCAATAAACTGATTAGTTTTTGAGCAGAGTCGGAACATCTGAGGGGTACTTTATGGGTGATCATTTTTATATTTTATGGAATATATCTGTTATTTACGTTTGGACAAGAAAATTCTTTAATTAAAAGTTACTTCTAATATTATTATCTATAATTTTTGTTCGATACAAAATTTTCCTTAAATGGTCCGTATTCGAGAAATTTGAAAAAATGAAAAAAAAAATATTTTTTTTTATAAAAATTGTTTAAATAAAAGTTGTTTGTAATATAATTCTCTATAATTTTTATCCTATACATAATTTCTCTAAAATGGACCGTATTTGAGATATTTGAGAAAATGTGTAACTTTCGAATTTTGAAGAAAACTCAAAAACGGATAAAGAAAAAACATTAAATTTTAAACTTAAGTTTTATTTCGGCCTGACGTGAAATGATTAAATTTTGGACAAAGTCGGAACATCTGGGGGGGTACTTTATGGGAGGCCGTTTTTATATTTTATGGAATATATCTGTTATTTATGTTTGGAGAAGAAAATTGTTCAAATAAAGTTACTTCTAATATTATTATCTATAATTTTTGTCAAAATTTCCTGAAATGGTCCGTATTCGAGAAATTTGACAAAATGTGCAAAATTGTAATTTTTATGAAAATTGATAAACTAAAAGTTGTTTGCGATATCGATCTCTATAATTTTTGTTTATATATGATTTTTCTAAAATGGACCGTAATAGAAAAATTGGAGGAAGAGTGCTAAATTTAAATTTTTCAGTATTTTCGTTTTCAATGAATATCTATAGAAAAATGTTGATGTATGTGGAAAATGTATATATTTATCCTCTAAATATTTATAGAGGTGCTGCAATAGGTTGTACAAAATAACCGGAAAAAGCCTATAATAACTAGATAGGAAAGTCATGTGTTGGACACATCCGATTTTTATTACTAAAAATAAACCTGTCCAATATTAAAAAAATTGGTTGAATGACATTTAAAAAAATCGATTTTTTAAAAGAGTTTAACACACTACCTTTGAACAAAACGTTTTCGGACCCATGTTTATATGGACTTTTTTCGTGAAATTAGCTCACGCTTGCATCTACAAAAAAGAAAGCTAAGCTTATATTACAGTTTTTTTATACGATATAAAAAAATATTGCTCTGTCCTTAATTCATAAAATAGTTATATCTTTGTTAGGTATGTACCTATATCATGAAGACTAAATTAAATATGTACCAATATCAGTACCTGGCAGGTAAACTGAACTATCAGCTTATCGAGACCTTTCCAGAAGTATACTTTACCATGTATTTGTGATGTCATAATAAAAGTTGAAAAAAATATACCACAATGTTCAATAAACTTATGAGTTAAATAACATCATGTGAACATAATATTTTTAACTCTTGCGTTAGTCGTATTATTCGCACAGGCATGTTGGAGATATATGACACGTCATAGAAAATTTGTTATCAGAAAATAAAAATATGTAACACAAACCAACAATGTATATTAAAAAAAATTATTAGATTATTAGTAAACAATACATATTGTAACAATAATTGGGACTAACTACATTTCTTGTCGAAATATAATTAATATATGTAAATATGGAACACAAAAGTGTCCAAACAACATTCAGTCTGCTCTAATGAAAACTTGACTGGAATGACATAATGCAGTTTATCTCCGAGATCCTAATATACCTATCAAATAATTTTCAAATTTTTGACATTTATTGTGCCTATTTTGTAGTCTATTATGTGGAAATGATCTTATAAAATAAACATTTAATTCACTTATTTTATTTGCCAATAACGGTATTTAATAATATATATAATATTTTATTTGACATGTGTGACAAATTGTGAAAATGATTAAATTTATTATAAAAACTGAAAAACAGCAAGTAAAATTTTATATAATAATATTGTTACACCAAAATTAATGTCAATCAAGCTGCATAACCTGATAAATATTCAAAGAAAATCTCAAAATATGAAGAAAAGTCAGCTGACTATAACTAATAATGTTAATAGATGGTTTTCAACGCATTAAAAACAGAACAAATATTACAATAACTAAAATAATAACTTTTAACAAAACGCCAAAAAACCTATCTTCTTCAATGTAAATCATAATGTTTGTGTTTACACTCCCATAATCTATGTTTTAGTATGTCAACATATATATTGAGAGTTGAGTTTTGAATTTTGAATGAATATCGATTTGTAATTAAAAAGATTAAGAAGATATAATGCTTTTAATTTCATTGAGTAATTATCCGAAATTTCTACCGTATATTATGTGAAGTTTTAAAAATGATAGCGCTCTTCACCTTGAACTCTTGTGACCTGTTTTAATTTTTAGGAGCACAATGTACTTGCTACGCTCATTGTAAATACCTATTTAAAGTGTTTCTAAATTAAATTAGTAAACTGGTACTTTTTTATTCCTTTCATTAAATATTGAATATCAAATGTTTAGCATGGGAAGTAAAAAATATTTATATTTGAAAAATAGTTTGGTTTATAGACTTGCGTTACTTTCTATATTCTGCTTCATTTTCATCAGATCTTTTCGTATTATTTTTTTTTAATAACCTCATATTATTTAGTTGTAGATAGCCCTACGGTTTTAATTTTGCATTTTTCTAATTTTGACATATAAAGTAACATTTTTTTGTAATCGCAACAAGTGTCAAAATGATCTACTTTACGCAACCAGTTGCATAATGTTGAACATTATGAAAAATTCATTATGTCAATAGTTACGAAAAGAAAACAAATAAAAATAAACCTTTTTTGTTTTTAAAATCAATAATATTTATTGTTTATATCAAAGAAGGGCAGGTTGACTTTTATTTTAAAATTTTTGTTTTTAATTCTAATGAATTTCTCCCATATTTTAGGCGGCTAAAGTAAAAAAAATAAAAAATTTAAACAATATCTGCATAAACTTCTGATTTCAAAAATATTTTAGAGAAAATGACTATGAATATTTATCAAGGTGGGACACTCCAACATTTATTGAAGAATACGTTTAAACTTTTTGGATATCATGGTGGAGGCAATATGCACTGAAGATAGCGTTATGCCGAAAGCACTTTGAATTTTTAATTAAACAATTTTGCTCGAAATAAAAGTTTTTTATTGTTGATCTAAGCTACGTGCACACCCCTCTTTTGGTCCCCAATAATAAATTTATAATTTAACTAAAATTAGTGTTTGGACAGTGGCGTAACATTTGAAAGGGACAAAGGTGATCTTGCCCATACCGTACGCCACTGGATGATGCGCCTCAGAGAAATTATTTCATTGAGTTAATATCTACCGGTTCACAATTTTAAGGTCAAATGATTTAGCTATGTGTAGTTTTTATATAGGGTGAGCCATCCAGCCAACCAAAAAAAATTATTATTATTATGTTGTAAAACTATTAGAAAGAGACCTTCAGTGAATTTTGAGTAAGTTAATAACGTTACATTATATTTTAAACTATACAGGATAATCCAACCATTTATTTATAAGGAGCTTCAAGACATTGGTCAGGTCTTTGCAAGTCATACATTATTTTCCGATATTTGTGACAAGTTTTTATACACGAGACATTAAAGTTGCAAAAATATACAGTCATTTATTCCTGAATTACCCTGTAACAGTAAATATTTTGAACTGGCTCTTTTTATGGACATCTGACCAAAACTTATATTAAACTAAAATATGCTACATAAAGTCCATTTAGATTTTCAGTTCGAAGAAAAAATAACTTAAATTAACAATTCTTTATTTTAACGCCCTGTATCGCGAAAACTAGTCGTAGTATCGGATTTAAAATTCACATCTCATAAAAAAGGGGTATAACCAATATATACTAAAAAATGGTTACATTTTACCAGGAAATTTTAGAATAGAGTGTGTTCGCGGTTTCTGTACTTTTCTTAAAATGGAATATCTTCTAACAAATAAATCACCTTATATATTTTAAAGCTTAGAGGTACACATATTTAAGTGGTATTACCTTGTATTACCTTTCCCAAAATCAATTAATATAAACAGTGTTATGAATCACTTAAAGAAACTCATTAAAAGCTTAAAACCAATTTTTATTGGGAAAACCCTAGATACTTTGATCCCTTTTTATTACGTAATGAAGTATATTATTATGAATGGAATACGCACTCAACAATAGGTTAAGAAAAAATGATGAGATCAGTTTCAGCTACAAAGTCGTTATCAAAACCTAAAATAATAAAAATAAATAAGTTAATAATCTACTCATGAAAATACTTTAAAAAATAACAAATAATGTTTAAAAACAGAAATAAGTAAAAAAATCTGATGTGTCCAACACATGACTTTCCTATCTAGTTATTACGTAAAAACAAAAAAAATCAGAATTTTGCACATTTTGTCAAATTTCTCGAATACGGACCATTTCAGGAAATTTTGACATAAAACAAAAATTATAGAAAATAATATTAGAAGTAACTGTTAATTGAACAATTTTCTTCTCCAAACATAAATAACAGATATATTCCATAAAATATAAAAACGGTCTCCCATAAAGTACCCCCCCCCAGATGTTCCGACTTTGTCCAAAATCTAATCATTGCACGTCAGGCCGAAATAAACCTTAAGTTTAAAATTTAATGTTTTTTTCTATATCCGTTTTTGAGTTTTCTTCAAAATTCGAAATTTACACATTTTCTCAAATATCTCGAATACGGTCCATTTTAGAGAAATTATGTATAGAATAAAAATTATAGAGAATTATATTACAAACAACTTTTATTTGAACAATTTTTATAAAAAATTATTTTTTTTACATTTTGTCAAATTTCTCGAATACGGACCATTTTAGGAAAATTTTGCATATAACAAAAATTATAGATAATTATATTAGAAGTAACTTTTATTTGAAGAATTTTCTTCTCCAAACGTAAATAACAGATATATTTCATAAAATATAAAAATGACCACCTATAAAGTACCCCCCCAGATGTTCCGACTCTGCCCAAAATCTAATCAGCTCATTGGACGCTGAAACAAAGCTTAAGTTTAAAATTTGGTGTTTTTCTGTGTATCGGTTCATGAGTTATGCGTTATACAGACACACACACACACACACACACACACACACACACACACACACACACACACACACACACACAGACACACAGACACACACACAGACATCATCGCGAAAATAGTCAAAACGGATTCAGGGGACCTCAAAACGTAAAAATCCGTCGAAAACTCGAGGTCGAAAAAAATCATGATTCCTATACTTTCCTTATATCTGTATACAGATAGGAAAGTAAAAAATTAAAATTGCCCATATAAAATTAAATTTTTGTAAGTAATGTTTTTTCATTTTATATTGGTAGGTAATAAAAATAATTGGCGGGCAAACGGAATGTTATTATTCTGTTGAATACAAATTTTTGCATAATTTTTGCAATATTGTGGTACCAAATTTTCAGACCTCGAAATGCAAAACATTCATATTAATCCGTTAAAAGCTTTTACATATTATGATTTGGTTTAAAAATCATAAGCAGTTTTACATTTAATTTACATTTAATTTTAAAATTTGCCAATTGTAACACATTCTTAATTACCTATGTCAAAATACAATTTTCAAAACCAAAACCAATATAATTTGGTTTTAAAATCATAAGCAGTTTTACATTCAATTTAAATTAGAGATAGGTACTTATTTTCATATTTGCCAATTGTAACACATTCTGAATTACCTTTGTCAAAATACAATTTTCAAAACCAATCAAAAAAACATTATCTTACTTGGGTAGAAGGGGACTATTGGGGTGACTTATTTATAAGGCACATCCGTACAATTAAGTCTGTTCTATGTATGCTTTAATAGCTCAATTGGCTCATACCAGTTTTTATCTAAACCTTTTAGCGTTCGGATAAAAAAATATTACCTATGGAGTTAGTAACTGATTTTGTTTTAAGTGAACGTGGCCAGCAAATGCTTGTTCTAAATGATAATAAATTTAGAAAACGTAAAGACCTGAAAGATGGAATAATATATTGGGTGTGTTCTGTAAAGTCTGTAAAGCAAAATGTCATACACGAGGTAAGTTTAATTATTTTCATTATATTTATTAAAAAAAGTGGATTATATTGGTTGTTTATTACTAAGAAATGGACAGTGGATATTTTGACAAATAGAAAATTTTTGAATCCGTTCTTGATACATCAATGATCTTAAGGATAGAGTCTTTTACTGTGTATTTGAATAGCGTCCGCATACCAAAAGTTAATTTCAACTTTTTGAATTTGAATTGAAACCTTTTTTGATTGGTCAAATCAATAATCTAATGTCTTTTCAGATTTAAGCGTCCTGGATCATTCCTTGGAACATAACCATTAAACCAACTTGTCGACAGGCTATAAGTAATAGTTGCAAAAGGAAGGCAGTGCATGACATTTGCCAACGACCATAAAAAATAATGAATATTGAGATTTCGACGTCTTCGTATAAGGAAAATATAACAACTATGGATTTGGACTTCATACGGCATATGAATCGCAATCGATTGAACACCAACAAGTCAGCTACACCAAAAGATGTACATGATGGCCAAGAAGCTCTGAATGTTATGGATTTAACAACAGATAGAAACGAACCATTTTTATTGGCCAATGATATTGAAACTAATATTGTAATTTTTGGTTGTACATCTAATATTAAATATTAACATTTAAATATTGTACAAAATTATTTTTTCAACTATTTACTATTCATGGGTTGCGCAATGGACATTATATTCCTTTAGTTTTTTGCCTTCTTCCAAACAAACTAGGCAAAACGTATACCATTCTGTTTAATAAATTACTTATGTTATCAAATTCCATAAATATTTCTTTAAATCCTCAACAGATAGTTATAGATTTCAAAAAAGTCATTCATAATTCTGCGCAATCTGTTTGGCCAAATGCAAAAATTTTTGGTTGTCGATTCCATTTAGCACAAAGCTGGTATAGAAAAGTTCAAAACTTGGGTTCAGTAAACCTTTATAAAAGTCAAACTGAGTCAGGAAAATGGATACAACATTTATTTGGTTTACCTTTTCTCACTCCCGAAAGTGTAAGCGATTAATAATCATAATAATAATAATAATCTGCTTTATTCAATAAAATACATAATACAGTTAATTTTATACAATAAATGCAATAGATAAAATAACTATAGATACATCACAGTAATGTCAAGAATAAAGCTTTGGATTCCAATAAGTGTATAGACACTTGTTTTGGCCAAAAGTAAATAAAAGGTTACAGAAGAGTAAAATCTAATAATAATTAATAACAATAATAATAAAATCACACAATAGGTACTAATACAACTATGATACTACTTAACCAAGATAAATTTAAACAGATAACTTATTTTTAATTTGCCTAAACTTAAGTATATATTGCTATAGTATTAGAAGTAATCATCAATAATGTGTCGCTCGCCTTTGAAAATAAAATCTTTTAGCTCTGTTTTGAACAAGTATATAGTATCAATGATTTTTATGTTTTCCGAAATTGTATTGTATAATTTTGGTGCCATATAGGAATATGACCGTTGAGTACAGGTTTTTGTCATAAACGGAGTAATGTCATGATGTTTGTGCCGAGTACTATATTCATTAATTGCAATTGGAGCTTGTTGTTTATGTACATGATATCTGATTCCTGAACAGAGGTAGTAAAGCTGCCTTATGTCCATTAACTCTATCTGAGTATATAAAATATCTGATGGATATCTGTTTCTTTTAGATAATATTATTTTAAAAAATCTTCTTTGCATTACCTCTAATGGATAGATATGTGTTTTAAGGGCTACACCCCATGCTAGAATTCCATATCGAAAATGACTTTCTACTAATGCAATGTACAATGTTCTTAGATAACTCACAGGTAAGAGATCTTTTAGTTTTTTAAATTTATACACGAGGCTTCGTAATTTATTATTTAAATTTGTGATATGTTTATCCCATCTCATGTGTGGATCAATAATTATTCCCAAATATTTAATTTGATTTTTAGGTTTTATGGACATTGCATCGGTTATATCTAGATGGTCAAAGGTAGGAGAACCCAAAGAGTTACAACTAAAAGGTAGGTAATTCGTTTTGCTTATATTTATTGTTAATAATTTATAATCTAACCATTTCTTGATATGCAAGAAGTCTTTCTCGGCTATTTGTTTTAAGTCTTTCCAATTATATGCCTGATAAAATAAAGCTGTATCATCTGCAAATCCGATAATTTTTCCACTGGTCCTCAATGAAAACAGCCCATTTATATATATATATATATATATTAAACAAAGTAGGGCCAAGTATTGAACCCTGCGGTACTCCATATTCGATCGTTTTTATATTGCTCAGTACATTATCCACTCTCACAGATTGTAATCTGTATAAGTGTTTCCGCTTTTATATTATCAATTCCAACTGCTTTCTTGTCTTTGAAATTAAAAATTATATGTTTTACCTCATTTTCTTCAATTGGTACAAAGACGAATGAATTTGGAAGAGATTTTCTGTTATATTTATATTTTTTATCTTGCTTAATTTGATTTGCCAGTTTTTTACCAATTTCGCTGAAATTTCTGTTAAATTCATTGGCAATATCCAATTTTTCCACCAAGAGTTCATTTGTATCTGTATGCATTATATTGCCAATGGGCTGTTTTTCTTTTCTTGGATTGCTTATTTGCTGTACAACTTTCCACAGATTTTTGCAACTATTTTTATTTACATTAATTTTTTCTTGATAATATTTAAATTTTGCTTTTTTTATTAAAACATTTACTTTATTTCTGTATTTTTTATAATTATTTTTTAAATTGAGATTGTCGGAATTTTTTTGTAGATCAACATGCATTTTGTTTTTTTTTATTGAGTTAAGCAGGGAGTTAGTAATCCAAGGCGTTATTTTATATTTTTTTCTTAACAGTTGTTTTTCTCTGTACACGCTTCAATATTATTTGAAATTGTTTTAATTAGCTCATTTATTGCAGCTTCTGGATGTTGTTTATAAATGGAGTCCCAGCAGATATTTTGAAATTTAAAGTGTAGCTTGGAAGTATTTATAACGTTTGTGAATTTGTTTGTTTATTTTGTACTTTACCTGTTACTATTTGAAGAATTGTTGTGTAATGATCCGTTATAGTTGTTTTCAGGACGATTGGTATAATATTATTAAAATTGTTGATATTAGTTTTAAGGAATATATGATCTAGACAAGACTTACTCTTACTTTGTACTCTGGTTGGTTCATTTATGGTTGATATGTACCTAACCATATTCATTTAAAATATTTAAAAAGTCAGTGGTATTGTTATTCTTCGGTTGTAGCAGATCGATGTTCATTTCTCCTATTATAATATTATAATTTTCTTTTTCATTATCATGCTTTTCAAGAAATTCATTTAATTGTATATTGAACTCAGCTGTGTCCGAGTTTGGAGATCTGTAAAATGTAATTAACCTTACTGAGTTCTCATTGTCTAAATTTATTTTAATTATTAAAGCGTTTGTATTGTAAATGGGTACGATTTCAAACACATATTTTAGAGACGATCGTACATAAGCAACAACTCCATCGTTTTGATTGAAATAACTCTCGTTATATAAGATATCATATCCGGGTATTGCGAAAAGACTTGTGTCATGTACTTCTCTGGTTTCACTCAAAATTATACAATCTACTATTGGTCGAAGATTTCGTAACATAATCGAGAACTCATCTATATTTTTGTTTATACTCCGAATGTTCATGTGTAAAATTTGAATTTTATTATTTTTTTCATTGATACTTTTTTCCTGGGCTCGTCTGACTATGTGTCTCCGAATAACACTGAAGCCTATTGGCTTATTGTGTTTTACCCCATGTTAGTTCATAGCACCCACTCTATCACCTTTGTACCTTGTACAAGTTTGTACAGATCCTTGGGTGAGTGGGTTCTATACGTTGTTGGATCAACCTGGGGTTGTCCAAAAAGAGCCTGTCTTTTGCGATCTAGAGCTTCGCATTCGCACAGTATGTGTTTGGCCGTTTCTGGTTTCTTGTGACGTAGTCGGCACATGAGATCATTGATACTTAAAATCTGTGTGCATTCATCAGTTATTTCTATGCTATAGGTAGGCACTGTATGATATTCAAAATCTCTGATGTATTGATCCATTTTAAATGCTTGTAAAAGATTTATATTTCCAATTTGCAACTATATAAGTTTCCTTAAAAACCAGAAAAAGACTAAAGTAAAGAAGTATCTAAAAACGCTTACCTATATAAAATTTGAATTAAAATAGAATAAAAAAGTTTCCTCAAAATTTAAGGAAAATAAAAATATATCAAGGGAATAAAATTTTAAAACGATATCTTTAAGTATGACTATAACTAAAAACACATTTATTATTAATAACTCATTAAAACAAAAGTATGACTATAACTAAAAACACATTTATTATTAATAGTTCATTAAAACAAAAGCACCATACATCAATATTACTTTTTAGAATTTAGCCTTGTTCTAACACCCTGTGTACGAGTACTGATCTTACTAACTACTTTATTATTAGGAGTTTCTAATTTATATTTTGTTGTTTCTTTTAGAATAGGTTCCTTTTCTTCGTCGAGATTTGAAGTTGACTGGTTATTAACATCAGGCGTAGCAGGGGCACTGTTTATATAAATATTTCTAGATTCCTTTTCAAAGAGTTCCTCTACGGTATATGGTATATCGTTAACATATAAGCGATTACCTTATATTTTTGCAGGTTTCTTTCTTGTTTTGCAATAGTTAAATGTTTTCTTAAAAATTTAGCCTCTTCTCTTTGTTGAATAGTTAAGGAGGTCCTTTCGCCACCAATGTTAAATAAAAAATATTAGATTATGACTAAAATTAATTTTTTTCTAATAATAGATGTCCTTATTTATCTAATAGTGAACTTTTAACTATACCTTACCGTGCAAATTTTTGAGAAAATTTTTTTTTAAAAATGTGTGTTTGTACAGTGTCTTATGAGAAAGTAAGACTTCAACAACAATTTTCGAATTATAATTAATTTTACTATTATTTATTGATTAGATGGAGTAGAAAAAAACTAAAAATAAGGTTTTCGAAATATTTAGGTTTTGTTTTTTACAATAAAATATATAGGTTACCGTGGAATTTATTGAGAAATTATTATTAAAAAATCACAAAAAAATTTCAACTAGGTTACTTGAAAATTTTTTGTGATTTTTTAATATTAATTTATCAATAAGTTCCACGGTTTACTATATATATTTTATTGTATAAAACAAAATCTAAATATTTCAAAAACCTTATTTTTAGTTTTTTTCTACTCCATCTAATTAATAAATAATAGTATAATTCGAGAATTGTTGTTGAGGACTTACTTTCTCGTAAGGCACTGTACAAATACTCACATTTAAAAAAAAAATCTCAAAAATTTGCAAGGTAAGGTATAGTTAAAAGTTCAGTATTAGATAAATAAGGACTTCAACTATTAGAAAAAAATTAATTTTAGTCCTAATCTAATAACTTTTTTTTAAAATTTGAGGCGAGAGGTGTGGTGAAAGGACCTCCTTAAATCGTTGACGATCGAAATATTCTTGCCTTTCAGTTTAAAGCAATTGGCTAATACGATTTTCTTTTTCCAGTATGCGGTGAATATTACTTTTAGTGGATTATTTTTGTCCTTGCCTAGTTGATAATAGTCATTTAAATCACTTGGTTCCAAGTTAATATCTAATATATTCTTGATGTCTCTGCAAATATTTTCTGGCGTTAGTTTTTGTTCTCTTTGGTTTAATCCAAAGATTATAACTGAGTTTTTGTTTTCTCTATTTGTTAGTTCCAATTCCCTTTTAAGCAATAAGTTATCTTTTTCTAAATCTTTAATTTTAGTTTTAAGTCCTTCTACTTCCATTAACTGTCTTGTCTCAGCTGCTTCAATTTTCTGTGTGAGTTCAGTCCTATTTTTTATTATTTCATTAAGTAAATGTTGCAACGTGACTTCGTTATCTGGCATTGTTTATTTGATATAATTATTTAAAAATATTTTGTAGAAAATCACTTCAATAAAACAGTTTTATTCCCCCAGACTATAAGAATTGGATATATTCTGATTGCTGTTATCTGAGATTATCTATAGTTTATTTTGGTTTTTTTCTATTTGGAGACTTTAGTAGATAATCTAGTCGTTTAAGTTATAATATTATTGTTTCACTAATAATTTTATGTCGGAAATTCCTGATTCTAATGCCTTTTCAAGATTAGCAGATTATTTAGTTGATTTTTATATTTCGGAAACGTCTGTATTTCCTCCTTCGGTATGGGCTTCCAAAACCAGTAATTTATTTTTAACAACCAACCCCTGTGAATCCTTTCACTCTCATTTTTCAAAAAGTTTTTACCATACGCACCTCAATATTCACGTTTTTGTTAAAACTCTTATTGAATTTCAATGCTTAGTTTATATTAAAATTCAAAGTATTGGTAACCCTATTGTTGTAAAAACGAAAAAAGTCAGAGATGCGGAAAAGTTTTTAAATCAGAAGATTTTGGAGCTAGATAATAAGCTATTGTCAGAATATGATTTTGTGAAGTTAGTTGCTCATAGATACAAACTATAATACTATTTACTGTAAAATTATTATTATTACACAGGTCTGCGAAAAAATGCTTCTTAAAAATTGTTTGGACCCCATGATTTTTTTTTTAATAAATAAATGCCAACTACCATATTCTGATTTTTATTTAAACAAGAAAAATAACTATTTGCATTAATTTAGTAGGTACCTGATAATTCGTTAATGAACAAACCAGTAATAAAGTGCGCAATTGGCTAGTCATAAAGTGCTCAATTGGCCGGTCTCTGTTTGGTCCTTGGTGCTCAATTTTTCGTGTCCGGCTACGGTATCAATTTTACCTGAGGGTAATAAAGTGCTCAATTGGGGTCCGTCCAGAAAAATTTTGGATTAGGTCAAGCTATAAAACCTAAGCTGTTCTCGAGAGAGGTATTTTCAGATGCTTCACAGACTGATTGGTGTGCCTTTTGAATGGTTTTAAATACAATGAGTTTTGGGACAACCCAGAATTGAAACCGCACATTAACTTCTTAAAAATCAAGGTAGTATTTTAAGCTTTAAAATCTCTTGCTAAATTTTTGCATATTACGGAGAATGACAACCAAAGAGCCATGTATGTATAAATCGAGGTGGAATCATATATTCATGTAAAATATTGTAAAAAAAAAGCTGTGGAAATTGTGTTAGGTATATTATAGGTATATTATAGGTATATTATAGGTATATTATAGGTATATTATAGGTATATTATAGGTATATTATAGGTATATTATAGGTATATTATAGGTATATTATAGGTATATTATAGGCATATTATCGTTTTTGCCAGTTATTTTATTATTATTATTATTATTATTATTATTTACTGACATGAGCTGAGAACCGAAATCCTATAAAGCTCATATTATTCAAAAAAATTTTACTTAAAAATAAACAATTTTTTTTTATATAACTATAAATTGATAATAAAAAAAAAATTAAAATAAAAGTATAAAGACAATAAATTAGGTTAAGTTACATTACAATTTGTTGTGATTTTAATTTATTGTGTCTATACAGATATATACATACTTAGCCTAATGAATCAAATTGGTTTTTAAACGAGTTAACTGAAGGTGCGCATAAAACGTTATCAGGTAAATTGTTCCATACAGAGAAAACTCGGTTTGAAAGAAAATTTTGCCTAACTCTAGAGTTAAAATTTTCCTTTTTTAATTTGAACATGTGCCCACGTAGGCGAAGGTCATTATTTAATACAAATAAATCTGAAAGATTAAACGATTAAATCACCACGCAGTCGACCTTCTTATACCATACGGAAGCTTTGTTGCAAGTCTCTGCACATTTTCCAGCCTATTTTGATTTGAGATTATTACGGGACACCAAACAGGACCACAGTACTCCAGGCGAGGACGAACATATGTTGCGTATATTTTCAAAAACGTTGAGGGAGAAACATTGCCAAAAGTCTTTTTTAATAAGAATAGTTGAGAGGTTGATTTGTTTGCATACTGATAATATATGCTCTGACCACGTTAAGTCTTTAGTAATGATAAAGCCGAGATCATTTTGGGATGATACTGTCTTTAAGGCATTATTATTAATATTATACACTAATTTAGGATTGTTTTTACTGATATGAAGAACAACACATTTATCAACGTTTAGCGGTAATAGCCAGTCTGAACTCCACTTTGATACCGCACTTAGATCGGATTGAAGAGACTGATGGTCCGCAATTGGATTAGCGTAGATTTTTGTATCGTCTGCATAGAAGGAACAACAGCTTTTTATAGTTATATCTCGTCGACAGCAAACAAATGCAGACAGGGAATCAAGGTCAATTACCATAGATATAAATTAAATGACAAAGTATTTAAAGATATTGTAGAATGGTTTAATTATCCGGAAATAGATTTTTTGCCACAAAAATAAATTAGAAAATGTTCAAGATTTATTTCATGGTTTCCAGACCCAGAATCTGGATGCATTTACCTTAGATTAGACAATGGTCAAGATGTTACTTTTATGCCATTTCTGCTTCTTTGCTATTATCAAGTTCAACTTAGAAAAATTTTTACTTATCTTTCCTTTTAGGAAGAGC
Organism: Psylliodes chrysocephalus; assembly: GCA_927349885.1. Lineage (NCBI taxonomy): Eukaryota > Metazoa > Arthropoda > Insecta > Coleoptera > Chrysomelidae > Psylliodes > Psylliodes chrysocephalus. Next base: position 26,983,282 of record OV651817.1, read on the forward strand.
CATCCACGTTTTAACAAGATTTCTCTGGTGACAGGAAAATTGATGGAAGGTCTTAAAAAAATGCCTTCCTGATGGTGAAATACATTATGAATGGTAGAATAAATCTAATATTAAATAATACTTATATGAAATGTACTGAATATAATAACATAATATAACATATTCGTTCTGAAATTGGCTAATTGAACACCCAGTTATATCTAAATTGCATTGATTAGCCAGTCGCATTAGTCAAGATAGAGGCGCATGTTTAGATTTACCCTGTATATAATTATATTATGTTTTCATGGTAACATGAGTTGTTAATAATTATTCGAATTTGTAATTTCAAAATAAACGTCTTTTCAAAAAAGCCAAACTATCAATCCGCTCCATTTGGTCCTTCGAGCCGGATACGAAAAAGCGAAATATACGTCGAGGGTTAAGCGAAACAAAGCGATACGAAGTTACGGAAAGGAGCTGGGTCAAAAATCCTAGTCAAAGATCATACTGATTCGATTTTCAGATAAGTTAACTATCATTTCTTGTCTTTTAAGGTGGTAAACGCTCTTAATAATGACTGAGGTCGAGAAATTATTAAGGAAAAGATCTAAAATACAGGAGTCTTTGAAAACGTTTGACAATTTTCTTAAATCGATTGACACAATTGTCAAAGATTCTGGTATTTTGGATAAGGATGCAGAAGGTATAATAATAGAAACGGAAACGCGACTTTATAGAATTGAGAAGTTGTTAGATACTTTAGATGATATTGTTGAAAAATTAAATGATCGTTTAGACGATGATGTATTAAAACTGGAACAAAAACGAATTTATGATGAATTTGAAGATCAGTTCTATAAAGTCACATCTAAAGCGAAACTATTAATTGCAACATTTAAAAAACAATTAACTTGTTCGTCTAATAAGAAAGATATAAACGACATCAGAAGTCCAGACATTTTACTTCCTACGATACCGTTACCTCAATTTGATGGCTCATATGAAAAATGGATTGAATTTAGAGATAAATTCAATGCACTTGTTCATAATAATATAAACCTGGGCAATATACGAAAGTTTCATTATCTACGAGAGAGTCTAAAGGGAAAAGCAGCTCAGACAATTAGAGCGATTCAATTTGGGGAAAGATATTATGAAACAGCATGGCTCACACTTTGTGAAAAATTTAACAATTGCGAAAAACTAATATCGAATCATATTAAAATCATTTTTGAATACGAAACTATTGCAAAACCTAACTCTTCTAAACTATCCGATCTTGCTGATACGATAAGCAATAATCTGGAGTGTTTAAAACAGTTAGGAGAACCCACTAACCACTGGGATTCGTTAATTATTTATACAATCGTTAAGAAACTCGATGTACAGTCTCTTAACGAATGGAAAAGATATAAAACCAATTTAACGGGACGAGCCGTTACAAAAGATATAATAGATTTTATAAGGTACAGAGCAGATTTTTTTGAAGAGGTTGAAGCTGACAACCCAGATCAACCAATGAATATAGTCAAACCCCGTGACGGGTTGAAATATTCACATTTGGCAGGTTCAAGTCATATGCAAACATTAAAATCATATCAATCACAATCGCGTAAGTGCTGCCTTTGTAAAAGGGACCACTTAATATGTTTTTGTCCAGACTTTTTATCGTTATCGGTGAAAGATAGAAAATTAAAAGTTAAACAACTTAATCTTTGTGAGAATTGCTTGCGTACTAATCATGTAACTAAAGACTGTAGATTTGGCGGGTGCAAAATTTGTCAAGAGAAGCATAATAGTGTTTTACACATAGATCGTGAGAGGGTTGCTCAAAACTCTTTCCTCATTACTGATAATAGTGATACTACTAATATCAAAAATGAGGAATTAACTGGAGGTACACAATCAACTACTTGTGCGGTAGCTGCTTAAAATGACGTCACAAATCGAAGTGCAATTCTTTCTACTGTCATGTTACGCGTATCAAATTCAAACACTACAGCACGTGCTTTACTTGATTGTGGATCTCAGTCAAGTTTTATGACCACAGATCTATGTGCCAAATTAAATATACAAAAAAGCGAAACGAATTTAGCTGTAAATGGTCTAAATCAATCATTATCATATGCGAAATATAAATGCGAATTAAAATTACAGTCAATTTATAGCGATTATGAATTTAACGTTTCTTGTTTCGTGATTGATACCATTACTAGTCGTTTACCCGAACAAACCCTAAACCGGTGCATATTTAAAATACCAGACCATATTAAACTAGCTGATCCAATGTTTCACAGTTCATCTCCAGTTGATATATTGTTAGGTGCTGATGTATTTTGGAGTTTAATAGAGTTTGAACAAATTGCGATAGGGAAAAATTTACCATTTCTCCAAAGTACAAAATTGGGTTGGATTGTAGCAGGTCCTTTTAATGTACCGTATGAAAATAATAAATCGGTTTGTCATTTTAGTCATACTTCCGATACGAACGAATTACTGGCTAAGTTTAGGGAAATTGAAGATATTCAAAATAAAACCAATATATTGTCCTGCGAGGAGCAACAATGCGAAGATTGCTTCAAAAAAACCATAAAGCGCGATAAAAATGGAAAATTCGTAGTAACGATTCCATTAAAGGATAGTTTGGAGAAATTAGGCGATTCTAAAACGTTGTCTACAAAGCGGTTTTTGCAACTTGAAAAAAGGTTGCAACAAAATGAAAATATGCGAACCTTATACGTGGAATTTTTAAACGAATACGAAAATTTAAACCATATGTCGAAATGTACAAGAGAAGATGCGATTGAATATTATACGCCGCATCATGGAGTACTCAGAGAGGACAGTACCACGACTAAACTCCGAACCGTGTTTAATGCTTCTGCACCCACAACTTCCGGGGTATCTCTGAATGATTTGCAGATGGCCGGTCCTACAATTCAGGACGATATAGTTTCTATACTTTTGCGATTTAGGTTTCATGCAATTGTAGTCTCCGGTGACATTAAAATGATGTATAGATGCATCTGGGTACATCCGTCTCAGAGGTGTTTACAAAAAATCCTTTGGAGAAAGCATCCCGATGATGTGATATCAACGTATACACTAAATACGGTCACATACGGTCATAAAGCGGCACCTTTTTTAGCGATACGATGTTTACACGAGTTAGCAAATCAATTTATTAAAACAAACCCAGATATAGCACATATTATCAAACATGATATGTATGTAGACGATTTATTGACAGGTGCACAGTCAATAGAAGAGGCTACACGAATATGCTTGAAAATTTCCAGCATATTAAGTAGCGCAGGGTTTGATTTACGGAAATGGAAGTCAAATTGTCCGCAAGTTCTTCCATGTTCCAACTCATCAGATATTTTAGAATTTCATTCCAATGACAAAATTACTAGTAAAATTCTAGGGCTTTCGTGGTGCAATCACAGAGATATTCTGCTGTATAAAATTGTACCACTCAAACAACAAAATATTACAAAACGACTAATTCTGTCAAGAATTGCTACAATTTTTGACCCGTTGGGACATCTTAGTCCATGCGTTATAATCGCAAAAACTATACTGCAACAATTGTGGTTAGAAAAATTAAGTTGGGATGATCCGTTACCGGAACATATTCGAAATATTTGGTTGAAATTCCATGAAAGTTTACAATACATTAATGAACTTCAAATAAACCGTAAAGTCGTTTGTAACGAAGCAAAAAACATTGAATTACACGGATTTTCAGACGCCTCCGAGAAAGCGTGTGGTGGATGTGTATATGTTAAATCCACTAATGAGAAGGGCGAAGTACTCGTTAGTCTTTTAATCGGAAAGTCAAAGGTAACACCGTTAAAATCGTTAACTATGCCAAGACTTGAACTGATGGCTGCTCTAACTTTAGCAAGGTTGCTTGACAAGTGCATAGTTGCGCTTCAGCCAAAAGTATTTCAGGTAACATGTTGGTCAGACTCTACCATAGTTCTTGGATGGCTTCGTACGCCTCCCAATTTGTTAAAACCATTTGTTGACAATCGAGTAGCAGATATACAACATTTAACAAAAAATTACCATTGGCGTCATGTACCAACCAACGATAATCCCGCTGATTTAATTACACGAGGAGTTAATCCAAATCATCTTTCGGGGAATTGTCTTTGGTGGAATGGACCGTCTTGGTTAATAAATTCCGAGCCATATTGGCCAACTCTTGATATAATCTGCCAGAAATGCGAAAAGTTTATACGGCTGTTACTGGACACACCGAATTCTTTCCTTTTCGTCGATTTTCAAATTTAAATAGAATAAACCGAACTATGGCGTATACATTACGGTTTATTAAATACTGCCGCAATGGTAGACCAAAAGTTAGACCACAATTTTTAAGTGTTGACGAACTAAATGAAGCATTTTTTACTTTAGTAAAATTATCGCAAAGAGAGTCTTATTTTGCTGAATTAAATAGGTTAAAGAATTCAAAGGCTGTTCATTTGGAACTTGTAACGTCTCTAAATTCTGAAACTTACATTCAGGCATTACGGAGGTTTTCAGCACGTCGAGGAATACCCTCCGATATATATAGTGATAACGGAACTAATTTTGTCGGCGCACGAAATGAACTAAACGAGTTATTTTCTTTCTTATTAGACAACAGTTCACAAATTTCTGATTTGGCAGCGCATATTAAAATTCGTTTCCATTTTATACCTGTTAATGCTCCTAATTTTGGTGGATTATGTGAAGCCAATATTAAAAGCGTTAAACGCCATCTAAAAAGAGAAGTTGGTGAGAAATTACTCACCTATGAAGAGATGCATACTTTTTTAGTTCAAATCGAATCAATACTAAATTCTAGACCACTTTTTCCCCTATCAACCGACCCAAACGACCTTATCGCTCTAACACCCGCACATTTTTTGATTGGCAGATCCCTATATACGATTCCGGCGATAGATTTAAGAAATATTCCGGAGAACAGGCTTTCTGTATATCAACACATACAGAAGATGCAGCAGCCTTTTTGGGAACGTTGGAGCAAAGAATATATTAGCGAGTTGCAAGTTAGAAATAAATGGAAGGAAACGCATGGATCACTCAAACAGGGACAGTTGGTGGTGATCAAAGAAGACAATGAACCTGCAACCAGGTGGAATTTAGGGCGAGTGGTAGACTTTAAACCTGGCTCCGATGGCATAAAGAGGGTAGCTGTTATCAAGACCCAGAATGGTTACAAAACACGACCAGTATCAAAAATTTGTCCTCTTCCAGTCTCTTCTCCATCTATAGAAGATAATATTAATTGAAAGCCATCCCTTTCAAGGCGGGGGGCATGTTTAGATTTACCCTGTATATAATTATATTATGTTTTCATGGTAACATGAGTTGTTAATAATTATTCGAATTTGTAATTTCAAAATAAACGTCTTTTCAAAAAAGCCAAACTATCAATCCGCTCCACGCATGATAATTTTAACGTTTCTAACATTAAGTGCCCTAAACCAATATGTGGCCGATTTTACGAAATATTGGAAAGTATAAGGTCAGCGTTAACTTAACGTTTCGAAGAGTTGACACGTAAACTTGTTACTCTTATGGCTTTAATTAACATCTGCCATCAGAGTACAGACTCGGAATAATATACAATGGTTTGGTATACGATTAGGAGCAGTGAATATAGAGCATTTTGTTAACCCTAGAATAAATACGTGTTGATGAAAATTATAATTAATCTTCCTCAAAGTCAGTAATTTTTTTTTTATTTTTACAATGAAAACCGTAACACGTTGTTAGGTCCTTCAAAAATAGGCAATCACATTCAATACCCTAAAATCTCAACATAATAACGTCATCTGTTTAAAAAAGAAAACACTCCGTATTATTAGAATATGGAACAGCTACGAATTTATTTAAAATTAACAAATATATACTCGTAAATTCGTTATCATGACTGTGTTTCTCTACATTAGCTTTGAATAGTAGTTAGTTATAGATAAATCGCTATCAGTACCTACGTGAAATTCTAATTTAATTGTTTCATGCTGCTGTAACACTTTTGCCAAGCTGAATACTTAAACCTACTTTTATATTAATAATAATTATTGGACTGTACCGTCACTACTCATTTAGAACATCCGAACTATGATTGATAATAATAGTTTAATAATAAGTTCGTCTTATCCCTTTCTTGAAAATGCGATCTGGAAATTTTGAAGAGTAATGCGACATTTGTTCCTTTCTAGAAAATGTTATTAAATTTTTACCAAATATTCTGATAGCAAGGAATGAGTTTTTGACATGGAATTTTTTACGTAGTAGGTACATATATTTTTTTTCAAATAGACAAGAACTAAACATATACTATGGATAGTCTCGTTATTCATTATTTCACAATAACTGTTAAAACTGTATATAATTCTGGGACAAAAGAAAATTCATGTAGTAAACTATTTAGCTGGATGTATTCCGGAAGAAATACTCGAGTGATTTAAGTGTTTGGTAAACAATACTTTGTGTTTTTACTTTAACCATAATACCAAATGAAAGACATGGATTTAGCCACTGTAAATCTATGAATAAAAACCAAATTCTTAGTACCAATTTTATAAATAGTTGTCTTAGATAAGAATATCTAGTCGATTTCATTTATGAATACTTTTCTACGGGGAAAAGCTCTCAGCTTTTTCAATTTTTCTTTCGTTTGTTTTCACTTTGGAAATATGAGGGGAATTAGGAATTTTTCATTTTCAGAATTTTTAAATCTTCGATTTAAAAATAAGTTGCACTCCATTAAAATATTATGAAAGGTGTGATCTCCTATACACCCCTAAACCCATTCTTAAGAAATAATCCCTTTTCGGTCGATAGAACCGTTTTTGCCTTCTTTAAGACTGGTTCATCTTTCGCTGTCTATTATCTTGACTACTGTTTGTTTTACGGCATAAAGCACATCGAGTATGGAAGACTAGAGAGAAGGAGGCGAATCGGCATACTCGAAATACGGTCCCAAAAAACGAACGCTAATCAAGCGTTTGCTAGGGATGTTAAAAATACATGGCTTCTTATGGGAATTTTACATAATTTTATAAAAATTATTGCAAAATAAAACACAGAAAATATGGTTTTATTTATTTTTAAATAAGTCTTGCAAATTAGGTATGACCAAATTCGATATAATTTGTTAAATGGTGAAATTTGATAAATACAATTTTGTGGCTAAATTTTTTCGAGTTATACCTGAATACAGTTAAAACACAGCTGAAAGATGTTTTATTGTTGTAATCCAAGTATAAAGGGAGATACGGGAATATACATGGTATTGCCTCATACTTTAATTTTGACCTTCCACTTTTTATTTAGGTACCATCAGTAAAAATAATATTTGAAAATATCTTCTAAAAAGTGTATCTTACAAACAGCAACATCTCTAGAAAGAGCTTCATGAGCCCTGGGAATTATATGCTACCACTGACCTAAACTTTTAGGATCCTATAAAAACATTTGCAATAACAAAATTGAGGATCACAAAAAAAACAAATTTTATTTTCTAGTAAGTTAAATTTAATGTGTAATCATTGTTATCATTAAGAAGGGGATACAGAACAACTGATTGAAAATATGACGATTAAACTAAACATGCTCGAATACAATATTACTCGTTTTCAAAATACAAGGTGTTAAAGTTGAACATTTCTAAATAATAATTAATGGCTATAATTTTTTTATTTCTCAGTATCATTTTACTAAATTCGACAAATATTTTTATTGTCATAATATACACTTATCAGCAAAAAAATAAACTTTGCCAGTGGGAAACAGCATGGACAAGTAACAACTTAACCCCCTCCAAATTTTACGCCACTGTCCAAACTTATTTGGATTATAGTTTTTTATCTTTTAATGTTTTTTAAATAAATCATATACTCTTGTTGGGAACTCATAAAGTAATATTTTCAAAATATTCACACTCATTTTAATTTATTTTTAATTTTGTAATTTTGGATTTGTAATTATGAATTCCCCACAAGAGTACATGATTTATTTGAAAAAATTTAAAAAAAATTAAATTATAGTCTAAATAAGTTTTTCTACATTGGCAAAAAATTTAGAACGAATAAAAGTGTTACTTACCCATGCCGTACGTTACTGGCAAAGATTATTTAACTATTTTTTTTGATGATAGATGTATCTTGTGACACCAAAGACGTTTATAATTAAAAATTTATAGCTATTAATATTTCATACTGGCTAACCGACCGCCGGCGGTGCTTGCATTTGTTGAAAAGAAAACCGTCTTCCGGCGGCATGGTCTTCCTCATACAGGAAAGCCGCCGCAAATCTAAACTGATTTGTTGATCGGCGGCATGCTATCAGTGAATTGAAAAATGCTGCCGGACGACAGTCTACTGTATTTAAAACATTGAATGCCGGTGGTAAGAAAAAATACTTGTAAAATCGTCTACATTTTTGTGGCAAATGATCATATGTCGCACGCGTTTTATTTTTTGTACATCGGTCTCTTTTTGACAGAGTAGATGAGTTGTGTCTAGGCCGTTGGTGTTTATGCTGGTCGGCCTAGCCAGGTATGGATTGAAATTTTATGGTGGCGGCGAAGCCACCACCCTACGAGAAGTCATTACTTCGTCTTCTTGTTGTCACGGCATTATTATTATTTGTTCATGTATGTGAAATTTGCTTTATAAAAAGTTTTATAAAATACTACTGCTAGTCAAGGCGTTAATGAAAACAAACAAGACGCATTCACACAAACACCTCCCATCACAGCAATTACAAATGATTAGTGTGATCCCGATACGCGAGTTTTTTCAGGCAGCATTTAATGTTTCAAATACAGTAGACCATCGTTCGGCGGCCATATCAATACTCTGATAGCCTGCCGCCCTCATCAACAAATCAGTTTAGATTTTCGGCGGCTTTCTTATATGTGAGAAGACCATGCCGCCGGAAGACTGTTATCGTTTTATTAATTACAACTACCGCCGGCGGTCGGCTAGCCAGTACGTTAATATTTCATGAATTTTCAAACTTGAACACTAACAGTAACGAGTAACATTTTACTCAAGCATATTTAGTTTATTCGTCTTATTTTTAATCAGAGAATATTTAATTTTTCTGCTTCCCATTGTTAATTGTGTATTTTTGAAATCCCCAATAATAGATTACAAAAATCTTGGTAGGATACTTATAGTCCAAAGCCAGTGGTTTGTAAATTAGGGACAAATGTTTTGAAACAAAAAAATGTATTCCTAATATAAAATACAACTTCATAATAGAAATTAAAGGAAAATTCAAATAGGGGTATTTTAAAGGTATATGTGTGGTCAACTGTAACAGCCATTGTATAATACAATTAAAAGGATTATTGGCAAAACGTGAGAAGCCATAAAATTAATTTTTTTACACCTACATAGATATTAGCTAATCTACTACAAAACTAAAATAGTATATTATGCAACGATCATGTAATGATGGTTATTAATACACGAGCATTAACCGGGATACGAAACGAGCCAAAGGCGAGTTTCGTATGGTTTATGCGAGTGTTTTAATAACCATTACATGAGAGTTGCATACGCTATTTTTTCTACACCCGATAAATAATCAAGACCTATAAATATTCTATTTATATTGGTATTGAACACAATAACAGTAATTACTCGTATTTCTGTAAAAAATTCTACAAAATTGTAATTAATGGTATTACCTTGGGTACTGGTATTACCACAGATTTTTGGGGCAAAATATTTTGTACTGCATTTTCTCCTTTCTCCTATATGTGTGGAGGAGTGTTCTATATCGCTGATATCAGACATTTTAATATTATAATTATCGAAGTTTAGCTATCTACGAAAATTTAATACGTTTTGACAACTAAAACAATTACATAGGAATTTAGGACAAACGTCAAACATCATGCTTGATTGAAAAATTGTAGGTTTCTATTGATTAAAAATCTGTATCATAATGAAAAATCTGTATCATAATGGGTATCATTATGAAACGGATTTTGGGCATATAAGTGCATTATTATAATACGGGTGTAGAAAAAGTATGTTATTGCATTCAACTGAACGAATATATTTTATATCCATTCTAGGTAGTGTGAACATTGCAAAAAAATAAATCCACCAATCTTAGTTCATATTTTGGATACCCAACTACTATTATTTTTAAAATTTTAAATAAGTGACAATTCTGTCAAACTAATTGTCAGTATATTTTTTAGTTGAAATTATACCCAGCTAGCACACCAAGCCTTTTGGCGATGTTGCTTTAAGGGAACCTAATAACAATACTATACAGGGTGAGCGAAACTCGATGTCTCAGCTCCATTATGGGACAAGGGAAAAAGATAGGAAAAAGTTGAAAAGAGGTTCTTAAATGGGATAGAGTAAGGTCCGTTTTAAGCCCAATTTGCATATTTGTCCATATTTGGAAACTGAGGTAATGACGTCATCGATTTTTTTTTTCGGAAACATACCTATATTTTTACAAATTTAAAAAGAGCTAATTTTTCTGAACAAATTTTATAAAAAAAAAAATTTGATATCTCCTTACTTACTTACAAGAGAGAGAAACAAAGCTTGTATGCATAGTCAATCACTAAAACAAATTTTCAATGTGACCACCTCCTACTTCTAAACACTTGTCCAATATCCGTCTTACTTCTCTTACCGAAACCTTACGTAACATTTCTCTAGATAATTCATCGCAAGCAATTCTAATTTTGTCTTTTAAATATTCCATGTTAACTGATGGTATTCTGTAAACTTTATTTTTCAAAATTCCCCACAAAAAGAAATCCAGTGGGTCAAGTCTGGTGATTTAGGCGCCCACTGTATCGGTCCATTTATACCTATCCAATGTTCTCCATAAGTTTCATTCAAATATCGTTGGACAATTCTTGCATATTATGCGGTGGAGCTCCATCATGCTGGAAACACATATTTGCTCGAAGCTGTAATGGCAAATTTTCGAGAGGCACAGGCAATTGTTCTTCAAGAAATTGCAAGTATCGCTCACTACATAAAATTCCTTCGTAAAAATATGGACCAATCAAATGCCCATTAATAATACCACACCAAACGTTAATTCCGAAATGCCCTTGGTTTTCAATCGGATTGACAAAATGTGGATTCTCAGTAGCCCAATAATGTTCATTTTTTTTATTGGGCTTACCATTACTAACAAAACGGCTTTCGTCCGTCCATAAAACATGCTGAAAAAATCGATTTTCATACTCTAACGTTTCCATCACTTGGGCAATATAATTCAATCTTCGTTGTTGATGTTGATCTGATAAGTATTCTAAGTTGTGAAGTTTATAATCGTGGTAACCATTTTCCTTCAAAATTTTTCGTACCGAACTATATTTTAAATTCAACTCACGACAGGCTTGCCGAATCGAATTTCTTGGATGGGTTTCAAAATACTGCAAAACAGTGGCAACAGTATTATCAGAATTGACTCTTTTAGCAATTTTTTTCCCATTCGATAAGAAAATGCCTTGTTATTTGAACGTAAATTGCGTTCCAATCTTGCAAATATTTTTAAGCTTGGAATAACACGTTCGGGGTATCTCTGGGCGTATAACTGAACTGCTCTTCTAGGGTTCTTTCGAGATTCCCCATAAACTAATAAAATGTCGACTTTTTCATTGTGCGTGAACATTTTTCAAAGCCAAATAACATCATAACAATATTTGTCAACCATTAATTAATTTTGACAGATACGTCTTTGCTATTTGTTTCCAAAGGCGACTTGTTTAAATTGTGACTATTCTGAATTTTTGATTATACTTTTTTTTACAAATTTGCTTATAATTTTTAAAGTAAAGGAGATATCAAATTTTTTTCTTTATAAAATTTGTTCATAAAAATTAGCTCTTTTTAAATTTGTAAAAATATAGGTATGTTTCCGAAAAAAAAAATCGATGACGTCATTACTTCAGTTTCCAAATATGGACAAATATGCAAATTGGGCTTAAAACGGACCTTACTCTATCCCATTTAAGAACCTCTTTTCAACTTTTTCCTATCTTTTTCCCTTGTCCCATAATGGAGCTGAGACATCGAGTTTCGCTCACCCTGTACAACGTAAATGCAACGTTTATAAGAAGTTGTTGAGGGAAAACAAAACTTCGCAAAACTTCTATTCGTTACTTACCTATTTAACCTACCTGTTATGTAAACACAACGTAATAAAGTAATTTGCTTAAAAATTATCCACGAGAAGTACTGTGAACATCACAATATGAATTCGGAACGTTTATGTTTATGTCAATTGTCACTTGTTACTTTTTCTTGTCATTTGTCATGTTTTTTGTGGTTGTCTTTCAAATTGAAGAATTTATTTTATAAAGAATATATACATTTGAGTAGATTTCGTAAGGGTCCTCTATAAAATAGAAAACTATTTTCTTTGTTTTAGATTACAATGCCTGGTGTAAATTTAATATTTCATAATTAGGTACCCAATATAAAATGGTTGAACTACAATAGAAACAAACAATCGTTGTACACGAGAAGATAAAAATAACCGAATGTCCAGTTACATTTTACACCAAATACTTATAAAACATATATACAAAACTAATGTCTGGGTAATAATATACTTCATCGAACTAAAAATACATTATGTTTTAGGTTTCCTTTGTATTTAATGATATTCTAGGAATTTTAGAAGCAAAAGAAAATACAGAATTGTCTACAGAAGAATATATACTTGTAAAAATATTTATTTTAAATTAAAAAAAAAGTTATTTGTCATAATTTCACAACGTATTTATTTAACAAGCATGAGAAATTATAAGGAATTACTTTTTAATTTAAAATAATTATTTTTACAAGTACCCGTGGCACACTGTATAATGCGGTAGAACTAATTCATATTGTAACATCTATAAAACGTTTCAGAGCAACTTTCACGGAAAGTACTGTAAAAGTACTAGTGTGGTGTTTTCCGAACTTCACTTTGTAATTTCTATGAGATTTGCTATAAAAGTCTTGCCGTTGCGAACATTCGGCGGTTGCATGGATATTAGATTTACATTTAAAAGACATTGCATGCGAGCTTAAAGAGCCTAAAATTACAGCTTATTAACGTAGATGGGATGTTTTTGTGCTACCTGGGTATATACATTAAAATGAATTATTTTTTTGTAGAATCGATAAATAATAGCATTTTTATTTTTATGTGGTCTACATTTTGAAAAAAAAAATAAATTGTAATCAAACTATATGAAACTAATTTAATTACTAGTATTAAAACTAAAATCCTAAAAGTGGCGGTGAAGTTGAGGATAAAGCGTCTACCTTCAACGAGAAAGGCCCGAGATCAAATCTGGCCTGAGGACTAATGAATTTAAATCTTTTTTTATGCTTATTTTATTTTATAAATTAGTAAACTTCATAAAATATTTTAAAATGAGTTACTTTGCCTTAATAACCCAAAGAGTATTTGTTAAATTTGTAGATTTTCGTTAGTTGGTCGTAGAAAAAATATACTGTACAGTTCATAAATTATTTTAAAATTATTTGTTTTGTTTTAATAACCCAAAGTTTTTTTTAAATTTGTAGATTTTCGTTAGTTGGTCGTAGAAAAAATATACTGTACAATTCGAGTGGATTGTCCATATCGCACTTAGACGATTGAGCACATCATATCCATTCTTGTTGCACAAACTACTATCATTGAGACAACAAATTTCAAAGGTTCAAATAAATTTATAAAACTACTACAACTTTGTTAAAATTCAATAACTTGATTTTTCGGCTAGTGATGGCATTTACTGAAGAATTTCCATTTGGTATGTAGCTTATTACTACCTCATCTGACTGCAAACGGTGGCACGTCATGTTTTTTTGCTTGCTATTCGTAGTTAGGTACAGGGGCGGGGAGTGAACAACATGTAATATGTCCTTGTGCTGTCAAATTCAAAATAAAGTTGCTTACAGATATTTTTTTTGTTTTTTGCTGGCAATGAAATATATGCTTCTAAACGCCTATAACAATAAAAAAATCTATTTGCAAGCTTTTCCTATCGCCTGGTTTGCTAGGTACTTCTGGTGGAGGGATTTCGGCCACGTGACAATATGATATTGTAAAGCATTTTTTTTGTGTCAGCGAAAAGGTTCACACGCAAAAAGAATTGTAACCTTGTAATTGGTGTAAAATCGGAAACGTTTATACAAATGAGATTTTGCTTTGATAATGTTTCAAATTACACTGTAATAGGTATTGTACTTTATTAATTATTTAAAAATCTATTAAATATCGAAATCGACTTGTAATCTTGTGATGGATGCCTCGTTTTTTATTTATTTAAATTATCATTTTACAAATTTGATCGTAAATGTTTATGTTTATCTATAATAATTCCTAAATATTTAACTGTTTTTCCTTCCTTGATCTCTGTCTTGTTATCAATAAACATATTGTCCAATCGAGGTAAGTCACGTATCTGTATAGGAAGTAAATGACAAATATTTTTATTTAATTTAATAAATAATAAAAATAGATTGCTCAGCCTTGCCGTATAAAATAAACTTTTTTTAATTTTAACATATAAAGTGATATGATCTAGTTTGTGTAACTAGTTACATAATGTTCAATTTTACGAAAAGTACATTATGTTACCAGTTGCTAAAAAAATAAACCTGTTTTGGTTTTAAAATCAATATCTGTACCCCAGAACCAGAGTATGTTAAGTCCAAAAACTTAGTTTTTCAGGAGAGCATTTTTTATATATTCATTTTAGACTATGGAGTATGGGCTTAGCGTAGTTAAAAAATGAGCTGTTTTTGTTATTTTAAAAGATACGTCAAAATGGAAAATATCGAACCATGCGCCGCAAAATCTTAAATCACTTAACATATTTACCTAAAATTTGGCCAATTTGGACTTAACATAGTCTGGCTCCGAGGTACAGATATATACATCGCCTTTAAAAGTTCATATCGAAGGAAGAAAAGTAGGAAGAAGTTACATAAGAATATATTGTGTTAGTGAACTTACAAATAGTAATAATTCTGGTTTTGATCGCTATTTTAAACCGTCTTGAACCTACATAACACAGAATAACTAAAACACTGTTTGACTTAATACACGATACTGATATGACTTTATAAAAAAAAACATTCATATCCATTTATGCAAAATAACCACTTTCTTGAAAACTACATCAAGCTGTAACAAAAAAATAAAAACTGTGACACTAATTTTAAAAGTATTAAATTGGTATATGAAGTTAGCTATATAGCTATTATTTATGAATATCAGAAAATTTGATGTTTACCTACAATAACTATTTATTTTCATAATACAGGATATTAATTATATTTAAATTCTTCTTGAAATAACTTATGAAACATGCTACATTTCTTTCCCAACAATTTTTCAATTATTTTTTTTCTTTGGAAGCACGAAAAATTGATGGTATAGTAATTTTTTTCAATTACAATTTTATAAATAATTCAGTCAAAATTAGAAACAAACCTGTTACATAAATAGCTATTAAGTTTCCAAGAATGGTTTCAAGGATATATAAGTATGTTTCATAGATCTACAATGTGAACAAATATCCTGAAATTCCCACTATTTAACATGTACTCCAAATATAACGACAAATTCATAGAAATACATTGTTTTAACTAATTGTAACTTTGAATTAACTACTTTTTTATCTGTAAATATGTAAATATTTATATCCTGTATAATATTTATCCATGTACTTCTGTTCTCATAAATAAATATATAGCTGTTTTCTTGCCATTTAGTATACGTTTATTATACTGTAACTATCTTTTGACACAGAAAAGAATAACAACACTGTGAAAACTACATTTAGTTTTGATGGCTTGGTTTTAGCCATAGATAAAATAATAAAAGAAGACACATGTTTTAAATACACAGCACTATCAACAAGTTGTAGTCAGCGTTGCCAGATTTTTTTTTATTATGTAGTAGTTGACTCTCGAAATTTTAGTAGATCCGACAAAAATGTAGCAGATTTTTTAAAATGGCTATTATTTATAAAAAGACGTTGACACTAGTTTTTTTTTATTGCAACACAATACTAAAATAATAGCAAAATTTTATCAGTGAGACAAAATAAAAAATAACGTATGTAAAATAAAAATATAATTCTAAAAAAGTAAACAAAAAAAACATTTATATATTTTAAAAATATATATCTAAATATAAGATGCTGAGAATGGCTAAAACTAATCTACAGATCATACTAGATAGTTTCAGTGTCGATGTATTGAATAGGTTGTGCAGCTAGTGCTACATCTGGTAAATCAGTGTCTTGGTTTTGTTTTGGAAATTTTTATTTTAGTTATACAAAATACAATATTATGTCGTACTTACAAACAAAAAAAATCATTGAAGAAATCAAATAGTCAATGTTTTTTTAAACAGTCCCCTTTTAAACTCCAGCAG
Organism: Psylliodes chrysocephalus; assembly: GCA_927349885.1. Taxonomy (NCBI): domain Eukaryota; kingdom Metazoa; phylum Arthropoda; class Insecta; order Coleoptera; family Chrysomelidae; genus Psylliodes; species Psylliodes chrysocephalus. Next base: position 26,999,728 of record OV651817.1, read on the forward strand.
TAATCTGCCATCATGTGCATGTCCCATCTTCCTTGGTAGCGGTCCTCCATAACTTTAATATCTTGGTGAAATCTTTCACCTTGTTCCTCGCTCATGTCTCCTAAATTTTCTGGAAAACGGTTTAAGTGGTTGTGTACCCTAAGGATTTAAAACTATTAAGCATCTTGTTAACCATTTCAACATAGTCTTGAGCTTTATGTTTGCCTAGAAAATTTTCTACAACTGCAAAAAATGATGTCCAAGCTTCTCGTTCAACTTGATTCATTGAATTTATGAAGGCAGGATCCTTAATTAATTGTCTTATTTGTGGACCGTCAAATATCCCTGCTTTGAGTTTCTGTGCTCAACTGATGTATTTTTTCCCCTATATGTATATATATATATATATATATATATATATATATATATATATATATATATATATGCAAAACATGGCCCATTCTTATCAAGAGCCTTTACAAATTGCTTCATTAAGCCCAACTTTATAACTTTATATGTAACGGAGGAAGTATAGTTTTTTCTTTCAACCAAAGCGTTGTTAATGACATTCTTTTCCCCAAAGTCCATGTTTTCTCTTTAAGGCGAATCTTTTCTAACCCAGTGGTGTATTTTGTCCCTACTATCCCAGAGGTACAAGAAACACGGATATTTTATGTAACCACTTTGCTGCCCAAGAAGAAAGTTTACCATTTTTAAGTCTACACAAATCATCCATTGATGTTTGTGATACTTTATCTTCTGCAAGACCAGTATTATATTCTTCTTTCAGTTTCGTTAAGTGAGCTAGTGGTATTGAACCATATTTATTCCCATTATGTAGAAGGACACATCTTAAACTTCGCTTTGAACTGTCAATAAATAGGCGCCAATCATCTGGAATATATTTAAAAAGTCCCATTTCTTTCATGAGTCCATTAATTTTGTGACAAAATACAAGATTATCTTCTTGAGAAAAGAATGGTAGCAGATACTTTTCTCTTGTACGGTAAAAGGTAATTTTGGTTCCTTGTTCTAATAAATTTTTGTCGTTCAACCTAGAAGCCAGTACTTCAGAAGCTTTTTCTGATAAATTAAGATCCCTGGTGAGATCATTTAATTCATTTTGATTAAAGCGTTGAGGAACTGATGACGTCTCCTCATAGTCACTGTTAGTTTCATTAGCATCAGAACTTTTATTAGCGTCAGAACAGCGATCAGAGGGAAAATATTCGTCATCAGAGATATCTGGAAGCTGATGAAATGTTGGAATCGGTATTTCATCTGAGTTCGGGATAGGGCTTATTATCGAGTCTACATTGGGATAAGTCCACTTACTGCGGTTATTTCGATTGATTCCTTTAGTATTTACTAAACAGAAATAACAATCACTGAAGTGGTTTTTTGGTTCTCTCCAAACCATTGGTACTCCGAATTTTAGACATTTTCTTTTCCCGGTAGTCCACTGCCGTAAATGCTCTGTACAAGTTTTACATACGAGATGCGGGGCCCACTTTTTGTCCTGATCACCAAGGTTAACTCCAAAATATCCAAGATACGCTCGCTTTACAAAGTCAGTAATAGTGTGTCTGTTTTATTGAAACATGTATTCTCCGCATATATAGCAAAACACACAGGTTGATTTACACAACTTCTTCTTCTTGAACTGGAACCTGAACTCATTTTAATTATGTTCAATAACACAAAACACTCCTTTCTTAACATAAAATAACACGCCGAATTCGATCTACTCTCATTAGTAAGAACGCACAAACTGACGAGACTTACCCGAGTTAAGGGATTAAAAGGGTCAGTTCAGGTACCTGATAGGCAATGGTTCCACTATTTATAGATTTACCTGGAATTTACTCAATTACAGACTGACAATAAAACCATTGTACCTACATTAATGAATATATAATTTTAGAATTCTCATAAATGAATATATTGAATAAAAACCACATTGGTAGATAAGTTGATGTATATCTAAAAAAGTAGAGCTGGTAGAGAAAAACGGATTACATGTACAGATTTAGCTTCCCAAGTATAGTTAAAATCAGCTCTAAAATCCCAGGCACCAAAAAAAAATATTTTTTTGTTGCCCTGTGTTATCTAAAAAACAAAACCAAAACTAAATTTCTTAGAATTTTAAATCAATTAATTTTTATAACAAGTCATTTAAATCAAGATGAGCTATTATGCTCAATCGCCTACTTTGATAATTTTACTATAACTTCACTCAAAATAGCTATATCTAATAGAGGGGGCTTTTGCTATTAGTTCTCGAAATCTCTATAAAAACAAAAAAAATGATAATTGACGAATATATGAATTAAATCTTATATTAAGATGTTTATTTTTTAATTCATTTAATTATTCTTACTTAGATGAAACAGGATATTAATGTATATAAACAAATATTCATTTATTACCTGTAGAAAGTATTCCAGGAACGTGCTACATCGGTAACAGAAACTCCACTATTCTTCCTTCTATGGTTTTAGTCTCATATTATTTAAGTAAAAAGAGACTAAACACAAACACAAAAAATGCACAAAATATCCCAAAGACACTTTTGGCTTCTATAATCGCGTACGCAATAAAATAATCAATAATCCATAATAAGCTTAGACCATAGACATTTTTGGCTTGGGCTTGAATGTAGTGTTAAGTCGAACGTCAAACTTCACTTTATTTGATTCTTCTTATTAAATTTGAATTATAAAAACCGTACAAGTTTCCGTCTAACTGAAAGACGTTAGTTAGACGTCTTAAAGACGTCTTTGAGCTTTCACATTAATATATGGATTTGGCAAGACGTCTTTAAGACGTCTTAAAAACGTCTTTGAGCTCTCACATTAATACGTCTGACTTTTGACTTTTGTCAGACGTCTTAAAAGACGTCTTAATAACGTCCTACGACATTGAGACCAAACCAAGACACAAAAAAGACATCTGTCAGACGTCATGTGCTATCTGGGTATTAGGTAATTTTAATAGTTTATAATGATGCTAATAAACAAAGTTCATCCCAGACAGAGTTCGGGTCTTCTCCCAATTCCCCCATTCCGTTAACCTTTCTATAGAAATCGGCAACATTCGCGCAGGATAAACACCGGTGTATGTTACATATCTGGTATCTTTAATTAAGGGTTTTAATTAGTAATTAACAAAACGGAGCATTATTTTTAACTATATTATCTTTGTAACTTCTGTTTTTTACTTGATAATGTGCAGGATGCTTCTTTACCATATAAATTAATTATTTTATGCTCATCACAAGAAAATTTCGACGACATTTTATCACTTTAATTCGAACACAAATTATCTTAACATCATTTCACTTAGCACTTGCTGGGCTGAACGAGTGCATTCAAATCAAACTCAAATGGATTTGACGTAAGCAGTCGACGTAAACTGCTGTCTCTCTAAGGGTATGGTCCGTTACTAACCGAAATATCGGTAACTCGGTCCAAAACTAACCGCTCTGCTTGACATTCCTGAAAAATCGGTTACATTAGAGACGCGGTAACTGAAAATGGTGACTCAAACGTCAATTCACTAACCGCTATATTTTTACGGTCACAAAAGTGACGTAAATCTCGGCCGTGGTCCAAAAGTAACCAAGAAATTAGTTTTTTTCAGGAACCGCTGTCAAAAAATCCTGGTTACTAGCGGTTAGTAGTCGGTTAATAACGGACCATACCCTAACTGTGCTGACTCTAACAAACCCTTCACGTAGGTATTAATATTCTTAGATTTCAGCGGATGTGTGCAACGCTCAGAAGGTGAGTTTGCGTCGCGAACTGTTCTAAGAAAAAATCGCATGCTTTACGTCGTGCACTGTTCTAAAAAAATTGTAGCTTTAGCGTCACCAATCACCATCGCAATAGTAAGAAAGCGATATTTCATGAGATGAGAGTTATCTCAAATGCATAAAATGCACCATTTTTATTTGTATTAAGCTACTTATGCACCATACAATGTCCATATTATTGCTAAAATATTAAAAAGGTTTAACAACCTCGTAAAAAATAAAAAGCGTGATGGCGAATACGACAAAATAAAAGTTATTTTATGATGTAAATTCCATAGAGAGGTAAGTAATTCTTCGGTTCAGAAAATAAAAAATCTGATATGTCCAACACATGACTTTACTATCTAGTTATTATAGGCCTTTTCCGGTTATTTTGTACAACTTATTGTAGCACCTTTATAAATATTTTTCCATTACGGTCCATTGTACAAAAATCATTTAAAAACAAAAATTATAGAGATTGATATCGCAAACAACTTTTAGAACAATTTTCTTAAAAATTAGAATTTTGCACTTTTTTTCAAATTTCTCGAATACGGACCATTTCAGGAAAATTTGACATAAAACAAAAATTATAGATAATAATATTAGAAGTAACTTTTATTTGAACAATTTTCTTCTCGAAACATAAATGACAGATATATTTCATAAAATATAAAAACTGCCTTCCATAAAGTACCCCTCAGATGTTTCGACTTTGTCCAAAATCTAATGATTTCACGTCAGGCCAAAATAAAACTTAAGTTTAAAATTTATTTTTTTTCCTTTATCCGTTTTTGAGTTTTCTTCAAAATTCGAAATTTACACATTTTCTCAAATATCTCGAATACGGTCCATTTTAGAAAAATTATGTATAAAATAAAAATTATAGAGTAATTATATTAAAAACATCTTTTATTTGAACATTTTTTATAAAAAAATATTTTTTTACATTTTGTCAAATTTCTTGAATACGGACCATTATAGGGAAATTTTGTGTAAAACAAAAAATATTGATAATATTGTAAGTAACTTTTATTTGAAGAATTTTCTTCTCCAAACGTAAATAACAGATATATTCCATAAAATATAAAAATGATCACCCATAAAGTACCCTCCCAGATGTTCCGACTCTGCCCAAAATCTAATTTGTTCATTGGACGCAAGAATAAAGCTTAAGTTTAAAATTTGGTGTTTTTCTTTGTATCGGTTCAGGAGTTACGGTGGATACAGACACACACAAACACACACACAAACACACACAAACACACACGCACGCATGCACGCACGCACGCACGCACCCACGCGCGCGCACGCACGCACGCACGCACCCACACACACACACACACACACACACACACACACACACACACACACACACACACACACACACACACACACACACACACACACACACACACACACACACACACACACACACACACACACACACACACACACACACACACACACACACACACACACACACACACACACACACACACACACACACACACACACACACACACACACACACACACACACACACACACACACACACACACACACACACACACACACACACACACACACACACACACACACACACACACACACACACACACACACACACACACACACACACACACACACACACACACACACACACACACACACACACACACACACACACACACACACACACACACACACACACACACACACCTATACACGTTTCACCATACATGTGGGCCCATGGGAATAATACCGTACTGTGGGGACATTGAAAGTGCGCACATAGCAATATAGATCTCCTCGCGCTGATTCTAACGCTATCTTTAAAATATCTATACACTCCAAATAAACACCTTACACACTATGAAAAAGTTGTGGGGTCAGACCCTACAAGTATTTAGACGTCAAATATGTGTAATGGTGTCCTTTTAATTATTGTAACGTTGGAATGTGGGTATACGTGAACCCACAAGTAATGTAGATATTGTTTTGTGTATGAGTGTTCCCATAAATATATGAGTCTACTTATGTTTATTTTCCTGTACTCAGAACTTATGCATAATATAAAAAGATACACATGAACTCATAAGAAATGGAAAATCAAATTTTAGTGTAATTTAAACAAGAAGATAATATAAAAAAAAAGGATTGGTTAAAGTTATATAGTGGTATGTAATAATTTCTAACAAATCTTTAAACATTTCAATTGAGATATGTGTTTAAAAGTTTTGAATTGACATTCGCTCTGGCATAAAAATATGAGTTACATGGTCGCCCTGTGGAGCGGGAGGACAGAATAGCTCTATCCAGACATTCACCTTTGGGGTTGTAAAAGCCCACCAAATGACCACTTTTATAAAAGGGGCATCTAGTGACGCTGGTGACGTTATTAGCCTGTAGGACTCGGTGATTTGTCAACCAGCAGGCTTTTAACTAGTTGAGAGGCAGGTCCTATTTATCCCGGGAGGATGCATAATGGGTCTACTGAGGTGTAGTGAAGCAACCCATCCTCCCCATCCTTACAGATACAGACAGATGAGTACAAATTAAAATAAATTATTATAAATTAAAATAAATTAAAATAAAAAAATATTAGACTTAGTAGCTTTGATGACAGTGGCTTTTCTTCACCGAATATTAGAAATCTCATTCCACCCAGGCTTTCACATTGGTACAGGACGTGGAATGATGTTTCCTCTTCTTCTTCACAGAACCTGCACAAAGTTTTTTCTTCTGCTGGATTGATGACACTTATGTGTCTTTTAAGGTGACAGTGTCCGGTAAGAAGACCTACTGTTATCCTAACGATTTGACGCTTTTTATCCAGTAAGTCTTTTGTGAACTTGGCCAATGGTTCCTTGATGAACTGTTTGGCATGTATCAGTCTTGGATAGTTCTTCCACCATTCCTGATACTCTTTTTGCATCCATTGTTTGATGGATGTCTTGCACAAAGCCTTGCAACTACACAGAAGAGTTTGGGGCCTGTCATGGCCTTATATAAGCCTTCTCGGGCTAATTCGTCGGCCTTTTCATTACCCTGATATCCCTCATGGCCTGACATTCAAGCTAGGGTCACCTTGTTTTGGCTACCAAGCTCTGCCAAGTCCTCTAGACAGTCTTTCACCAGTCGTGATTTGATTTCTGGTGAGAGAATTGCCTTTAGAGCTGCTTGGCTATCAGAGTATATGGCAATAGTTTTGCCTGATACTTACTTGTTTAGTATTTCTCTTGCACAATGTTGTATGGCTGTTAGTTTAGCCTGGAACACTGTTGCATCGGATACCCTTATTTTAGTCCTTTTCAAGACTCTGATAAGCGCACGGTTGGATAAATTAGGGCGCATTTATTTGTATTATTTTTTTGGTTACTATTTTAAACTTAAATATTTGTAATTTAACTGTCGGGTTGCTTGTTTTAGGCGAGTCCCACATTTTGTAAAATACCTACCTACCTACCTACCTACCTACCTACCTACCGAAATAATACTCAATAAATACTGTAACGTGATACTTGATATTTTATCTATTTGTTATAATGTGTTTAAGCTCAATTGATTTTGGGCGTGGGTTAGGTTATTAAATAACTCGAATAACTTTGAAAAAGAAGTTGGGCACCACTATATTTAAAACTTACCAAGTATACTTGACTTTAGATTAGTGATAAAAATATAGAAAATCACTAACCAATAACAAATTATATTTAAACCAACTTTTAGATAAGGTAGTAGCAAATTCTAATTCACATAGTTTTACTAAATTCAAATTCAAGATGATTTATTTAAAAGCACTTATCTGTTCTTAAAACGAAGTAATATAAGGAATGTTTATTTGCATGGTATTCTTCAGGCAACTTCAAAGGGATTCGGTATCCTTATTCTTAATTCTGGAACTTGAATGATATTGTGAAATTTGATATTCTAACAAACTTGAACGTGTAAATCTTCTATAGATGAACCAAACCACGGTCTTTAGATTGTACCAAACTTCTAGGTATAAAAACCATAAAACTTCTTGATAGGAATTCAAAACGTCTAGATATAAATCCACATAAACTGTCTAGATATAAAACGAAATAAACCGTCTAGATAGAGCCATGCTAAAAAGAAAGGCGAATGTTATAACAGGAAATAGGGAATTTGAACAGGATTTAGATAAAATACTTTAATTATTAAATGAACAATTTAAAACTATTAAATGAATAATTTCACATAGACTAAAATTAATATGAAAAGGAAAAATCTTATTTGATACATTTAAACATAGTAAAGCATAATATCTTATTCAAAAAAAAAAATATATAAATTTATATAAAACGTGTTATCCATTGTTGAGGTTACGTTCAAAATTTGACATTTTATTTAAGAAATTCTTGTACAAAATATATATTTTCAACAATATATCAGTATTAAAACTTACCTTATAAAATCAGACGGAATTTATGATAGATACAAATTATTTAGTAAATCGGATGACCAAGATATATTAAAATTCAAATCAACTTGTTTCGTTGACAAATTCAAATCAAATGAAATACGAAATTTTGACACAAGGCATAAATGACATTTGAGTAGAGGTGATTGTGTGGAAATAACGAATAACGGTTCCAACCGTTACAATACATATTCAAAAAAATATATTTTTAAATGATGATTTTATGTACCCCTTAAATAATAATATAGGCACCCACACCTAAAATTTCTTGATCTGACATATTTATTACTCCGAGGCGATTTCGATTCGACTATAAATGAAAATTCAAGCATTTTCTCTCAGTCCGTATATTAAAAGATCTTGTTATATCATGTAATTATTAATTAATACCTTCATAGTTTTTCATCATAATTCAATTAAAAAACTTTTTCAAATTTTAATTAATTTTAGCCAAAAATAAATATTATTTTAATATATATTTTATTTTCGAAAATAATTTATAATTTATAAATTACCAATTTTAACGATATGCTTTATTATACAAAGTGTTTATGTTCTATAGGAATCCGTTATAAAAGAAAGGCGTGTCCCACTCAAAATAAAAAAGTTGACACCTACTTTCGGTAAAAGCGAAAATGACAGAACTATCAAAATATTTTACATGTTTACTACTCTTACTAATTTTTAAGAAAATCAGTCCATTAGTTTTTAAGAGTGCCCCTCGTCGCTGGACATCTTATATATCTTGGTTCTTATTTTTTATATTAGAGCAACCCGGTGTCTCTGTATGTATTAACTGATCTAATAAAAAATACTTACTTAATACAATATCAGAAAATGCTACCGCACCAAGAGAAAATTATAAAAAATATCATTCGCATACGTCACCTGCCCCAAATGGTACTGAATACTACATTAGTTATTGTGTCCCCATAACTGTATGCGTATTGGGATTCGCTTACACACAAATTTATGAAATCAATATTTATTGAAATATATTTATTTTTTGTAGGGGGCGCCACTTTCTAGTACAACAACTAGTCCCCACTTCAATACCGAAGTCGAAAAATATACACACCTGATATTTTACCTAGTTGTGGGGACAGTAACTTATTTAACAATTTTGGTAAAAGTAATAACTCTAGATTAGTTAAAATTAAAAGTGCCACGAACAAATTTTTTTGCGATTTTTTTATGTAGCAATGATCATTAAAAGAAAACAAACAACGAAGATAAAGCCAAAAAAAGTTGTGGGGACAAGTGTGTATGTCCCCACAACATTAAATGTCCCCACAACTTTTACTGTCCCCACAGTCCTGGTTTTATTCAGGCGAAAATCCCACAAGTACGGTAAAACATACGCACACACACACACACACACACACACACACACACACACACACACACACACACACACACACACACACACACACACACACACACACACACACACACACACACACACACACACACACACACACACACACACACACACACACACACACACACACACACACACACACACACACACACACACACACACACACACACACACACACACACACACACACACACACACACACACACACACACACACACACACACACACACACACACACACACACACACACACACACACACACACACACACACACACACACACACACACACACACACACACACACACACACACACACACACACACACACACACACACACACACACACACACACACACACACACACACACACACACACACACACACACACACACACACACACACACACACACACACACACACACACACACACACACACACACACACACACACACACACACACACACACACACACACACACACACACACACACACACACACACACACACACACACACACACACACACACACACACACACACACACACACACACACACACACACACACACACACACACACACACACACACACACACACACACACACACACACACACACACACACACACACACACACACACACACACACACACACACACACACACACACACACACACACACACACACACACACACACACACACACACACACATCATCCCGAAAATAGTCAAAACGGATTCAGGGGACCCTAAAACGTAAAAATCCATCGAAAACTGGAGGTCGAAAAAAAATCATGATTCCTATACTTTCCTTATCTGTATACAGATAGGAAAGTAAAAAGTGCTCATTTAATGTAACTGAATTTAATATTAGGTGAAATCAAATCTTCCAACTTTTTCAATTTCCTTCCCTTGTTAAAATTCATGAGAATTTAAATTTAACATTAGATGATAATTGATAATACTCACTATCTTAACCTTTATGAATATTATTTTTTGCTAGTCTTTTTGTTAGTAAGGTTGCCTCAAAACGTAAACAACTAATTGAAAATTATATTCTAATTTCGTAAGATAATATAGTAAGTACACCCAGTTCAAATGCAAAACCCGAGAGTCAGATTTTAGAATACATTTTAAGTTTCAACATAAGACATATAGACTTGTTAATCCGCAATAAAAAACAAGAAATTAGTTGCAAACGTAAACTTAATATTACTAATGAATAATTTGACCAACTCTTCAAAGAGAGAAAAACTGTTTTGCAACAAATAAATGTAAGTAGAGTTTAAAATTTAAAAAGGAAAAGCTTTATTATATTAATAGAGAACAAAATAGTAGAATTTGCAAGCTCTTATGTTATCAAAAATAAAATCAAAAAACCGAAACACCTGACAATAACCGCATCGAAATATGACGACCATTTTTCCAAGAATGAGAGGCGACTACTATTAATTTCATTTACAAATATTATTTAATATTGAGTACTTATTTTTATGTAATAAATGTTCTAATGCACCTTACTTATGACAAATGATTACAATAAATGTTTCAAATATTTTATTTTACTATAAATATTTATGTTTATATTTTTTGGCGTTTTATTGCTTAAAAAAATAATATTTAGGTTATAGTATGTTAATATAAATATTAGTGTTTTAGATTATTGAATCCCAAAAAATGTAAATTAATAAAGGATATATCTAGCCTTTTTTTATAAAGTCAATTAAAAAAATCCGTTCCATACTAATTTTTAGCTTATACGTTTCCCAAAATTAATACAAGAATTCGACTATTTTACTTATTTTGTTTATGGTTTTGACTGTATTTATGTTTCATTTTAGTGATGTCCATCTATTCTCTGATTTGGTTGAAATTAGTATCTATAGTTTGCTTCAAGTTGGTCCAAGAATATGGTTCGTAGTATTTTCAGGAAAATAAGAATACGTTCTCTGATGCCAGTATTTAATATACTGTTTAGGCAAATAATGGAAGAGAATATCCTCAGGACTGTTCCTTGTGGAAAGCCAAACGTAAGCTTATATTGGTTATTAACTTACAATTAATCATCAATGTGGAGATGATACCTATATAGACACTTACAATCATGTTGTGTTGGTGTAATGTTCATGGATTTTATCTTTGTTACTAAATGACATAAAACAACCTTCTAAAAATTTAATTTGTTTCTTATCTTTTTTATAAAACCCACTCACTCAAAAATGTTATTCAATAAAATTTTTCTCTACCGTCAATATTTTATATACCTCATTATTAAAATTTTAGAATACTACTCTTGTCTGGTCTGTAAACATAGAATTATTCTCTTTGCAACAAACGGCCTTAATGAGTAAAAATACATGTTTGCATTCCGTAGCCATAGTGATACTCATTAGAAATAAAAAATATATCTACCGTGAAAATGCATGATAGCACAGTTTTTATGGCAAAGGTCTATAGTTTTATATAATTTTGCTATCATTCATTTTCAAATAAACTATAAATACCAGCGATGTGAGATTTTTTGAGAACATATTTGGCGTCTCGAGATATTTTAAAGAAAATTGTGTTTCGTCAAATTTAAAGGCATATTTTACAAAGAAACAACAAAATGTTCTAAAAAAATTCTCCCTCTTGTGGTATTACCCTTATTGAAATGTGACGTTATCCCTATTAAATGACTTTAATTTTTGCCCAATTTCGGATATATTTATGAGGTCATATTTTAAATGCGTAATCTACATCTAAAAATAGGCGTAAAAGTTCATACAAACATAGGTCCGAAAACGTTTCTTTTCCGAGATACAGAGTGTTAAAAGTAAAGTCCTGATGGCACACTTTTGTAAATATTTTCTAAACGTTTAAAGATAACTAAGTGAAATTTGGTACAAATGCTAACCTTTTTACGCTCTATTTAATGGATTAAACCCCAGTGTTTGATCATCTTCATAGGTGGGTAAATTAGGGGGAGGCTTGGGGTAAAATTGCCCTAAGTTTTTTTTGTTGATAGTTTTTTATATTTTTGACTATAAAATTCAGAAAACCAATGTTTTCTTTATAATAAAGCTACTTGCATTGCATCTCGCTAGGACGCACCATTTTCAAGAGAAAGGCATTTGAAAATTTCATGATAAGTTGATGTTATCTTATTCGAAAGAAGTGGCGGCTCGTCGGCCTAGCGGCAGTGGAGCACACCCTGGAAAGGAATCCTGGGATTCGTTTTTCCCTTAGGAAAACAAGTTCTCCACTTAATGAAAATTAAATATATTTCAAAACAATCAGTTGGAGCAATAACGATTTCTGAATGTGACTACAGGGAGCTAAATGTGACCACTCAAAATGCATTTAACTATTTATGTGGCTATTTAATCAAAAAATCATTATATATCCACTCTTGCAAAATTTGCATAAATTTCTCAGAAGAATGCAATTTACTTAACAATTCTAACTTGTTAACGCATTTTAAAGCAAACGACTCTGAAGAAAAGGTGTTTGGCAATTTAAAATCTCCTAGCGAAAAATTTCTCTTTTATATTTTCAAATTAGAAAAAATATTTATATCTCTATTTAATAATTTGTCAACTAAGCCTGGAATTTCCAACGCATACCTTTTTGAGATGAGCAAAATAGAATTTTGACATCCTTGCCAACAATTTGCGAAAATGTACATCATTAAATTATTTATAAGACTCACAATTTTTATACTCTTAAATATGCAAACAGAGATTTGAAATCCTCGAAAAAGTCAGACAAAACCAAAAGAAATAATAAAATTTGGTCCCATTTATTATTATTATTGATTTTTTTTATCATATTTTTGACTGCTTTATAAAAAAAAAAAGTTATTTTTCTTCGTAGTTTTATTTCTTAACTATTCCAATGGTCCAACTAACGTTTTTTCGTAATCACAATAAATAAATTATTGTCATGGTCCAACAAACGCGCACATTAAGCCGAAACTGTCATCGCCTTTGTGAGGGAGCCGGTAAAGATGCCGCTGCGTACATTCGTATCTGGTCTAGGTAATCTGTGCCATGGGTACAGCACGTCACGTTCAGGACGGTGCCCCGCTTGTGACGTATAATCCATCGCATATGTTCATCTCTTGCTAAGCGATATTGTTGTCCTTGTTTTTCGAATCATAATGAGAGAGAAAACAACAGAGGCACACATTTACTGTGCCCGTCTTCCACTTAATTTCGGAATTCTCGAAACGTCGCTCAACGCCCGGTCGTCCAGTGTCGTGCCAACGCGGTTTGCGCTGAATGTTAGATAAAATAATAATAGGCATTGAGGAAAATATAAAATATGTAAGTTATTTTTTTTTGGTTTATTAAACTAGGGCACGTGCCCAAGTGCCCTTACGGGCAAACCGCCACTGTTCGAAAGTGTAAACAATAATTAGTAGGCCTGTGGAATCAGAAATTTCACTTTTTTTTAGTTTGGAAAACCAGCGACTAAGGAAATTTTAGAAAATATTTACAAAAATGTGCCAGCAAGACTTCACTTGTAACATTCTGTATCTCAAAAACAAAACGTTTTCGGATCTATGTTTATATGAACTTTTACTCCTATTTTAGGATATAGATTACGCTGTTAAAATATGACCGTTTAATTTCGGGACACCCTGTATAAGTACATGAAACTATTCGGAATGTTATAAAGTACTATTAAATTCTATTAGAAGAGAAATGGTTATTTATTGAATTATATTTATGATGAAGTTGGAATTTGCAAAACTGTGTTAGTGTATGTCCTAAATAGAATCACATAATAATTATTTTCTTGGTTACGTTAGAATTTTGTCAATTATAAAGTACTTATTTTTAGAATATTATTGTCAAATATATCGTTGAATATGTTTTCCCAAATGTATTCAGAAAATTATTGTTGATCATTGATTCTTATTTTATTTAATATTGAAGATCTCCATACTTGAAAAATATTATCTCAAGTCGAATTAGTATATCTTGATCCAAATCTGGCCGAAAATTTTTATAATGTAAATCAGTTATCTTTATGTATTGAGAGGTTTTAAATCGTTTTAGGCAGGGCCTACGAATCCGCTATTAGTTTTTTCTCTCCCTCGCCAATTAGGCGTAGCAAAGGAAGAGCGGGGTGGGGGGAAGTTGGAGAGTTGGGAAAGAAATAATTTTTTATCGTTTTTTTGCGATCCTCTATTCGTCCATATAACATTGTCCATGTCGGTTAGAAATTACAGGGTGCTTATGTTCGCTATAGACTAATTTTATTAGCCAATCATAAATTCATAATTGTGGATCAAAGGATTTCTTATATCGAAGGCTGGGAACAAAATACTAATGTTCAAATTTGTTTTATTGATAACACTATAGTTCGTCAATATCTACCAAACAAAATTAAAAAGAAAATCGGTCCACAAACAGAACAGAAAATGGTACTTAACTATTTTGTCTTTGTCTATTTATATGTATATAGATTTAGGTAAGTCGGAAGTGATTTTAAAATTGTTTAAATTACAGACCTATTAGGTACATGCTAACAAATAGTTATGGTTTAATTTATACCGACTGTTTCCAAATCTGTCACAAATGTGGCTCATTTTGAGTTCACTTTTATATATATATTTTTTTTTCAAATGCAACGCCCTGTATAATATCTAAGTATTAAATTAATTATAAGTTAATCAAATAAATCGGTGAGTGAAAGAACAATACAAGTGCCAAAAACGGTAATTTTAACTGAGATAGACAAATTGTTTAAAATTCATAGGCCTATCACATAGCGAAAGAAGAATACAGCGACCATCATCATGCAAGCGATGGGAGCTTGTTCAATTTTCGGCTGAGTCAAAAAAACAGGACACGTACGGCGCATGTACTGTTTTTTCACTCAGTAGCCATGTTGTTTCGCAGACAAATTTGATACAGATTTCAAAAACTGGTTGTCGCAATTTCACAAAAACCTCTAAAACAGCTGATGAACAAAAAGCTAATTTTGTCATTTCGCAGTACAGCCAGTTTACATACACTGGTAAAACTCCTGGATATGTTACTACAAATGCCTTCATAGGCGGTTTCTCTCGCACACTTTTATGTGTGGGGCGCTAGACTGATGAAATATAATGCCAATCTGCAGTTACCTTTATGGCGGGTATACACGCTTCGGTCTGTCTGTGCAGGTGTGCCTGCACTGGTAGACATACACGCTAGGACACGAAGCCGACCTGCGCAGGCACACCTGCACAGGTAGACCTCTCCGGTAGACTGTTGCGTGTATGCCAGACATTAGAAAAAGCATACTTAGAAGTTGTTCCTATTAACGTAAAGAAGATAGACAATATAAAGATACTTCTATCCTACTTTAGTGATGAAATCCTAGAGTTTTACTACCATGTCTTATTCCTTGAAAAGCTAAAAATAAAGATTCTGATTAAAAAATTACAAATAAGTTTGTTAAATAATAATCAATAAAGCTACAAAAAAAAATGTAAGCATTTTTTTTAAATTGAGTGAAAGAACAGTATAACTGCAAGTAATTTTTTTCAAATATCATTTTTTGCATAATTTTTTTTTAAATTTATGTACGTATTATTATTATCGGTTAACAAAAATTCTATAACTTTACAATACATAATTAGGCCGAATAACCTATAGTTTTCCTTTAAAACAGTTTTTTTTTGTTTTTCTCAAAATGGTCATTTTGGATATGTAATTTTCTTTCACTCACCGATTCAAATGATACTAACACGTTGGCATATTATAAATATACAGGATGTCCCATTAAAAAAGCATTAACCACTCGATAGCGACACAGAGTATCCGCGGCAGCTAGTTTATTACGCAGTCTTTTGACGTACATCCCACGCATGAACGCAGTTGGCAGCGACACTGACGGCTAACGAGATATGTGGCAGCGTGCGCGCGACAAGCTACTTACATTACATCCAATATACACTAGCGGAGCGGAAAACTGTGACAGTACATTGGTCATAAGAGGCGGTATTTATTTTACAAGTTTATTGTCTAACTATTCTGTAGGTTGCGACCCGATGTTGATCTTAGTCGACCGATTCTCCTGGCGACTTGGCCACTACGAAATGGCCACATGGCCGCGGGTACTCTTAGTAGGGCCACGATGTAGCGGGTATTCTATCGGATGTTAAAATGTAGGTGATGTCCAGACGAGTGACTATAACGCGAAAAGAAGCAGGTACCCACGACGAAGTGGTGACACTTAGTCGATGGAACCGTCCACACGGATCACTTATGTCGTCAACTTCTACAAACATTGGCAGAGATAATTTTATTTAGATTCTCAGGGTAGAGTATTTATATGATTATAGTTGAGAATTGCCCAATTTATAAACGTTCAGATGTAATTGAGTGCGTTCAAAATCTTCTACGATTTCTACGCAAACACCGTTTAATGGGAAACCTTAGAAGGAGCCAATAATGACACTGGCAAATTATAATTACCTTCCAGCATGAGCCTACTGTAGAGTCGTGTTACTCGGCAGATAGTACGTCCACACGAACGATCAGTTATCACCGCACACGCCATTTAACAGCGGCACAGCGCGGTTCGTCTGGACAGGCCCTTTTGTGCCACCTTTTGAAGGACTTTATGCTTTTCCATTTACTCATTTATTAACCGTCATTCATTCCACGTCGTCGATGCTTAAACGCAAGTTGTCACATTGTGTCATGACTCATAGTGGAACATCCCAGCTTCCATACATCCACGACGTGATTGAATACCTTACTGCTTAACTGTTGCGAGAACATGTCCATTCACACTAGTTTCGCGTTTTTCCCAAGGGATATCCTATCCGGCTTAAAAAACACTTGAAACATAAAATAAATCATGCTTTAACCCTAGACAACATATTCCTAGTTAAATAATAAGCCTTAAAAATATGACATACAAGCAAAATATATTTGGTTTATTGATTTCTTTTAAACCGTGCGCTTTAGCTCAAAAAAAAACTTGGAAATTAATTGTACTAAGAATATTGAAAAAAATACCATTGAAAAAAGTTAGGTTAAAAAAAAAGTTGGTTATGTAAGTAGTGTCCAAACTGATGATATTGAATCAATTGAGATCGACTTCCGAGTTTTTGAGAAAAAATTTTAAGGGTCTCTAAAGCTTTATTTGAGCCCCTACAAATTCTATTTCCTCAAAATTAAAAAAATACGGGTATCTTTATTATTTGTTTGTTTTAGTTTAGTTTCCAACGGGATTAAAGTGATTTAAACCCCTGAGTAGTTGTTTATAGGCTAGACCCTTTGGCAACAAATGCGCGTGCAGTTAAATAAGTCACTTCTGTCCCTATGCAAACAATATATGAGTCAATAGGCAGGATAAAGAAAGCGATTTGAATATATATTAAGTACCTACCAACGACAATGATTTACGCCTGTTATACAGGGTGTTAGTAAATAAGTGCGACAAACTTCAGGGGGTGATTCAGCATGAACAAATAATGACAGTTTGCTATATAAATGTATGTCTGAAAATGCTTCGTTTTCCGAATACGGGGTGTTAAAGTTTTTCTTAAAAACTGACGATTTGTTTATTGCTCTGAAACCGGTCAAGATATGCAAATGAAATTTGGTGGATTTTAAGAGGTAGTTATTCCGCATTTTTTGACATGCAATTAAGAATTTTATGTTCATCATTGGCGTGCATACGGGTAATGATATTTTAAAGAAAAAAATGGTACGCCACTGAGATATTTCAAATTAAAAATCATTTTTGAATTCCTCATTAAATTTTTCACAAAAAATATCTTTGGCCTTTTTTTCGTGTGGGGCGTCGTTTTTATGTAAAAAAATAAAATATCTTAACGCGTATTTTCCATTTCTTTAATACATTATTATCTAATAGCGACGCTAGTACTAGTAGGCTATTGTCAACATTCTGTTAAATACGAATAGTTTAACGAAATGTCAAATTAGTGTTTCTTCATTATTAAGCTTTTAGTTTGGTATAACATTGATGTTAATAAGTAATTAACTTTTCTTTTATCGAAAACAATGGAAAATTATACAAACGTGGAATTGTCAGACATGCATTTTGTCTATGTTCGAAGTAATGGAAATGGTCGGCAAGCTCGACGAATGTATGCTGAGTTGTATCCAGGACGTAGGGTACCCCATCACACAATATTTGCTCGCCTTCACCAACGTTTGCGCGAAAATGGTACATTTAAGAAACAAACGGCTGACTGCGGGCGCCCTCGAGAAGTACGAACTGTGCAACTAGAAGAAGCAGTTCTCGAGTTAATTGCGGAGTCACCGGAAACAAGTACTCGAAAAATTGTCAACATATTAAATGTAAGCAACTTCACTGTATTTAGAATTCTTAAAGAACAGCAGTTGTATCCGTTTCATATTCAACGTGTGCAAGCTCTACTACCTAGAGACTTTCTTCCGCGTCTATTTTTTTGCCAATGGATTCTTCATCAAATCGCTCAAATTCCTAATTTTTTAAATAGAGTTTTGTTTACTGACGAAGCTAATTTTGGTCGAGAGTCTATACGAAATTTCCATAACAATCCACATAGAATCTTTGAAGCTCATTTTAAGCATCAGTTTTCGTTAAATGTATGGATTGGGGTAATTGATGATTATTTAATCGGTCCATATTTCCTCCCACAACGACTAACAGGCGACTCTTACCTTAATTTCCTACAGGAAGAGTTACCTGTTCTTCTTGAAGAAATTCCTCTACAGCTGAGATAACACTTATGGTTCATGCATGATGGTGCACCAGCCCATTTTAGCATTGATGTACGAAATCACTTAGATGCAGTATATGCAAATCGTTGGATAGGTAGGGGAGGTACGGAACATTGGCCTGCTCGATCGCCGGATTTAAATCCTCTGGATTTTTGCATTTGGGGTTTTCTTAAGTCACTAGTTTATTCCACTCCCGTCGAAAATGTCGGAGACCTGAGGAACCGAATTATAGCCCGCTGTGAGACAATAAGAAATACACCAGGACAATTTGCGCGAATACGACAATCAATGCGGCGAAGAGTTGAATCTTGTCTCACAACTGAGGGAGGTCATTTTCAGCATTTGTTGTAGCTTTGCACCTATTTAAAATTTTATTAGTGTTATTTTCTGTTATTGTTCTAGTTTAATGTTATTGTATTAGATAGTTCTTGATAATGTATTAAAGAAATGAAAAATACGCGTTAAGATATTTTATTTTTTTGCATAAAAACGGCGCCCCACACGAAAAAAAGGCTAGAGATATTTTTTGTGACAAATTTAATGAGGAATTCAAAAATGATTTTTAATTTGAAATATCTCAGTGGCGTACCATTTTTTTCTTTAAATGAATTGAGATCATTACCCGTATGCACGCCAATGATAAACATAAAATTCTTAATTGCATGTCAAAAAATGCGGAATAACTACCTCTTAAAATCAACCAAATTTCATTTGCATATCTTAACCGGTTTCAGAGCAATAAACAAATCGTCAGTTTTTAAGAAAAACTTTAACACCCCGTATTCGGAAAACGAAGCATTTTCAAACATACGTTCATATAGCAAACTGTCATTATTTTTTCATGCTGAATCACCCCCTGAAGTTTGTCGCACTTATTTACTAACACCCTGTATAAAAGAGTAAAACGCCCATATCCTCTTAGGAATTAGACATTTACATGTTTATAATATTAACAGTGTGAAATACCCAAAGGGTGTCAGGGCTAAGAGAATTATATATGCTAAAATGAGAGGAGAACTAACTATCCAGAAATTTATTTATTTTTTTTTTTTTTAATATCATCCAAGTATGGTCGAAATGAGATTATAACAAGGTTATTACGATTAAGTAATATTTACAACAATGAGCTGGGTTTCTAATTATTGTTACCAAATTTACAAATCGTTTCTAGAAATTGCCATATTTGTCTATTTATTATTTGCACTGAGAAAATTGACTAAGCTAAACAGTTTTACTGAAAATAATTTCTAGAACAGTGTAATAATTTCAAATAAATGAAAAGTTCTGGAAAGCGCTATTTGTCTCAAGTTAAATGGTTAACTGATACAGGAAAATTGGTTTTGTTCATTGCATTTTAGATGAACAATGAACAATACATATATTCTAGTTAAAACGCTAAAACTACTTGTAACTAACTTTTTAAAAGAGTTTTACTCTTATACAAACTCATAGCATCTGTATTAGATAAAGTCTATAAGAGCAAACCAAACACCTTAAACATTTCAGAAAATACTAGCAAAACTTAGGGTGGAAAAACCTTTAATTTTTTATAAACCTTGGAAAACTATTTATTTTTAAATTTTTTAAAAGAAATTTTAAAAGAAACATTTACGCACCATTCTGCATTAAATTTATAAAAATTTACTGCTTTTTGTTTTAATAAATATCTAGTAATTTTTGAATGGAAGAATGGCGCGCATATAAATACAATTTTATATTAAAAAATCCTTATAATATTTTTGCTTTTGCGAGAGGCTTGGATTTCTCTTAACAGAAAACTTAAACCAGATATTTTTTAACACTGTTCAACACAACCTGGTACAGCCGTTCGGTAAGCAAACAAATTCGTAAATAAACGCGTTATTACGGACATAATTCAACCTACTTGAAGAGGCATCCGGCATCGGCATCAACAAAAAAACCACTACAATATAATGTGTTTTGTGTAATAGAATTATGGTACTCAGCTGTTTTTAAAAATGTTCCTATATAATTTTAAAATATATGGAGTGCGAAATAATGGTATAAAATTGGAATTTGACAAATAATATGTTGAATTATTTGTACATTTTTAATTGATCTGATTGAGTGATTATTAAAAATACCATACATTTTTTATTTGTATTTAAGAGCGAACCGGACCTCTCGCAAAAGCATAAATGTTTTAAGGATTTTCAAAACTGTATTTATATGCGTGTCACTAGGAATATTATGTGTCTTGACAATATTAATAGCTTTAAATTTGTGCAAATTTGTGCAACCGTAAGGTAGCACCCTACAGAGACGTTTAAGAACAAAAGTGGGAAAGCATTTCATTTAAAAACTACTAGATATTTATTAAAACAAAAAGCAGCAAATTTTTCTAGATTTAATACAGAATGGCGCGTAAATTTTTTTTTTGAATCCCTTTTAAATTTTTTTTAAATAAATACTTTTCAAAGGTTTACAAAAAATTCAAGGTTTCTCCACCCTAAGTTTTGTAATTATTGGTATCATACTAAAAATAAATGCTCGAAATGAATTATAAATTTTCGAGTTGTTTCGTTTGCTTTTAACCAGAAGAAACTGGCAAGTGGTTGTATGCTAATAAAAAGTTTTGCATCGTGATTCGTGACTAATTATTTTTTAAAAAGAGTACTATGTAGGTACGTATTTTATTTTGTAAAGTATTATTTTATTTGAAAACACGACTAGATGAAGGTTATTATTAACAGCTCTAACAAATAATTGCTACATGAAAAGACTTTTTATTGTTTGTTACAAGTGAATTTAAACCGCAATGTTTTATTTTGGTTATATAAAGATATGATCTTTTTATTTCAGAATAAAACTCTTTAAATTGAGCCAAATTACGACCTTTGAGAAATATCTGAACAATTAACAATATATATTTATGACTATAATATGTAATGTTTTTGGTAGATAAATAGTTTTGAATTTGAAAATAAATTGTAAATTGAGAAGGTTAAGAAATAATGAAATACATATTAATTCATCTTCATGTTCTTAGAATTAATTTTGTATGTTCGTAAAATAAAGATATTTTACTATAAACCAATTATATTAGATACTAATGTTTTTAATTAAACCATACTCAATTCTTAAGTACATTTTCCCAAACAGTAATCTGGCCCCTAATGATTGTAGTTACTCTATTTGAATTAATTTTCTTTTAACATACTTTAAATGGCTTCCTTTTGATTTTCAGACAGACATTAATTCTCCTACTAGTCTAAAATTAAACGTTTCTCTAAACACATTTTAATATTATGGTCCGAAATTCATAATTAAAGAAGTTAAAGTTTATCTCGTCAATAAATTTTAATGATCGTTTTTGCATCCAACTATTTTAGTTAAAAATTTTAATTAGGCTTCTCCTACAGTGTATAAGTATTAAAAACATTTATTTCAGTTTTTTTATATGCTAAATTTATATAATTTGGTTGTATTTTTATATTTTTACAATAAATATATGATAAATAACTAATGTTTTTATTAAGGGTTTATCTTGTTATTAACTATAAAACGTGTCAATATTTACGATCCCTATCCGAAAAAGATAGTAAACTTATCTTAATGGGTATTTATTAAAACAATTTTACGTCTTTACTATGTGTTGTTTTATATTATTTACTAATTGACATTTTTTTTATTATTTAAAAAAATTCAAATTTATTACGTAGTAAGTAATATTTATGCCAAAAATAGAAAACAAATCCAGTCAACATTTATTTTTTTTTTCTTGTAAAAAAGTTACAAAATGTATTTTCTATTTTGCGCAAAACAACACATCGAGACGATTCTGTAATTTAAATATAAATTGATTTACTTATATATGTTCGATCAAAAAGTCTTTTTTTTTCGCTCTCTAGATTGCAAAGTTATCTTAGGTATTTATCAAATCAAATTTATTCATTTATGCAATTTACATTTTTTTTAACAATATTTAAAACCCACCTAAACAAAATTGGTGTATGGAATTTTTAATATATTTGTTTTTTTATTTTAAAAAGTTTTTAATTGAAGTTTTAAATTGCTTAAATTGTATCTAAAATACCATAGAAACAAAAATAAAGAATGTATAAATACTGTGATGATTGTTTATTAATAATTTATTTAAACACTTATTTATTTTATAACACTATTATTCTAATTTTTACAGAATTTCATACTGAATCTAAAATTTAAAAAATATATAGGGTGTTCAATTTAAAATAGAAAAGTTTTTTATGTTTAAAAAATTTCATTTTTAAAAATAATTTGCAAACACCCCGTACAACAAATAATGAATAACTAAATATTCTTAAGAAGTACATCCCATCTACTACCTCTGGTTAAAATTTTAAGTATCTGATAGATATAGTACCTGAGATAGACGACTTTAAGAAAATGTCTACCGGCGACTAAAAATGTAGAAAAAAATTGAATAACGCCAAATCCGCTATAACTAGAATAGGCAAATGGGGTATCGTTGTTTACAGAATTTCATGCTGAATCTAAAATTAAAAAATATGGGGTATTCCCTTTAAAATAATGAAGTTAGTGGTCACTTCCGGTATAACCAGAAGTTGCACAGAGTTCATTTTATTTTATTTCAAAATGCATTTTCGATTATGTATACTCAGAAAATGGCGAAAATACAAATTAATTTATTCTCCATAAAGTTGTAATGCCCGCCTTAGGTTGGAGCCAAAAAAATGACATAAAATTTTGCGTGTACATTTTTTAAAAAGAGGAACTGGCATATGCTTAGTGAAAACAGTGTATGTTAAAGCATAGGAAGTTTTTCAGTCAGCAATTGCCCATAAAGCAGTTTGGTAAGTAGAGAAGACCGAGGTTAGTTGTTACAATTTAACTTTAAATGTATACCATTCGTAAAGAAGAAAATATATTGATGTAATTTTTATAGCAATATATTTTTTAGAGTTTTATATTTTATTCAAACTGAAATAAAAATCTTGTAATAAAACACAAAAATAAATACTTATTTTATTTTGAAGTAGTGCAAGATGTAACAACTTGTCCCATTTTGGGGCTAGTTGTTGCTAAGTTGGGGTAAGTTGTTATATACAATTTTAGAATTAATAAATAAAAAAACTTCCGTCTAAATCACCATCTGAATTGCAAATAATACAGATAAAAACTGATTACTATCCGTACAATCTATATGGGCCCAGTTTCTACATCTTGTACATTGAACCCATTTTTCTTATGGGCGAGAATTGTGGAATGATTCTCCACAAAATAAGCAATAAGTGTTCTTTTCAGTCACTTGTTTTTTTTTGTTTGTCCAGTCGTTTAATTTTTGAAAAAATATTTTTTTTTTCTTCTCTCTTCTTAATTTTGCTCAATCTTTTCTATTCTTCTAGTTCGAATTCCTTTTTATTTGGAGTTGCTTTTATTTTCTTTCGTCCTCCTTTTCGTATATTTTTGCGTTCTGCAGCTTTTTGATTGTCCATAATCATAAAAACTGGGTTAGTTTTTGGACTTTAATATAAGTCTTCCCCGATCATCCAACCTGATGAGTTTGACGATCCTCTACAACTAGTAGGACTCTTCTATTAGATAATCGGCTAATTGAGATTCCATGTTATCAGAAAATATTTGTCTGGATTTTTTATAACCGATAGTTGTTCTTTCTTCGGGACCCAGAACAATGAATAGGTAAATAATAAGTATAAATAAAAAATTTAATTTATTTTCTTTTACCTAATGTTTGAACTTTCTTACAGTATTTCTGCAATGTCATAAAATTAATTGAAAAATCAGAAGCAACATTACGATTTTCCAAGACTTCTTCTGCTGCTCTATCATACACATCTTGTGGAGTAATTCCTCGTTGTGTTTTCCTTTTATAGTTTCTCATACTTATTCTAAAATTAAAAACAATGTAATGGTATTAATATTAATCACTATACAACATGGCAGGTTGTTACATCTTAACAACCTGCCCCATGTGCATTGTATCAAACTGCCCCAACTTTTTTTATAAATTAATTTAACTATGAAAACTATATAACTAAATTTTAAAAAAAGTAAGCGTACCCTCTGTTGATTACAATTGCCAATTTCTTTTAAAAGTGGCAACTTAAATGGAGAATATATGAAACTTACTTGTGATTAAAATTTTACAACAGTACGCCAAAATCTTTTAGTTTGCTCTCACGACGGCGATACGTATCGCATCACAGGCAGACAACGACTGAAGTTAAACGGTTCTCCTACAGAATATACTAATATACACCGAAAGATGCACAGTAGGGCTCGTCGAGTACGAATAAAATGGAATGTAACAACCTGCCCCTGTAACAAATAGCCCTGGTCTCCCCTATATAGTTATTTAATATTGAGAATATCTAATTCTTTATATTACACAGATTTGTAGAATATCTAAGGTCCTTTCTGAACAATATTTTTAACAACGTATTCTGTTTGAGACCAGCTCATCGAGAGCGTTATCTAGAAACCCACCCCATAATAGAATGTTATATTTTAGCAGCGACCATATATATGCAGCGACTTAGCCAAGGCATTAAAATAAATATTTTATTTTTGTATCATTACACACTGAAAAACAGACTCTTTATTGCAGTTATGATTATAAAGCTATAAAATTTTTTGATTTGGTTGATTAGCATTAGTAAGTAAAAGTAAAATAAAATTTATTTTGGAGACATAGAGACTCTGAAGACTATCATCAAGCCACATTTTTACCACAGTTTATAGCTAAAGAATCAGTTCGCTCACTTTGCGTCGGCACTTTTGATCTCAATGTTCCAGTTTATACACTGCGCAACTCGGATTTGTATCCCTGACGCATACATAATCAAATCATAACCAATACAATATAGGCAACCGCCTATATTCAAACAGCAGTCTTCTGCGCATCCTGAATTTGTATCCCTGGAGTGGATATTATTTTGGAACATTCAACTGGTCCAAGTGAGCTAACTGATTCTTTAACAATAAACTGTGTTTTTACCTTACTCAAACCATCCTCAGCTGTTCAAAATACTTTTTCCAGTTCTCCTCTTTAAAGAGAATGGCAGTATCTATCATCTGCATAAGCAATCGTTTTTCCTATAACTTTAATATTAAAAATGCTGTTAATGTACATTAAAGTACTGTTTTTTTGAGGCACGCTCCTAGAAACGCTAATTGAGTGGGTCACTAAGTAGACTGCCAAATCTAACAAACTGAAAATGTTCAACGTTAATTCTCTTATGCTTATTCTTGCTTATCTTTCTAATAACAATCTGTGATCAACAGTGTCAAATGTCTTGGATGAGTCTAAGAATATCGCTAGGCATTTTTTATTGTTGTCAATATAATTAATAATATTTTGTACACAGTCTAGAAGCGCATCCTGACAGCAAAGATTTTTCCTAAAACCATGCTGACTTGTTATTTTGCTTTTGCTTGAAAAGTTTTTTAATATTAGTATTTATAACTGATATAGGCCTGTAGTTAGTGACTACAGTTCTTTTTTCCCTGAATTATGTACGGGTATTATTACAGATTCTTTGATTGATATTAGTATTTTGTCAATTAATAATTAGTTAAAAATATGTGCCAAAGGGTTTATTAAGATGTATATATGTATATTTTTAATTGTAGCTACCGACAATCCATCCAGGCCACTTGCCGATTTATTTTTAAATAGTGATATATTATTTATTAATTCGTTGTTTGTAATGGGATAAAAAATAGTATTAAGAATAAAAGTATGTGTTATAATTTTAATAGAAGCAGTTCTATTAGGATTGTCAATTTTTTCTATTATTTTATTAATTATTTTTGCAAACAAAAAAGAATTAAAAACATTTGCTTTAGTTTTATTACAATTATCTTTTTCTCTCTATTTATTTATGATATTCTAACTTTCTTTTTTGTTTCCGTTTTAGATACATTTTTTACTGTCCCAATTTTTTTTTTATTCTAATTTTAGATTGGTGGTAATTATTTTTTGCTTTTTTAATTAATTTGGTAAAAAAATTCGTTACCTTCTGTATTCTTGCAAAAGTTTTTTACTATTTTTATTTTTGAGATATTGATTTTTTAAGTAATATAGTCTTTATAACTTAAATTTAATTATGACCGAAGTAATCTACGTTTATGTTAGCTACATTTCATTAGTTAAAACGCCTTTACGTCTTTACAACAGACTGTTGTTATTTGTTATATTATCTACTAATTGACAATTTTTTGAAGAAATAAATATTTTAAATATTTTAAATTAATTAGGTAGTAAGTGATATTTATACCAAAAAATGGAAAACAAATCGATGAAGTCAACATTTATTTGATTTTTTTTTTTGATAAAAATGGAAGAAATATATTTTTTATTTTGCGCAAAACAGCTCATCGAGTTAAAAGATAAAGATTGCAAATTTATCTTATTAGGTATTTCGACAGAAGGAGTCACAATAGGTAGATCTTTTAGGTCACAGTGTATTAACACCCCATACATGACATACTCGTGTTAGGTATATATGTTCGCTGTTCGCAACTTTACAATAGTTAAAACGTCTTTCCTATAGGCTGTTGAATATTATTTACTAATAGATAATTTTTTTAGAACCTATTTAAAATAATTTAAATTATCTAGACAGTAATATTATACAAAAAGAAAAAGAAAACAAATCTATGAAGTCAACATTTATGATTTTTTTTTTTTTAATACCAATTCATTAACCTATTATATGCGATCAAAAAATATTTTCAAAAATAATTTTTAATGTTTACCTACTTACTTTGTCAATTGAAGACATTTTAAAACAATTATATTTTAAAAACAAGGAAATTTATGTTCAGATGATTAACTATTCAAATAGAAAACGATTTTGAGAGCGTAACTGTCAGTATTTAGTTGTCCCCGACACTACCGCACGCTACAGACTTCCAAATCGACTAACCTAACCTAGCGCGAACGCGCTATCGCGGTCATGTTAGTCGCTTTATATTTTTATTACGAACCGACCACGTGCGAGTAATGCGTTCTTGTCTCTTAAATATTCCAATTATCTCAAACCAAATTAAAAGTTAGTATGTACGTTGAATATAAAATGTAGTTTATTATTCACTAGCAGCACTGCAATTATTTTAGGACAATGTTGTGATAATATTTTTAAAAAACTCATATTTAATCTCCTTAATTGGATTTTCGAAAAATGACACCTTTAAATAGTAAATGTCTATGTATTTAGCCGATTTTGTCGTTTTTTTTTTATAGTTTCTCGCAGAAGATAATTTTAATAGTTTGGGGTTGGCGAGTCCTGACCATGCCCTGCCCGTAACCGTACCGACACGTTAACAAAATCTTATCAATATCAACAAAATTTTAAATTTATTTGTATTGTATTTAATAAAGTTGGAACCATATGGATTTTTTTTTAATAATACGATTGGTAAAATACGTCGTAGGGCAATCGCCTCTGCTTTTGAAAGGGTACTTTCATTCTTATGGAATACTTAGCAATATTGGGATCTGAAGATAAGCGATACGCCCTCTACTGTGAACTAATGAACTAATTATTGTGGTCATTTGACATTTGAAGGTCTGTTTTCTGTCAAGTTTTGTTTATTGTTTATCAGGTCATGTCAATAAATGTTATTTTAAAATTTAACAAGTATTTTGTCTAATATCTTATTTAATAATAAGCTAATGCTTTAAATTTTTATCATATATATTAAAATATTATATTATTTGGAATATATGTGGAATATCAGTGGAAAACACACTTGTTGTGTGCCTCAAGGTAGTTCTAAAAAATTAGCGGACCCTTCTCTTACATTTCATCTGCTTTCTGAAGTTGGTTAATGTAAAGTAATTTTTATAAAATGCAAGTGAAAATTTTGAACTTGTCGATGCAAGAAATGCATGGTTACAAAAGTTACAAATTGTATCAAAGTATTTGAAAGTTTGTTCCCATGCACGGCATTTTAAAGAAGACGATTATTTCCCTATAGGTAATATAGATTTATTTTTCGATTGTGTTGCAGATGCCTCATCCCAACTGAAAATAAATATAAAAAAAGATCGCTGTGCCTTTCTGCCAGTTTTTTTAGTAAATGTGATTCTGTTCGATAAACTTCAAAAATCAAATATTGAGAGAACAGAAAGAAGAATAAAGGAAGAAGATCCAAACTAAATAAAGTTCAATCAGTGTTAAATGTAATAGTGAGAATAAACGGGTCATAATTGAGAGTAATTTGTTTCAAGATAGCCTAGCTACTAACACCAAACAAGACATAGAGGTTGCAAAATACTTTTTTTCAAATGTATTGACATTAGTGTACAACTGCATACCCCAAAAATTAAAACAATTTCAGATCTTTCAAAATCTGACAAAGAGTTATGTTCATTTACTGGCATTAACAACTTTAACACACAGTAACCTACCGCACCCAGGTACCTTCATAATTTATGAATTTTATTTTAATAAAGAAAATATTGCATGTTTATTAAATTTAAAGTCCTTCGTTTAACAAAAAATCTCCCAGATAATTAAATCTTATTTAAGACAAATCTTATTTACGACAAATCTTATTTACGACAAATCTTATTTACGACAAATCTTATTTACGACAAATCTTATTTATGACACCTATTAATAATATCTACAACCCTGTCCGTAAGAGATCCAATTTTCTTGCACGTATCTGGGAACCCAACCCGAAACCACCGTACATCCTAAATTTTCTCATGAAATAATAATCACTGACACACTTAACGCACTTATGTTAAATCAGTTTTGAATAGGAACATTGTTTTCGACACACAAACTTTTCAGTGCAAGTAATAAATCGACCACTCTTTTCTATCCATCCAACTTCGTTCTTACCAGAGTTACGACAAGTTAACGTCACGAAAATTTTTAAACCTACTATAAAGACCCGATCCCGAGGGACTCGCGGATCATTAAGAAAAATTAATTGAGAAAAATTAATTAAGAAATTAAACTCAGTTCAGTTGATTTCAAACCACAGTCATTCATTATTTTTAAATCTAGTACCTATACTTTAAGTTCACTATTCAGTACCTTTCCTAAATCAATGCTCTTCCTAACCGACGTCTATCCTACAATAACCCCTATCTCCTAAACACTGTCACGTCTCGCACCACCTAAGTATTGCCTACCTTATATTTATCCCGACGGTCAACGTCCCAACGCCGAACGTCCCAACGCCGAACGTCCCGACGCCCGAAGTTCCGACGCCCTAATTCCCTACCTTTCTATATCCCCAACGCTGTCACGTTCCGCACCACCTAACAGGTTCCTACCTTATATCCGCCCTGACGACCTATCTCTCGAATGTTGTCACGTCTCGACGCTCAACGTCCCGACATCATCTCTTTTATCCGACGCTCTACGACCCGATGCCCTATATCCCATTCGACTCTTTACGTCCCTACTTTCCTACCTCTATACGTTACCATGCTCTTATACGACGCTCTGCGTCCCGACGTCATCTCTACGCCCCGCCGCTCTACCATTCGATGCTTAACGTTCCGGTTCTCTACGTCTCAATGTCCCTTCAATATTTTCTAATCAGCAACACTTCCACGTATCAACAACAATATAAAAACGTCAGAAAGAGATGGTGAGTCAATAATATAAAAGAGATTTATTATTGTATTATTCATTATTATAAAAATGTATTGTTTATTAACGTCATATTTGGGCCGTTAGATAGACACGTACTAGTATGGATTTGCCGTTTTATTATACCTACCAGCCTAAAACTATTTAAGAATTTGGTCTACCGAAGTGCCAATGCACCCTTGCTAATAGCTATTAAATATCAGCTGATTGGGGCAAATGACACTTCGGACGGCTAGACTCACATCTTACACAAATATGCCTGATGTCACTGTAGGGTTGGACTATCTTAAATAATTATCTCTCAATCTTCGTAGGTAGATCTGAACATAAGGGGTAGTTCGCTGGTATTGATCCAGCTCTATTCTAGTAGGACTACACTATATAACCCCCTAGGTGAGGCTGAAACATAAGGGATATCCGTCGGTTATTGCAACGACTGTATCTCAGTAAGCGCACCTACATAAAAAAGAAACTAGGGCATAAAGAATATAGTGTAATTCTGAGGACGTCTGCTGTACATCCTCAAGAATTCTTCAAGAGTATATATTTAATGGCAAGTGGCCTGTGGCCTGTTTATTTGGGCGGGACACATGTGAGGTCTCGGTGAGAAATATAATTTCTCATTCCCCAATTTAAGTAATATTTTTTTTATTTTAATTAAGTTAAATATTATTTGAGTTTTATTTCATTCACAAATTTGTACCAAACTTTGCATCAAATTCTGGTTTATCTTAATATTAACATTATCAACGTGGGTATATAAATTATCATTTAATTAACTAGACGATCACTACTACTAGAGGAAAATGGCCAAGTACAGTAAGTATGAATTACTTTGAATTTCACAAAGGGGAGGGAGGTCGTTATAAAAATGCGGGCTTTTAAATAATTAGGAAGCGACCGGGGGACAGGCGGTTACAGTACTGTACTAGAAAATACAGAGAAATCAGCTGAAGTACTTTGAAAGATGGCCTATTGGGTATTGTACCTCAATATTATGTAAACATTGGTATATTTTGTTAACAGGAAAATTAAACAAATATTTTATTTTTATGTTTATAGCTTATAAGTAATAACCTTTTTTACCAACAGATTCAACTATTCAACAGATTTAACTATATTACAGATTTTTTAAAAATACATTATCAATGTATAATCATTCATTACAAAATGTAACTGTACACAATGACTAGTAAACTTAAGAATAATCAAAATAATTATTAAGAAGAGTATTCTCTTAAGTACAAAATCAATCATAAATTTCAAGCTGTACATTTTCATTTAATGTATTAAAGAAGAGATTACTTAAATAACTTATGTTATTAATACATTAATAATAATTTATTCACACAATATTAAAACATTACAAACATCAGTTTGGTAAAAAGGTGCGAATAAGAATACTTGTGAGTGTCATACAACACTTGTTTGTAAGAGAATATGTAACATGGGTTAAATAATATATTATAAAAGTATAAAGACTAAAAACTAGTACAAACTTCAAACTATGGCTAAGTAAATTTTATAACAAAACTAAAAAACAAAAAAAATAGTACTTGTACATTGTGTTAATAGATGATTTTAAAAGGACAATTATTCTGTAACTGTTTTTATAAAACATCTTGTTAAATGAAATTATGCAACATTGAAATAAATTTTAGACAGACAATAAGATTATCAAATATTTTATGCAAATATAAAAGGGAAGCCATAAATCTTCTGCTTCCGTACCAATAACCATTAACTGATTTTAGATTTATTTGAAAATATTAAATAATATCTTGTGAAGTGAAAAATATAATACGATTTGAAAAAATATGTTTTATTCAAACAAAAATATAATTGAATCACTTATTTTAGAAACCCGATAAATTCCATAAATGTAGTTTTAAGAAAACTAAAAAAAGCTCCCCAGCTATTTTCAGTTCCATTTTTTTTAAGTTTAGCTATAAGATACTCGTATATATTGAGATGAAGTAATTAAACATATTTTCATGAAACCGTGAAAAAATTTAATGGTTAAGGTGACAAAAAGCTGAAATAAAAAAATGAACATATTGGCTTTCTCAAAAAAGAAAAAAAAATTCAATAAATTACAAACTTGTAATAGGCATAATGAAAAATCAATATTACAGTACTTCTGGCTCCAATTTACCATCTACAGTTGGCTATAAGAAAAATTCTTCGTAAAAACTTTTTATTTCTTCATCATTAGGTAAATAGCTCTCAAATTTTCTGATGTTTTATCCTTAATAGGTATTTTAACATTAGGGTAGCTAAGTTCTTGACAAAGAACATCAAGTCTGGGATGTCTGCTGCCAACTGGAAACAATATATATATATATATATATATATATATATATATATATATATATATATATATATATATACTCGACCAGCGTATCATGTGACATCCAGCAAAAATTTTGACTTTGTGACATCCACCCTTTGCAAAGACTTTAGGAAAAAAATAAAAATATGACTTCTTTTAATTAAAAAAATATTATGGCTGAGCGAAAAATATCACAACCATACACATTTTAAAAAAATAAAACGTCCTATCGTTGTGATTATTAACAACACTTTGTGACATCCAGAAAAACCTTGCATCTTGTGACATCCAGTTGTTACGTCACAGTATACCATTTCTACAGAAAAACTGCCATTCTTATAACATCCAGCAAGTATATAGATACATTTTTAAATTAAGCATCTTATTACATCCTAAACATTTAACACGTTCAGCGCCAAAGCCGACCCTCAAATTCTACGATTTCTTATTGTTTTTTATTCCAATGTGATTTCTTTTGTTGTTTTGTATTTGATAAAATAATTCATTCCATTTTAAAATTATTTTCTTTTTAGTTTTTGATTGTGTATATTTTTAGATACACTGGCACAAAAAATAGTTTTCGATGAAGTAACTTCTTGATATTTTTTTGATATGTGGAAATCCCTTATAGAGATTCGGTACAGGTTCTCCCTTTCCCAATAGTTTTACCCTTTACCCACTAAAATCACCACCTAAGCAAGTTATCGCCGGCCTCCTGTTAATATCTTTTACATGTTCGTTGGAACCACTTTAAGTATCTATCGACCTTATATGGTTGATTCTCCAGTTTCAAGTGCATTAACACGACCAGTTTGCAAACCTAACCTAAAATTACCTGAGAAGTACCCAAAACATAAATCCAGCGGTGTTTATTATTTTTGCGCATAGACTACACTCACCGACTTAAAATTCGATCCATTCAAAATAATGATTTATTTAAAAATGCTCTAACTTTCAAATGCGGAGGCTGATTTATTTGAAGTTTTTTGCAAATTTTAGATAAAATACTGTAGTTTTAACATTATTATTCGGACATGTAAAAGTAATTTAGTACTCGCCGGATATACAGGGGGAAAAAGAAAACAATTTTTTCCTCTACTTTTGACACACCGTGTAGGTTAATTCTGCTAGCAGATCTGCACACAATTAACTTTATCAAGAAGACTGATTTGTTTACAACATTTTGTTTTTTATTTACCCCGATATCTTAATTTGTTTGTGCAATGTGACGGTTTGAAGAAAATGCAACAATCTTAATTTTTTTATTCAGTTTTAGCAGAGTAATACATAATTTTATAAATAACTCAAACAACAAATAAACTAATAATTATTACAAATTAATAACGAGTATTTTCCCCACGAGCGAGAATAACTGCTTCAATGCGTCATGGCATACCCTCTATTAGATATCGAATCTTCATCTGGTCAATCTGATCCCATTCTTGGACCAAAGCATCTCTCAAAAAATTTAAAATACTTGGAGAAGGAACTCGGTTATGAACTCGTCTGTCCATCATGTCCCAGACGTGCTCAATTGGATTGAGGTCTGGGCTACGTGATGGCCAGTTCATCCTCTGAATTTCTGTTTCGTCTAAATATTGAGATACAATCCTCGCAATATGTGGTCGAGCGTTGTGATGCATAAACATGAATTCGTTTCCTATAAATGGTGCAAATGGAATAACATATGGATCTAGCACATCACGAATATATCGGAAAGCTGTCATTGTTCCGCCGCCAACAATGACTAAATCAGTACGAGCTTCCATGCTTATGCCGCCCCAAACCATTACCGATCCTCCTTCATAACTGAGTCTTGTGGAAAAAATTGCTTGGTCAAACCTTTGGCCTCTTCTTCGGTATATTCTTTCACGGCCATCAGGAGAACGTAAACAAAACCTTGACTCGTCAGAAAATTAAATCTTACTCCATTCATCGATATTCCAATGTTGATGCTCCCTGGCAAATCGAAGACGTGCTGTTCTGTGATTCCTAAGTAACTCCGGACCAGTTGCAGGTCTTCTGGAGCTACTTGACGTACTTCTTCTAAACGATTTCGAACCATGACAGCAGTAGTATTTGTTTTTCGCAAAACATTTAATGTTACAAAACGATCATCTCGAACATTTGTAGAACGTCGTCTGCCAGATCCTCTTCGTCTCGAAAAACTACCAGTTTCATTAAAACCTTGTACAGCTCTCTGGACGCTACACCTTGTAACACCCAATATTCTAGAAGTATAATACTGAGTCCTACCGTCTTGTACCAGAGCAACTGCTCATGTTGCATCAGTAAGCGTTAAAACCATGATATTATGCTGATAATGAATAATAATGAAACTGCAATTACCAAGTAACGAATATTTGACAGTTGTCATATTGTGAGTTATCCACAGCACTCTACTTATTTTGTAGTTTATTCTCCACCGTCATTTAAATTATGACCGTTTCTAAAATGTAGCATTTTCTTTAAATTTTCACAAAAAATTAAGATATCGGGGTAAATAAAAAAACAAAGTGTTGGTAACAAATCAGTCTTCTTGATAAAGTTAATTGTATGCAGATCTACTAGCAGAATTAACCTACAGGGTTTGTCAAAAGTAGAGGAAAAAATTGTTCTCTTCCCCCCCGTATATCCGGCGAGTACTAAATTACTTTTAGATGTCCGAATAATAATCTAAAAACTAAGTATTTTATCTAAAAGTTGCTAAAAACTTCAAATAAATAAGCCTCCGCATTTGAAAGTTAGATCATTTTTATATAAATCATTATTTTGAATGGATCAAATTTTAGGTCTGTGAATGTATTTTACTACAAACATTTTTAACTTCAAATTGTTACTTTTGAGTTAAACAAAAAATTACATTTCTAAATTAGTTAAGTTCGTTTCCATATTTAAAGAGACCAGAAAAAACTAAAATTAGTCATGTTTTTGTACAATGATTTTACAGCTAAAATATAACGTTTAAATTGTTATTTTTGAGCAATTTGGAGATAAAAAATGAAACTAAAGGGGTTTTTAAGTAACTTCAATACGTTATAATGAGGATAATTTAATTCCATCTGAATTTTTAAAAGTCATATATTATGTTGGTACTTTTATATATCTGTGCCTATCAGTACCTACCAAAAGTAATGCTTTAAATCAATTTTGCCTAGATTAATTAAAAAGTAATGATTATATTTGGTCATAAATATGGACTTGTAAGTACATTTTATTGTAGTGTACACGCATAACATGTAACTTTTAAAAATGTGCTTAGTTTAAAAATAATATAAAAACAGTTAATTTTAGTAATAAAATCATCTAGTAAAAATTAATAGCATATAATTATTTTTCCAAATATGGATACAAATTTAACGACTTGTAGTGTATTCTTATAAGGATAGAAAAATTTTTAAATTTTTTGAAAAGATGGAACTGCATTTTGTTTCTTATTAATACCTTAATAGATTATGGTAAGTTGTAGAGAATACATGTGCCAAATTTTAATAACATGTAAGGGTGGTTGGTAAGTTATGAAACAAGAAAGAAATTAGCAAAGTTAATAAAACTACCTGTATCTCGGTTATAAATGACGAAAGAACCATTAAGTAAAGTTATTTTGAATAATATCAGTAGCATAAAAAACTAAGTATTAAAAAAAGAGTGAAGTAAAACTTCTTATATTAATTCACTCTAAAATAAAAAAAGACAAATAAAATCCGCGTACATCAATATTTATCGCTATTTGAACATAGTATTAAGGTTATAACTCTAAACAGCAAGGCACCGACGATGCACGAACGACGATCGTTTGCAGTCGAAATTGGAGTTCAAGTGGAGGACTAGGCTGTTAAGGTGTTAGGAAATCGAAATTTGTCGTTTTTATGAATTAGCTCATCATATTTTTTATGTTAGGACGAATCGTAAGAAGTGTTAATTATTTATTTTAATCTGTTATTAATTTACTTAAACTTATTTAAATTTATTTTTTAATTTATTTTTTAATTTATTTTTTAATTTATTTTTTAATTTATTTTTTAATTTATTTTTTAATTTATTTTTTAATTTATTTTTTAATTTATTTTTTAATTTATTTTTTAATTTATTTTTTAATTTATTTTTTTAATTTATTTTTTTAATTTATTTTTTAAATTATTTTTTAATTTATTTTTTAATTTATTTTTTAATTTATTTTTTAATTTATTTTTTAATTTATTTTTTAATTTATTTTTTAATTTATTTTTTAATTTATTTTTTAATTTATTTTTTAATTTATTTTTTAAATTATTTTAATTTATTTTAATTTATTTTAATTTATTTTAATTTATTTTAATTTATTTTAATTTATTTTAATTTATTTTAATTTATTTTAATTTATTTTAATTTATTTTAATTTATTTTAATTTATTTTAATTTATTTTAATTTATTTTAATTTATTTTAATTTATTTTAATTTATTTTAATTTATTTTAATTTATTTTAATTTATTTTAATTGATTTTAATTGATTTTAATTTATTTTAATTTATTATAATTTATTTTAATTTATTTTAATTTATTTTAATTTATTTTAATTTATTTTAATTTATTTTAATTTATTTTAATTTATTTTAATTTATTTTAATTTATTTTAATTTATTTTAATTTATTTTAATTTATTTTAATTTATTTTAATTTATTTTGATTTATTTTAATTTATTTTAATTTATTTTAATTTATTTTAATTTATTTTAATTTATTTTAATTTATTTTAATTTATTTTAATTTATTTTAATTTATTTTAATTTATTTTAATTTATTTTAATTTATTTTAATTTATTTTAATTTATTTTAATTTATTTTAATTTATTTTAATTTATTTTAATTGAATTTAATTTATTTTAATTTATTTTAATTTATTTTAATTTATTTTAATTTATTTTAATTTATTTTAATTTATTTTAATTTATTTTAATTTATTTTAATTTATTTTAATTTATTTTAATTTATTTTAGTTTATTTCATTTTAATTTACTTTAATTTTAAATTATTTTAATCTATTATAATTTATTTTAATTTATTATAATTTATTTAAATTTTTTTAATTAATTTATTTTAATTTATTATAATTTATTTTTTTTAATTATTTTATTTTAATTTAATTTATTTTAATATAAATTACAGTCATCGTCCACTCACCCATTGTTGATACACCTTGTAATAATATAGCTGCATATATATTTATTAGTCACAGAGAGTAAATGCATTTAAAAAACTTATTGGCTCTATGCGAAACCCAACAAAAATTTTTGGCAGTTAATGTGTTAACATAAAATAGATCTTAAAATGAGAATCCAAATATATCTAAAATAAATTTTTTGGATGTCACATAACCTAGTGTGTAAAGTTCTAATATACTCTATGGTGGATGTCATACAGTATGTCGCTAATGTATGGAATAAATTCATTATAATGGAAGTAGCTGGTTTTTCGAAAAAATGCTCGGACAGGTCAATTTTGTTTACTTAAAGCGCAATTTTTTAAATAAAATTCAATTTTCCCCCACTTCCCATTTTTGGGCAGTGACGTCATTGACAATTTTTTTAAATAGCAACCCCAATTTTTTTTTCTTGATTTTGATAGATCTTGCAATTTCCTACTTGGAAACGTAATATTTGAAATATCTGACATAACAATTTTTTTTGAAAAAAAGTCATTTCAAGATCAGATACATAAATTTTATGTTATTTTGAAACACAATAAATTAATAAAAGATAATTATTTGTAATTAAGTGCTTAATTTAAAATAATAATAATAATAATAATAATAATAATAAAACGAATTTAATGACAATTTCACAAATTCTTTTTATTATTATTTTTTTTATTATTATTTTGTTAGATTAAGCATTTAATTACAAATAATTATCTGTTATTAATTTATTGTGTTTCAAAATAACATAAAATTTATGTATCTGATCTTGAAATGACTTCTTTTCAAAAAAAATTGTTATGTCAGATATTTCAAATATCATGTTACCGAGTAGGAAATTGCAAGATCTATCAAAATCAAGAAAAAAAAATTGGGATTGCTATTTAAAAAAATTGTCAATGACGTCACTGCCCAAAAATGGGAAGTGGGGGAAAATTGAATTTTATTTAAAAAATTGCGCTTTAAGTAAACAAAATTGACCTGTCCGAGCATTTTTTCGAAAAACCAGCTACTTCCATTATAATGAATTTATTCCATACATTAGCGACATACTGTATAGTCGGGTGAGTAAGTTTTAATATACTGAATGTTGGATGTCAGAGAGTCGAGTGAGTAAATTCTAATATACTTAATGGTGGATGCCAGACAGTCGAGGGACTGAAATATTTAATATACAAAATATACAAAACCAACTGACGCGAGCGCCACCTTCGCATCTATACACTGGAACTAAATATATACATAAAATTGAAAATTAAGCATTATGACATCCAGCTGAAATTTTTTTGGCTCCCTTTTAAACCTCCTTTATGATGTTTGAACCCCAAAAACGTTGTGACATCCGAATTTGGATGTCACATCGCAGACGGATGTTAGAAAGATAGCAACATTTTTGCGACATGATGTCACAAAGTCGGCAGGACGAATCTATATATATATATATATATATATATATATATATATATATATATATATATATAGATATATATATATATATAGATTCGTCCTGCCGACTTTGTGACATCATGTCGCAAAAATGTTGCTATCTTTGTAACATCCGTTTGCGATGTGACATCCAAATTCGGATGTCACAACGTTTTTGGGGTTCAAACATCATAGGGGAGGTTTAAAAGAGTACCAAACAAATTTCAGCTGGATGTTATAATGCTTGATTTTCAATTTTGTGTATAAATTTAGTTCCAGTGTATAGATGTGAAGGTGGCGCTCGCGTCAGTTGGTTTTGTATATTTTGTATATTAAATATTTTAGTCCCTCGACTGTCTAACATCCACCATTGAGTATATTAGAATTTACTCACTCGACTGTCTGACATCCAACATTCAGTATATTAAAACTTACTCACCCGACTATATGACATCCACCATCGAGTATATTAGAACTTTACACAATAGGTTATGTGACATCCAAAAAATTTATTTTAGATATATTTGGATTTTCATTTTAAGATCTATTTTATGTTAACACATTAACTGCCAAAATTTTTTCTTGGGTTTCGCACTGAGCCAACAAGTTTTTTAAATGCATTCACTCTCTGTAACTATTTAATAAATATATATTATATGCATCTATATTAATACAAGGTGTATCAACAATGGGTGAGTGAACGATGACTGTAATTTATATTAAATTAAAATAAATTAAAATAAATTAAAATAAATTAAAATAAATTAAAATAAATTAAAATAAATTAAAATAAATTAAAATAAATTAAAATAAATTAAAATAAATTAAAATAAATTAAAATAAATTAAAATAAAATAAATAAAAAAAAATAAAATAAATTATAATAGATTAAAATAATTTAAATAATTAAATAATTTAAATAAATTTAAATAAATTTAAATAAATTTATATAAATTTAAATAAATTTAAATAAATTTAAATAAATTTAAATAAATTTAAATAAATTTAAATAAATTTAAATAAATTTAAATAAATTTAAATAAATTTAAATAAATTTAAATAAATTTAAATAAATTTAAATAAATTTAAATAAATTTAAATAAATTTAAATAAATTTAAATAAATTTAAATAAATTTAAATAAATTTAAATAAATTTAAATAAATTTAAATAAATTTAAATAAATTTAAATAAATTTAAATAAATTTAAATAAATTTAAATAAATTTAAATAAATTTAAATAAATTTAAATAAATTTAAATAAATTTAAA
Organism: Psylliodes chrysocephalus; assembly: GCA_927349885.1. Lineage (NCBI taxonomy): Eukaryota > Metazoa > Arthropoda > Insecta > Coleoptera > Chrysomelidae > Psylliodes > Psylliodes chrysocephalus. Next base: position 27,040,849 of record OV651817.1, read on the forward strand.
TTTAAATAAATTTAAATAAATTTAAATAAATTTAAATAAATTTAAATAAATTTAAATAAATTTAAATAAATTTAAATAAATTTAAATAAATTTAAATAAATTTAAATAAATTTAAATAAATTTAAATAAATTTAAATAAAATTAAATAAATTTAAATAAATTTAAATAAATTTAAATAAATTTAAATAAATTTAAATAAATTTAAATAAATTTAAATAAATTTAAATAAATTTAAATAAATTTAAATAAATTTAAATAAATTTAAATAAATTTAAATAAATTTAAATAAATTTAAATAAATTTAAATAAATTTAAATAAATTTAAATAAATTTAAATAAATTTAAATAAATTTAAATAAATTTAAATAAATTTAAATAAATTTAAATAAATTTAAATAAATTTAAATAAATTTAAATAAATTTAAATAAATTTAAATAAATTTAAATAAATTTAAATAAATTTAAATAAATTTATATAAATTTAAATAAATTTAAATAAATTTAAATAAATTTAAATAAATTTAAATAAAATTAAATAAATTTAAATAAATTTAAATAAATTTAAATAAATTTAAATAAATTTAAATAAATTTAAATAAATTTAAATAAATTTAAATAAATTTAAATAAATTTAAATAAATTTAAATAAATTTAAATAAATTTAAATAAATTTAGATAAATTTAAATAAATTTAAATAAATTTAAATAAATTTAAATAAATTTAAATAAATTTAAATAAATTTAAATAAATTTAAATAAATTTAAATAAATTTAAATAAATTTAAATAAATTTAAATAAATTTAAATAAATTTAAATACATTTAAATAAATTTAAATAAATTTATATAAATTTAAATAAATTTAAATAAATTTAAATAAATTTAAATAAATTTAAATAAAATTAAATAAATTTAAATAAATTTAAATAAATTTAAATAAATTTAAATAAATTTAAATAAATTTAAATAAATTTAAATAAATTTAAATAAATTTAAATAAATTTAAATAAATTTAAATAAATTTAAATAAATTTAAATAAATTTAAATAAATTTAAATAAATTTAAATAAATTTAAATAGATTTAAATAAATTTAAATAAATTTAAATAAATTTAAATAAATTTAAATAAATTTAAATAAATTTAAATAAATTTAAATTTAATAAAAATTTAAATAAATTTATATAAATCAAAGTTAATACATAAAAAATATGATGAGCTAATTTATAAAAACGACTGCAAACGATCGTCGTTCGTGCATCGCCGTTTAGAGTTATAACCTTAATAGTATATTCAAGTAGCTGTGCGATAAATATTGATGTACGCGGATTTTATTTGTCTTTTTTTATTTTAGAGTGAATTAATCTAAGAATTTTCACTCTTTTTTTTTAATACTTAGTTTTTTTATGCTTCTGATATGATTCCAAATATTCTTACTTTATAACCAAGATACAGGTAGTTTTATTAACTTTGCCAATTTCTTTCTTGTTTCATAACTTACCAACCGCTATTATGTTATTGAAATTTGGCACATGTATTCTCTACAACTTACCATAATCTATTAAGGCATTAATAAGAAACACAATGCAGTTCCATCTTATAAAAAAAAAATTATAAATTTGTCCATCCTTATAAGAACACACTACAAGTCGTTAAATTTGTATCCATATTTGAAAAAAGCACACAAAAAAATTTAATCATATGCTTTTAATTTTTGAGTAGATGATTTTTATTACTAAAATTAATTATTTTTTATATTATTTTAAAACTAAGCACATTTTTAGAAGTTACATATTTTGTTGGTACTTGTATGCGTGTACACTACAATAAAATGTACTTAAAAGTTCGTATTTAGAACCAAATATCATAATTATTACTTTTTAATTAATCACTGCATGTCGTACCAACATTTAAAGATAACCTATTAATAAATTCAAAGTTATTAAACACAGGCACAATAAAATAATTCGAAATTCGACGTTGAATGTTATTTTAAACTTTAAAATAAATTGTTGTTTAAACCTTATTTTGAATTATGATACCCCTCAAAAAAGTGTGATGCAACGGTAATGGTTTTTATTTACTTACCTATGAAACGTTATCGAACTGAACTTGAGATACTTTCTCGAGCACACAATACAATTCACTGGCATTTTTAAGCAATTAAATGCACCAAAATAACTTAAACCACAAAAATTTTTCAATTAAAGTACGAAATAAACTCAAAATGAACCACAAAATAACCATAAAATAACTAACCTAACTAACGTATTCCTGTCAATTTTTTGCTAACCAATCAGGTGTGTAACCAAAATAGCGAATATCCAATCAAGTCGTGTAACCACTGCTATATAGTGAGGGAAGATGCTGGTTACAAATATTGCATGATAGGGCTGTATCTATTATTTATTTATTTATCTGAGGTTAACACAACAGATTATTACTATTAAAATTTTTGTTATTAATAGTGATGATATTGAAAGTTTATGTTTAATTTTAAACAACATTGTAGTTAAATATTGTCATTTTTACAATTTTAATGAAATGGAGAGAAACATTGTAAAATATTATTAATCAGATTTTTGTTACACTTTTTTTATTGAAAATTAACAATATTTTGAGGTTACAGGCTATTTGCAGAAAGCTTCGTTATTGCTAACCTTTGTTATCATTTTAATTAACGTCTATAATAGTGACATTTCAAATATTAATACCAACTATTACCTTTAATTAAAACGTAAGTTTACTGTAACTGGTCATAAATATGTAAAAAAAAAAAAACAATTTGACGTCAGTAATTACTTCATTGTAAGACGTATTTTTCACGTCAACTCAAAACGTCAATTTGTCGAGCTAAATAACATCTTTCGTCTCTAATTTAAAGTCATAATTACGTCATTCGGACCTCCTTTTGGAAAGTCATTAGGAAATTATTATATTAAAATGCAATACCTGTATTCATAAATAAATATTTGATCTTACTAGGTAAATTATCTTATTGTGATGTTTGTTAATTTTAAAACAACAGTTTATTTATTAATAATTTATTTAAACACTTATTTATTTTATAACACTACTATTATAATATATATTCAATAAAATCTTTAAAATTTTTGTATTAGTTCTAGCACATGGGTATAATTTAACATATTTGGAAAAAATGTCAACCACCACTAGTAAATGCTTATTGCCATTTCGTGTCTTTATTAAATTCTATAGCAATTATCTCTAAAGGTTCCTATGCCAATATTGTTTTGAGTTGGTTCTGATTGTGCATATTCTTCCATTTTGATAACTGACCAATTTTACATTTATTCACAGTTTCTTTTATTATTGATATATCTTTTTTGCAATAAAATTTTTCTCGAAATACGAGCCATGTTTTTCGTATTCCTAAATGTCCATATCTCTTGTGTATATCTTATAAAATATAATATGCAAGTTCTCTTGTAATAACATATAATTCTGTGTCATGTACAATTTTATAATAACTCTGTCCATTGTATGATAATTTTTGTTTTTGTTTGTCTGTAAGTCTAGTTTGATCTTGTAAAATGTCTTTCATAGAATACATTCCACTATCATTTTTCATTATATTTATACCTATGTGAATTTGTCTATTACATATTTTGTCTCCCATTTCCATTCTCGTGATTGAGTCTGGTACAATATTTAATACTCCTGGAACATATTTCATTTCGAAATCATATTCTTGTAGTAAAAGTGACCATCTGTGAATGCGACTATTTCCGAATTTATTGTTTAGAAATGACGTTAAAGCCTGACTATCAGTTTCAATAAAAAATTTACTTCCCAATTAATAATACCTTAATTTTGACAATCAGAAAATAATGCTCGCTAACTCACTAACACTATAATTTTTTTCATGAATTTTGTTTGTTCTGGAGACAAAATAAATTGGCACCTCTTTATCTTTTTGTTGTTGTACCAACACTCCTGCAAAACGTTGTTTTGATGCATCAGTCTTGAGAACAAATGGGATACTATATTGAGGATGATATATTTTTAACTGATCTGTAAAATTATCCTTTATTTTCTGAAATGCTCTTTCTCTATCTTCATTCCATGACCATCTAACTCCTTTTTTCAAAAGTTCAATTAGTGGCAACTCTAATTCGCTTAAATTTGGTATTAATTTTTTTAAATAATTTAATGTTCCCAAAAATCCTCTTAAATTCTTTAAATTACATGGTCGTTTATATTGTTTTAATATTTGAACCCTTTCAGGATCCATTTGTATACCACTTTCATTAATTAAATATCACAAATATGATATCTCTTTCTTAATGAATTCACATTTTGTAAATTTATTTTCAGACATGTTTTTTCCAGTTCCTGAAGTACTATATCAAGATTTTTAAAATGTTCTTGAATGCTGTTAGAATAAATTAATATATCATCAACATAATGCAACACAAAATGGTCATATTTATTGAGAATCCTATGAAGTACCCTTACCAATGAAGCACATGCGCTCTGTAATCCAAACGGAACAACATTGAAGTGATATATTACACCATCAATAGAAAATCCTGTATATTTACGACTCGTTTTATCCAACGGAATCAACCAAAATGAATGTTTTTAGTCAATTTTTGAGAAAATAGATGATTCTGTAATTCTATCTAAGATAGCATCGATATTTATTGGAGCTTCGTATTGTGGAACACTACACCTATTAATATGTCTTGCATCAAGACATATTCTTAGTTCTCCACTTTTCTTTTTCACAATTACCAATGAATTAATGTATGGTGTGTTACTATAGTCTATAATGCCTTTATTTAATAATGACTGGATCTCTATTTTTACATCATCTTTGTATTTGTATGGTATTAGATATGTTTTGGATTTAAAATTTTCTATATCTCTCACTTCAATTTTATGTACAAAATCTTTTGCTACCCTCATTTCTTCTTTTATTAAATCTTTATATTTTACTATTAAACCTTTTATATCTGTAATATATCTAGCCGTCGCCGCAACTATAGCCACGGCTAGACGACCAGAGTGAGGTTAAGTTAACACATGGGTCGAACGTGGGAACTGAAACTTGTAGCAACTAGTAAAAATAAAGTTAATACTAACTAGTTATGTATCTTTATTAACATATCAACACAACCAGCACCCAAAATAAGACATGGTGTCAGGTGTTATTTGCTAGTTAAATAATAGCCGAAACTAGAAAATTAATTATTAATTGAGGTGTAGAAACACACAGAAATGGAGCCTCTTTTCAGACCACCAGGAAACCTAATACTTGACGGTAACATTTCCGAAAACTGGAAGAAGTTTAAGCAAAAATATGAACTTTTTATGGATGCTACGGGATACTGTGGGAAACCTCAAGAAAAGAGAAAAGCAATGTTTTTAAATCTCATTGGAGATGAAGGACTTGGATTGTTTGACACATTTACGTGGGAAGAAGGTGAAGAAATTACTGAAACCGCTGTGTTACAAAAGTTTGAAGCCTACTGTGCACCAAAAAAGAATGAAATATATGAAAGGTATCTCTTTAACAGTATTACTCAAAAAGAGGGACAACCATTCAATGCATTTGTCACCGAATTAAAGAAAGCTATAAGAACAACAGGGTATACCCAAACTGATGAAATGGTCAGAGATCGTATTGTTTTTGGTATATATGACAAAAGTACCCAGAAAAAATTACTGAGAGAACCAGATTTAACTCTAGAGAAAGCAACAAATGTTTGTCGATCCATAGAAGTAAGCAAAACTCAGTCGAAAGTGCTACAAAATGAAGTGGGAGTAAGTGCTATTTACAAAACAGGACGAGAGAGGGTACCTTCAGATGCATGTGGTGCTTGTGGCTATAAGCATCCCCCAAGAAACTGTTTGGCTTTTAGAAAAACGTGTGCTAAATGCCAAGGAAGGAACCATTTCGCAAATGTCTGCCAAAAGAGGAGCAAACCAGTTGAAGAACCAGTTTCAAGGAGCAAAAATATAAGAAAAAGAAATTCTCATGCAGTGGAAGAAGAAGGGCATATTGATAGTGATCAAAGTGACAGTGAGTTCTTCGTAACATCTTTGTCAGTGCAGAAAAGTGTCAGTTCCGTGCAATACGATAGTAATTTAATGTGGACCGAGTGTTTAGTAATCAATAATCAAAAGATATTATTTAAGCTAGACACTGGAGCTGAGGTAAGCGTTTCATCTGAAAGTATTTTGAAAAAACTCGGAGTGCTGAATAAAATGGTCAATACTAATATTACATTGATATCATATGGTAGTAGCCAATTCAGAATCAAACCCTTAGGCCAAATTAGTTTAGTATGCACAATTGGGAACAAACAGTCAAACATAATATTCGCTGTAATAAAAAGTGTTGGTCAGATCCCTTTATTAGGATTACAAGCCTGTAAAGACCTAGAATTAATTAAGAGAATCAATACTGTAGAGAAAATATTTGAATCGCTTGAAGATTTAACAAAAAATTATCATGAAGTGTTTAACGGCCTAGGCAGATTTCCAACAAAATATCATATTACATTAAAAGAAAATGCTTGTCCTTACATAATGCCTATAAGGCGTGTGCCTCAGTCTTTGCATGAGAGGTTAAAATTAAAGTTAGATGACCTTGAAAAATTAGGAGTAATTAAAAAAGTTGATGAACCTACTGAATGGGTACATCCACTTGTAATTGTAGAAAAAATAACAAAGACCTGCGTCTCTGCCTTGACCCTAAACATCTAAATAGTATGATTAAAAGAGAACATTTTTTGATTCCCTCGGTGGAGGAAGTATCAGAAAAACTAAGTAACAAAAGATATTTCACAGTATTAGACATGAAAGACGGGTACTGGCAGGTGGAGCTTGACAAAGAGAGTGCAAATTTATGTACTTTTGGGACACCCTTTGGCAGGTTCCAGTTTGTTAGAATGCCTTTTGGTATAAATTCAGCACCTGAGGTTTTTCAAAAGAAAAATTTCGAAATATTTGGAGATATTGATGGAGTAGGTCTCGATGATTTAATTATCACTGGTCACACTGAAGCAGAACATGATCACAATTTAAAAATTGTTCTAGAGAGAGCTCTGAAATATAATGTGAAATTCAATTAAAAAAAAATCCAATTTAAAGCACAAAATGTCAAGTTTCTTGGTCAGCTGTTCTCAAAAGAGGGTATACAAACAGACAAAAGCTATACAAAAGCAATCATAGATATGCCATTACCTCAGTCTAAACCAGATCTTTTAAGGTTATTGGGAATGATAAAATTTGTTGGTAAATTTATTCCCAATCTTTCTAAAGTAACAGCCTGTCTAAGAAATTTGACAAGAGATGATGTTGAGTGGAAGTGGGACCAGTTACACACAGACTCAGTTAACCAGTTGAAACACTTGCTAATAACAGCTCCAGTGCTGGCATTTTTTGACCCCTCAAAGCCAATAGAAGTAGAGACAGATGCATCAAAAGATGGGCTAGGTGCTTGTCTCCTTCAAGGTGGGCACCCGATAGCCTTTGCATCTAGAAGCTTAACACAAACGGATCAGAAATATGCTCAGATTGAAAAATAAACTTTGGCTATTGTCTTTGGGATTAAAAAATTTCATTTGTTAATAATTTATGGTTATGATATAAAAGTGAGCACAGATCATAAACCTTTGGAAACCATCTTTCGCAAGGATTTGCAATCAATATCCCCTCGTTTACAGATAATGAGAATGAAATTAATAAATTACAACTTGAATGTAACATACAAACCAGGTAAATTTTTATACATATCAGATACATTATCTAGAGCTTTCCTTAAAAAAACTGATACAGAAACATATTTAGAACTAGAACGAGCGGTGCATTCAAATATAAAAATTCTTCCTGTATCTGATAATCGGATAGAACAGTTTAAATTAGAGACTAAAAATGATGAGCTATTACAACTTGTAATTAAATTTACTCAAAATGGGTGGCCACAAAATAAAGTGAAAATTAAGGAATCAGTAAAACAGTATTTTAAAATAAAAAATGAACTAGTTATTTGTGAAAATCTGTTGTTCCTGGGTAACAAGCTAATTGTACCAGTGACAATGAGAAATGAAATGTTAAGACTATTACATGAAGGTCATCTGGGCATTGAAAAAACTAAAAATAGAGCAAGATCATTATTTTATTGGCCTCATATAAATTCAGACATTGAATTATTTATTAAAGCCTGTCAAATTTGTGAAAATTTTTCGCGCAAAAATAGTAAAGAAACGTTACTCTTATATCCAAAGCCCCAACGTCCATGGGAACGCGTAGGAGTTGACATATTCTCATATGCTAATAAAAGTTACTTGGTCATGATTGATGCATACTCCAATTGGCTGGAGCTATTACCACTTCAGGATAAAAGTACTCAATCGGTAGTAGATCAAATGAGACAATTTCTTGCAAGATTTGGTTCTCCAGAGTGTTTAGTAGCTGATAATGTACCCTTTGGAAGCTATAGGTTTCAAGACTTTGCCAAAGAGTGGAATTTTAGGTTAATTTTAAGAAGTCCAAATTATCCACAATCCAATGGACTAGCTGAAAAAGCTGTGGGTATAGCAAAAAATATGTTAAAAAAGTCAATAGACGAAAATAAAGATATAGAGTCATCCCTACTTCAATACAGAAATACCCCCCTTAAGAATTTAAATTACTCCCCCTCACAGCTACTAAATAGCAGATGTTGTAAGACAAAATTGCCAATTGACTAGTTCCTTGGTACCAGCAGTCTGCACAAATGTATCTGAGAAAATAGAACATAAATCAAACACTTACACCAAATATTATAATAAGCAGGCTAAAGACTTGAAACCTTTAGAACCAGGGCAAAATGTAATAATCCACAATGATTCCAAGAAAACATGGGATCAAGGTCAAATAATTGATCATCATGTTTATCCACGGTCATATCTGGTTAGAGATGGTTGTGGTAACACTCTTCGTCGCAATAGAGTAGATCTTAAACCATCTGTTAACACATTCCAGGAGTCTGCGAATCTTGAAGAGCATATTTCACCTATCTCTGACAAAGGTACTGATCAGGAAAATTATCCTCAAAATAATGTAAACCTAACTAGCTCACCCGAACCCTGTACTCCTTCTCAGCAACTCATTGTAACTACCCGCACCGGAAGAATTATAAAGAGACCTGATAAATTAAACCTGTAAGGGGAGGGATGTAATATATCTAGCCGTCGCCGCAACTATAGCCACGGCTAGACGACCAGAGTGAGGTTAAGTCAACACATAGGTCGAATGTGGGAACTGCAACTTGTAGCAACTAGTAAAAATAAAGTTAAGGCCAAGTTCAATGACAAGTGACGGCGACTTTTTTATTACAAGAAATACAGCTCTGAACGATAATATTTTAAAAAACTGTTTTCATAAATGGGTTCAAAAAACTGTAAAAAATGATGGAAAGTCTATGGTTTGTTTTACTTTTAATGCATAATATTTTAATAAGTGATATTTAACAAATATTTAAAAGTTATGGACTTTCCATCATTTTTTATAGTATTTAGAAGTTAAAACGCAACATACATTCTTTTATTTTTGCCTAATTATTTCAGGATTCTTGTGATAAGATTTAAAAATGTAGGGCCCATAAGATGCTGCCATCTGAACAGACGGAATAGACACTAAAAATTGAAAAATTACAACATCGCTCCCTATGCAGACGAATGTAAAATGGCTTATTGTTAGCCCAATTTGACCATGTTTATGGGTGGGGGGCGAGGTGGTGGGCGGGGAAAGGTTGCAAGTAAATAAATTATTCATAAATGCTATTTTCTGTTTGGAACACAAGACAAGCATGTTTGTTTTGAAAGTTTGACGTTTATGGTTTGACGTGTCATTTCAATTTAATGGACTTTAATAATTTAAAAGATGCAATGTACTTATATTATTTATATATATTATTGTAGATCCAGGTATGTTTTCGGTTTTTATTTTATTTATTTGGCTAGTTTGCTAATATCACAATATTCAAATTTAGTAAAAAATAATGTAATAATATAACAATTATTTTAATAACATTCTAAATAGGAAATGTAATTTAACTGCAATTGTTTTGATAACAGTATTTGCATATGGTCTGTGAATTTCATCTGTTTCCGAATAATTACCCTTAAATATTTGAATGTTTCTACTAACTGTATAGATTTTCTTCCAATTTCCTATATTGTTTGTCCACAAACTGCATATAGTTATTACTTATCAGCTTATATTTTGTTTTAGGTATTTGTGTTGATTTTTAACAAATGATTGCAACATCATTTATAAACATTTTGCAGAGTTTCATTGAAAATTAACTCTTAGTTATCTGAATCCTTACAACTTACAAGAAATATATAGATAAGGACATCATAAGGCAAACAGGTAAATGTCATATTAATTATTGCAACATTAACAATCATTAATATAAATTAAAAATAACAGGGGACCTAATTTCTTCCTTTGATGTGGTTAATTTCTTCTGATCAGAACAGTGATTCTTTTGTGCCAACTCGGCACATTACATATAGAATAGAGAGAGACATTACATCAAAATCGCTGTCTGTCGAACAAAGATAGGAGTCTCGATAGGAGACATACTCAAAAGATGAGAATCCCACTACATATGTTATTTAATTTTAATCTCTCTGACCTGATACTTAGATAATCTACATGCTACCCCAATGCATGCTTTATAGCATAGATATAAAAACCACCTTTATTCCAATACTATTTAATTTTTTTATCGAATGATTTTGATCAACAGAATCAAGTGCATTTTAAAGAAATACAATTAATTTTGAATTGTACATATATGGCGGATTGTACAATAGGCAGTTAAAATGTAGACTTAGTTTAAACTGTGAACCTTGTTGTATACTCATCGGTTATTGTTAAACATAGTTTTAAAAATGACATTTGTTTTTGAATATAACTAGTTAAAAATAAAACTCTTGTTAGTTAAAATATGTTTAGAATATTTTTTGTACATACATAATGTATTTTGTAATAATTAAAAATCATAATATTCTTGTAAGGAAGTTGGAATGCTTAGGGTTTGATCAGTCGCTGTTGAGATTATTTTCATCTTACCTAAATCATCGTTTTTATTATGTCTTTTACAACGGATTTTCATCTTCACCCCTCACAGCAACATCTGGAGTTCCACGGAGCTCCAATCTGGGACCACTATTATTTAGTATATTTATAAATGACTTGGCAATAAATTTAACCTGCTGTTCGCTGCTGACTTAAAAATATTTACCTCGATCTCATCAATTCAAGACTGTTACTTTTTACAGACCCAACTTGGGAATCGTTGAAAATTGGTGTAATGAAAACAAGCTGAATGAATGTGTCTAAATGTGAAGTATGTTCCTATACTAGAAGTATTATATATCTATAAGTTCTTGTAGCTTTGACAATAAACATATATTGATTGATTAACAAGGTGGAGTTTGATTATTTATTTAACAGCCTACATTTATCGGACTTGTGCACAAATTGAAGATTAAGGTATATTATTCAACCAAAAAGTTACTTTTTCGGATTATATTGAAAATACAGTTGCTTCTGCGTTGAAAAGCTTAGGGTTCTTAATTCGTAATACTCATTCTTTTACAAACTCTTAAAGCTTGGAGATCCTTTACTTTTCTTTAGTTCGTTCCAGGCTAGAATATGCATCTCTTATCTGGAACCTTATTTACAATATTCATAAAAGATCATTGGAAAATGTTCAGCGGCGATCTCTCAAGTACCTTTCTTTTAAAATAGATGAGCTGTATCCCATTCGAGGTATTGAAGAATCTCTGCTTCTTTCGAAAATAGAAGGGTAGTTTCCAGTGTTACATTTTTTTATAAAATATTACATAACACTATTGATGTACTATTTTTGATAAATTAAATAAATTTTAATGTTCCCCACACAGCCATTAGATATCATAAAACATTTTATACAGCAAGTATTTGAACGAACTTGGGAATAAATTCACCTATAAGGCTTATGTGCTCAAATTTTAATTAATTTTGTTCTAATTGGGATATTTATTTCGACCATTAGTTGTACTAATTTGTAGCTAATGTATTTAGGATTCTTTCTTTTTGTTTTCTTGCTGTTGCTAAAATTATTTTCTGTCGAAATATTATGTTCAACATTTATTTCATGTATTTTGTTCTGTAAATGGATTAATTTGTTGGGCAATAAAATTATTTTGTTTTACTACTAACATGAGAAATCACCATTATTTACTCCATTCCTCTAATGAGAAGTAATATTTCTCTCCCTAGGTAAATAATGATAATAAAAAAAAACCTAGGTAAATAATGAAACTAACTTTCATTAGTTTCATTTTGTTAATTTGACAACTAAACTCCCAGACTACTTGATATTTTGAAATATTTGAAAAATAAGTAGGAAATAACTAAAGCTGGGTTTATTAAAATCTAATCAAATCAAATATGATAATATATATCAGTGTTAATAGTAAAAATATATATTAACTAGGAAATTCAACACCGGCTTTAAAAATTATTAATTAATAACAATAAATCCATGTCATTAAAATCAATGGGATATTTCCTAGAATCATACCAAAATTTGACACATGCCAAATTTTTACATAAATAAAGCCAGTCTGATTAGAAACACGCTCCAGTCTGCTTGATATTTCGAAATATTTAACAAATTGTTAGGAAATTACTTATGTCAAAATTAAAATTGCTAATACATTAATGTTAGTAGTAAAAAAAATTCTATATATACCTCGGCTGAGAAAGCTATTATTTACCTCGCACATTATATCCCTCGGCGCTACGCGCCTCAGGATATAAAAGTGCTCGGTAAATAATAGCTCACTTCTCACCCTAGGTATATAATGTACTATTATTTTATTAAGCAAAAAAATGTTTATTTTGATGCACCTACCACCTTTAAAAGTTTGTCAGTATATTAACGAGAAATCCTATATAATTCCCAAAGAAAAATATTTTTGGAATAAATTCCGAATTCTATTTATTGATATTTCTTATTTTTTAGGTTCAGTGACTCGAAACATGATGATCAGCTACACCAAGAATATCCTTGATACTTTAAAAAATGGTACGAGATTAAGCAGATTTGATGCTATGTCACATTGTGGTGCGAAGACGTGGCTTGTATAAATTTGGGGTATCAGTTGATAGAAAACAGTACGCAAAAATAAATTTAAATCTGCAGATGCATCAGAGATAGCCATATTCCATACCACAATATGTCATGCGTGAACTCGATGAGATTTCATCGGCTAAGTATCATTCCTCTGTAATGTTTTGTATCATTAGGAACACGCAACATTGTAAACAATTATGACCAGGGTTTTCTGACCTTTTCCCTAGGTCAGAGAGAATAAATGAATACTAAATAATGTATAGTAATAAAGATTGAAAATATATATATACTTTTAAGAGTTTTATTATGTCAGCAATAGTTTTATACCAAAAATGAAAATAAACTGAAATTATACATTAAAAATACATTCATAAATAACTATATTTATAACACTCATCGACTCTCTCCTGGCTAAAATATGACTTATCTATCTATTAGGCTCTGTTCCGTCTATTTTTTGCCTTTAGCCTCCTGACACTTCCATTCGTTCTTATTCAGTGTAGTATTCACATAGTTTTCAGAATATCAAGTGTTATACCTATCTGATGCTTGGTCCTGCAAAGTTCATCTTCAGTACACCTGCTTATGTGACATCTATCTCGATGTCAAGTTTGATTGAACACCAGTTTCTTGCCTATTACTCTTATACTTAACCAGAACTAGCTTAGACTTGAACGCATATGTCTAATTCGGCCAAAACACAGCTTTGGTATACAAATATCTATTTTACCGCTGGTTTCATTACAAAAAACTGGAGTAAAGGGTAAAATTATCTCTTGTCCAGTACACTCGTATAATACACTTGAGTACTGCCTATATTATTTTTGATTGAAGACGTATACATTTAAAAATGTCGTTTACTTAAAAATAAACATTTAATTTTGATATTTTATTTAACTCGATCAAAACATTAAATTATTATTTTCCATGGCTTATACCGGACCTGTATGTACTCTAGTAGCCATGGAGTAGCTGACAGTGTTGCCGTCAGTTGCAGCCACATATTCATTAGTGACATACGTTTTATAAATTCATCGTGTTAGAAATTTGTTGACATAAAGAGATAGAAATTTAAAGTGACGTCTTTTATTACTTCGAATGAAAAAAATCGATAATGCAATTTTCTAACCTAAAAAAAATCGCGATGATATGTCAAACAAAATTGAACTTGGCCTTAATACTAACTAGTTCTGTATCTTTATTAACATATCAACACAACCAGCACCCAAAATAAGACAATATCATTATAATACTTACAATTAATTTTAATATTATTTATATCTTCATTATAACTTATTTCTTTTTGTCTTTCAGTACATAAATTAAGTATTTTGATATCTTCTTGTACGTCCTCAACCTTTCTTTCAAAACTTATCCAATTACCTTGTATACGAAGTTTTTTGTTTCATAGTCAATAATACAATTGTATTTGTCTAATATATCAGATCCAATTACTATATCTGTAACTATACCTAGCACTACTAATAATTCCATATTAATGTCTTTATTATTTACATTTAATTCAATGGTAATCATTTTATTTGTATCATACAATTTTTTGTTATTTGCACCAATAAGATTTATTTTAGGTACTGTAATTAATTTTGTTTTTAAATCAGAATATTTGTTTAATACATCCTCTTTTAATAGAGATGCTTCTGAACCAGAATCAATTAATAAATTTATAGGTTGTCCGCTGAAAACCCTTTAATTTCCACCAAGTTTATTTGATATTCATTATTCAATTTATCATCTAAAGTTATAAATTCCCTTGGATGTTCGTAGTTACAAATATACAGATTTTTGTTTGGAGAGCGCGCGTTTAAAAATTCTGATTGTCATTTGCATATGGCATTTTGTCAAGTGATGCTGTTCTTCTCCTGTCATTTTCTTCTTGTCTTTCTTCTCTTTTATCTTCTCTTTCTAAAACTCTCTATCTCCTTTCTGCATGTTGAAAATTAATTCTTCGATTTCTTCCTTTACTTTCATTATCATTTCTACTTTCTTGTCTATTATTATTATTATTATTAAAATTTGTATTGTTAATCGTTCGACTGTTATTATTGTTATTAAATCTGTTACTATTATAATTGTATCTGTTATTGTTATAGTTATTGTTATAATTTCTCTTATTATTGTAGTTATTATTATTAATATTATTGTTATTGTTAAACCTATTGTTTCTATTTGTATTATTGTATCGGTAATTATAATGGTTCTGTTGACTATTATTTTGGTAATTGTTTCTGTTGTTTTGAAGTCTATTATAGTTATTAAAGTTATTGTTATTAGTACTGTTGTTTTGTCTATAATTCTAGTTATTATAATATGAATTATTATTTCTGTTTAATGTCAAACCTCTTTCAACTCTTAAAAGATAATTAGAAAATTGTTCGAATCGGTTTATGTTTTGCAGAGCTATTGTCTCTGCTATCTCTGTTTTATAATGCCTAGCAATTGACATTATTATTTCATCTTAACTCATAGGAGGATCAAGAAATTTGGCAACCGTAAACAATTTCAAAGCATAATAATTTAAATTTGTACTTCTTGTGTAGTCAACTATGCCAAAATATAATTTCTCTCTTGCTAGAGATTGTGAATTCTCCCCCCAAAAATAATTAGGAAACTTGGTTTTAAATTGCTCATAATTTTGTACTTCAAAAACATTACTGTTATACCATAATAATGCCTGCCCAGTTAAATTTATACGAATAAATTCTCTAAGTTCGTCCATATTGTTTATTAATTCAATTTTGTTGTTTAGCATTTGTATAAATATTTTTGGATGTAATTTATTAATGTTCCCATCAAATTTTAATAACAGTTCACTACTATAACTCGTTATTGTCCTTGTGTTGCTTTGACTTGCCAATTCTTGTTTCCAGATTTGTCTATCCTTTTCTACTTCACTTTCTACTTTCTTAATCTTTGTATTTAGTGCATTTGTTTCCATATTTATAATCTCTTCTTGCAATCTGAAACCTTCTTTAATATGTTCATCCATATTTTTGAACTTGTTATCATTTCTTCTCTTTATATCTTCTTCTAATTCTTTAATGTTCTTTTGCAATTCTCTTTTTGTCTTTAAATTTTCCTCCTCTGCTATTTTTAAATTTTCTTGTTCACTTTCCTCTAGTCTTTTTTCTATTACTTTAATGTTTTTATTGTTAGTTATTACATTCCTTTCAATTCTCTTGATTTCTTTCTCAGTTTGTTCTATCTTTGTTTCTTGTACACTTAATTTTTGGTCCATTATTATTTGTCTTTTATCTAGCTCTTGAAATTTGTTCTCAAAGTCTTGTTTTATTTCTTGTTTACTATCGTCTATTTTCTTCTCCAATTCCTCCTGATTTTGTTTCATTTTATTTTCCAATTTCTCTTGATTGTGTTTAATTTAATTTTCCAATTTCTCTTGATTGTGTTACACATGAGGAAACCGATCACTCATGCCAAGAATTCACAAAGCAAAAAAATATAAATGAAGCCATGGCGTTTCACGATTATTCCTACCATGATTGCATCATTACTGTTCCCGGATTTCAAAAACCCACCTAAAGCAGCCTTCCAAAGAGCAGCCCCCCAGATAGCGCAAATACGTCTTATGGACGTTCTAAAAACGTCCTGCTTGAACATTCAGGATATCCTTAAAACGTCCATTTCACGGATGTTTAAGGAGATTAGTGAAAATAATGAATAATTTAAAAAAAATATTTCGAAGCAAATAACCTATGAATAATAAAATTATTAAAACTTTTTCGTCAAATTCATCGCATCTCTCCTCTACTTTGCTCTTTTTAACCATGGCTGGATTGATTTGGCCATATTTGTCTTTTCAGCTGAACCTGAAAATAAATTAATCGCTTATTCAAAATGAAATGAAAATCCAATCTGTTGGTTTAAGTTTGCCCTGCTAGACATTATGAATTCACTAACTGTTTAGCTTTGTAGTATTTACTAGAAAAAACCTCTACTTTGCTCTTTTCAACCATGCCTGGATTGACAGCAGTCTGTTTTTTTTTTTAGATTTGGCTATATTTGCCTTCTCAGCTGAATCTGATAATAATTTAATCGCTTATTCAAAATAAAAGGCAGATCAATATTAAAATCCAATCTGTTTGTTTAAGTTTGCCTTGCTAGACATGATGAATTCACTAACCTTTTAGCTTTGTAGTATTCACTGGAGAACTTCCATCTTTCTCAGACATAAAAATAGTACAAACTGCAAAAATATTTATGGTAATAAGCCACAAACTCACAGAGTCAAATCACAGTAAAATGGCGGAATGATAGAACTTGTACTCGTATAATATGTATATGTATATCAACGAATCGTGAACATTTTCTTTTTGTATTAATAAAACCTGAGCCCTGAGAATATTTCAGTGCTTGAATCTAAATAAATAAAATGTCATTTGTCAACAATGTCCCTTTCTTGCAAAGAGCTTTTTCGTTTTTGTCTATTTGGCCTTCATTCAATTGGATATTGGGACAATGTCATCTTTAATAATTATTTATATTATCTCATTATATATGTTTTTTATATAATATAACCAAATGATACAATGCGAATGTGAATCCATGGAAATTTAGTAAAGCACGTAGAATTGACGTTCTGCCAATATATATTTCTTGATGTCCTGAGGATTTACTAAACTGAATATACTTAAAACGTCCAGAATTGGTCCTGGACGTAGAGACCATAAATGGACATGTAATGGACGTCCTTAGGACGTCCTGTGCTATCTGAGCCATTTCTTTCCAGTTATAAGTATATATCCCTAATCAGCCATCCAATAACTCAATCAACAACACCTTGAACAATAGCCCCTCTCCTAGACAGACCTATAGCTGTACAATATCGTCTCCCAAGTGCAGACGTCCAACAATTCTTCAAAACCAATCTCTACTCTCTCGACTGCTCATAATGATGCTCTATTCAATTCTTCCTCCAGAACAACAAGGCAGGGTTAAGTAACACAAAGGCAACCATTTTTAAAAAAAAATTTCACACCTCTTCTTTTGTCCTGAAACAAACATACAACACAATCAAGAAGACTGTGACATGGAAAGTCATTCCATCTGCCACTCCTTTACCTTTCGACATAAATGACGCACCCAGTGCAAACTCTCATACCCCAAACATCCACAAATATTATTTCAACACACAGTCAGATGAACAATAACACCACGACCCACCCAAACTTCACACTCCACAATCACACAAGATTCAAACATAACATCATGCAATGGAACATACGAAGCCTTTAAATTAATAGAGATGTCCTAACTCCACTAATCAGAGATAATCATATTGACATCATACTTTTAAACGAAACCTTCCTATCCGTAGACAAATCTGCATACATAAAATGGTTCAGCTGTTACAGAAAAGATAGATATGATGGGTGTGGTGAAATAGCCACATTCGTTAAGAACTCTATTCCTTGCAAATGTCTCAAATTGGACATTGCTCTCCCCCAACATGTCCAAATACTGGTAATCGAAACATAGCACATATTTATTAAAAATTTATATATTCATCCCGATATTCAGTTTCCTGTCAGAACTTTTAATCATATTCTCTCGAAACAACCCACAAACCTTTCCTTCTCATGGGTGACCTCAATGGCCAGAATCAAATTAGGGGTTCTGGTAGAAAGAACAACAATGGTCATCTTATTTGGTATTTCATCTCAAACCATAAGGTTATCTTAAAGGAGGTTGTCTTTGGTATCTGGTTTTCTCAGTGTCTACTGTCTTCTTCTTTTGTCTCGAGAATCGATCGGACTGTACTGTAGACTGCTTTCCATCCTGCTTCAGAATCCAGTAAGCTGACTGTCAAATTTTCTGGGTTAAAGGTATACCCCATTGCATCTTCGAATAGTCTTCGTTGATGTTCCCACTTAGAGCATATAAATAGGGTGTGTTCCGCATCATCTATTTCTTGACCGTACCTACAACTGTCGATTGCTGCTCGGTTCCGTTCAAAAAGGTAATTGTTAAAACCTCCATGACCTGTAAGGCCCTGGGTCAGCCAGTAGTCCACCTCGCCATATGTTCTATTCATCCAGTTTTCAATGCTGGGAATAAGCCTCCAAGTCCACCTCCCTTTACTGCTCCGGTTCCACGAATCCTGCCACTGCTCCATCAGGTTTTCTTTGGCAACTTTTTTTGAGATACCTTGATATGTTTTATCTATCTATCTATCTATCTATCTATCTATCTATCTATCTATCTATCTATCTATCTATCTATCTATCTATCTATCTATCTATCTATCTATCTATCTATCTATCTATCTATCTATCTATCTATCTATCTATCTATCTATCTATCTATCTATCTATCTATCTATCTATCTATCTATCTATCTATCTATCTATCTATCTATCTATCTATCTATCTATCTATCTATCTATCTATCTATCTATCTATCTATCTATCTATCTATCTATCTATCTATCTATCTATCTATCTATCTATCTATCTATCTATCTATCTATCTATCTATCTATCTATCTATCTATCTATCTATCTATCTATCTATCTATCTATCTATCTATCTATCTATCTATCTATCTATCTATCTATCTATCTATCTATCTATCTATCTATCTATCTATCTATCTATCTATCTATCTATCTATCTATCTATCTATCTATCTATCTATCTATCTATCTATCTATCTATCTATCTATCTATCTATCTATCTATCTATCTATCTATCTATCTATCTATCTATCTATCTATCTATCTATCTATCTATCTATCTATCTATCTATCTATCTATCTATCTATCTATCTATCTATCTATCTATCTATCTATCTATCTATCTATCTATCTATCTATCTATCTATCTATCTATCTATGACGACATCATAGCACCACATAGTCTCACCTTTAGTTTTGTATTTTACGTCATTTTAGTTTAACGCTTCTTCGATCATGTATTGTTTACATAAACAATTGTCGTATAATAATTAGGTCCATAATCGCATGCACAACAAACGATGGTACCAGCAGAGGTTGCCAGTGTCTGTTACGATTAAACGTATAAGGATAATAATGATTAGTTCCCAATGTTTTAAGGTTCAAGATACTTAATATGGAGCTTAATATTTAACAGTTCATTCAAGAATCTGGATCATATTCATCAAATTTCTCATTTAATTTGTTTCTGGTTCGAATCGGTGTTTAAATTAGATGTTTTTAGATTTTGTTCACTAGGATATATCGGTTTAACCATTTAATACTATATTTTAACTGAACATTTGGCAACCCTGTTTGTGTATGTTTTTAAAAGTGTTGTTATATGTTTTATTTTAGTGGAATATTCTTGTTTTATTTATTTATATAAAAGAAATTATCTACAAACGTGATATACATTACAAAATAGTAAAGAAATGCATAGTTTTTCGAACATTTTGGACCAAAACCACCCAAAACCAATGCTCGCTATTTTCACAGGTAGATTATGTCAAAATAAATCTCGGGAAATGTAAATAATGTAGATATCCATGGGCGTAACAACTGTGCTAGGGTTTTATTTATTTCTTGATATAAAAATACCTAATTGTAGAAACTGGTTATTTTATGGTATATACATTTACAGGTTTCCGCGAGACATTGTCCAATGTCATTGTGGATGAACAACTTGAAAATAAATGAGGAAGATCTCAAAACTGAAAGATGCCAAAGTTTGTTCAGATCACTTTTCACATGAAGATTTATTTAGCTATAATAATCGAACAGTTTATTTGAAATCCAATGTTTTGTCAATAGAGTAAGTAAACAAGTGTCTTTATAAATATACATATTGATATAGGTAAAAGGTAATTTATAAGTATTTATTGCAAACGTCTACTTACACCTAGTTAAACAATTCTTTTTTGAAACCAAGTGTTATTGAGGTCTAAAATACTGTGAAAAATAGCTTAGAACTGTTGTCTCCCAGTTGTAGTTTAATAAACACAAAGCAAACTCTTTTGATTGTACTAAACCCATTATTGAAAACTTATAATTTTTTTGAGTACATACTTCGGGAAGTAGTATAGAAAATGTATATGGAAACGTATGATGATTATATTCGCTTAGTGCAAAGTCATGGTAGGGGAAGCAAAAGCGATCTAGCGCAAGCTGCAGATAATTCGACCACTTTAGGGCTATATTTTGTAATTTTGGCGTATCAAATACACGTATACATCTTACTTTTTTTTGCAAAAAAGAAGTAACAATGTAATAAGCAACCGTATTCATTTATTTATTTTTGTCTTCTAAAAATTAAGTTTTCACTTCTTTTACAAAATTAAATTATTTTGTAATTTATTCTTTTTTAAATTTATTCGGGTTCTGTGAATAAGAAAAGGAAACATGAATCCACGTCCTGCACCAATGTGAGAGCCTAACTAGATTGAGGTTTCTAATACTAGATGAAGAAAAGCCAGACACATGTAACTACATGCATGGGGATGCCACTGTCAAGGAAACTAAGTCTTAAAAAAATAGTCCAAGCTTAGATGACATACTCAAAAACAAACGGAATCCCACAATAGATCTGAAAAGGTCGCGGTGGACACGGACAAATAATGTCAAATTCCTTTTAAGTCTAATATCTAAGGTTTGTTCTAACACAATAGCAAATTGGTTTACGTACTGTCGGGATTCTGCGCAGTCTAGATTTGATGTTCCAACAAACATCGGACTCAAAACTGTACAAAAACCTAGTGTTCCAACATACTCAAACCTAATCACAAACCAGTTTCTGTACTGTCAAATCAGTTCCTGGGTCTGAATAGGAACGAATTGTCAAGACATGCGCAAAACGAAAGTTAGCTCGTAAATAAATCACGACCAACTCTGGAAATGTCGTGAATATATTCGTAGTCTCGGTCGTAATTTAGTTTTTATTCATTATCATTATTTATTGTATATTATTTTATGAGTAATGAGTGTAGAAAGTGAAAAGAACTATTATTCTGACTTAGATACAGTAAAAAATAAAATAAGTTAATGTACTAACCAATCGAATAATCAAAATTTATAAATCTTTTAATGAGTTTTAATTTTTTATCAAATTCAAAAACACAACCAAGTTCCGAATTCAGTCTCAATCATCGACAGGTCATGGACTGGTCGTCGACTATCAGTCGTCGATAATAAGTTATGGACTGATTTGTGTATGGTTCCAAGATTGTTGTTGGAACAAACCTCATATCTACCCTTATTTTTGACAAAAGCGTTGTGACATGGCACTCATATTTTGGTAAGCCTTTTTTGTACAATTAGCTATCGTGTCGGAATTTTTAATAATTTTTATGTAAAAGTATTTAGTATTCTAAGAAATTCTTCATATATTCGTTTAATTGGGCATTTAGAAGCAAAATATTGTTTATTATTCGCGCTCATAAGGAGCCTATATGTAATAATTGTAAATGGTTACAACGTTGCCAACTATAAGTTAAAATGTTGAATATTGTATAAAATCATGAAGTGACTCTTCTTTCGAAATATCAGAATTCAATTTCAAGACAAAATATTTAAAACGATAAACCCCCTTGCATTATGGAGGAACATAATGATGTTCTCATATGCGCGGGGTACTGCCTAAATATAACCAATGGGTTTTGAATTGTAAACAATTTTAATGCAGGTAAATATACTAAATACTTATGGTATCTAATACCGACCAATTTTAAATGAGTTGTTTACATGTAGTAATTATTAAGGTAGTTCACGCGCGACAGTCGTACACAAAAATATCGCCAAAAGTTTAGGATTCTCAATGCTGAAAAATGTTATTTTTGTAAGAGACTGAACACTTGTAAGCTTATGTACGGATAAGTTATTATTTCAAGTAAAATCCATCTGGCAACGTCACAAATATATGAATGGTATGCTATAAAGTGTATACCTATAGAAATTTGTGACTTCCTCATACTAATTTTAAGGGTTTGTTTTCGTTCAAACTGAACCATCAATTCCAGTTCTCAAATACAGTAGACAAATTAATTTTTCAAGAACACGTCACGAGGTTACAACAACCTCTTAGCTGATCCAGTGTAATTCAGTGATTCTGATCTAAATGTTGCCAAGTTGTAATCATTGCACCTCACTATATGCGTCGACTGCTTTAACAATATATTAATTTTTAAAATCTATATCTTTTTACCAAAACGGTCAAAAAATTTAGCGTTTTTTTAAAAAATTTTATAACTTCTTGATTTACATTACATTAGTTTTTAAAAAATATAGAAAGAACCGTTTTCGAGAGATCTTGAAATAAATGCATTGCTTGTGTATATGACAGGCTTCAAGACTGTTAATTATGCACAATTTTATTGTTAATATCTCGTTTCACAGACGGTCAAAAAAATTTTTTTTTGTAGTTACGTAAAAGACACTTTCATTAACCTTATATTTTAATTTTATTGAATTCTTAAGAAAAGCCGTCTTACGAATGAACTGCTTTAAATATTATTTTAAAAAAATGAAAATAAATTTTGAAGCTTATTTTTAATTATATATAATATGTACCTATTTATTGTGGGTTTTTATTTGCATTTAAATTTTTATAAAATAGCCATCTATCCAAATAAAACCATTTTAAATAAGGAATTCTTATTATAGGTATTTAAAAATATCAGAAAATTTCAATCGACGCTACCCATTTTAAATTGGTCAGAATACTTAATGCATTATCAGAATTGTTAAAATAGAGAACAAACGCAATGCCAATATTTCTTCTGTTCTATCTAACTTGTGTACGGCAAAATTTTGCTACAGTACTTTGTAAATAATAAAGTTCATTAATCTCCGTATTTGTGTAGGTATAACTATTTTTGGTTAATAAATAAAATGCTTTAATTGGTCTTTACTTTATTTCATAAAGGAAGGTATGTAGTCAGAAATATGTATAATAATCTTGCTTCGCATATAAAACGGGTTCTTCATAATATTTTTCTTTTTTCTTTTCTCCTTCATCAGTCAAGCTTTATAGTAGGTATATTTACTCAAAATGTATACAAATTGTTTAAAGTACAAAATTAATAATCATATAAAATTAAGTAAGTAATGTACAAAATGACAAGCCTGTGCATGGTTTATGTAGTATCACAATACTGTGAAAAACTATTCTTACACTGAAAGTTAAAAGTATACGCTATAAAACAGTGTTTTTAAAATCATGTCCATCCGCTTTCATCTAGCATTTTATAGTAATTAACAATATATAACCCCTTCCATACGGTACGGCACTACAAAGTTCTTCGTTTGTGTACCTTTCCTCTCTTCCCGTCTAGATAATCATTAAACCAACTACTTCCACAGGTAAGGCGTATCTATCCTAATCAATACATGATCGAATCTTCTTAGTCAGTTTTATTTGAGGTTAGTCAAGTGTCAATGTCGGAAATCAACGTTATAATAACATCATACACACTATGATCATGGTCGATGGCCGTATGCACTAGCGCCCTATCTATTGGAACCAATGGATGAAGAAACAAAAAAATTATTATTATTATTATTATTATTATTATTATTATTATTATTATTATTATTATTATTATTATTATTATTATTATTATTATTATTATTATTATTATTATTATTATTATTATTATTATTATTATTATTATTATTATTATTATTATTATTATTATTATTATTATTATTATTATTATTATTATTATTATTATTATTATTATTATTATTATTATTATTATTATTATTATTATTATTATTATTATTATTATTATTATTATTATTATTATTATTATTATTATTATTATTATTATTATTATTATTATTATTATTATTATTATTATTATTATTATTATTATTATTATTATTTTTGACGACGATAGAAGGATGAAGACATGACGGGGACGAGACGTCAAGACTAGCATTACATTTTGTTATCGATATTGCTTTTGCTTTGGATTTTTTAAAATAAATTGTTTTTCCATATTCAGTTTCTGATTCATACCATGGACGTTGCTACCTACACTATCAATCCTCAATGACGGCTCTCCCACAAGAATTCCCCTTCCTGGGACAAACAAAATTTGCCCAGGATGTAGCTGTTTGTTCTTGTTCCATTGCCCCTGACTGCAATTGGAGAGTCCTCCAAGAAACAGACTCTAGCATAAAACATTCACTCGCCAGTTAATAACAAAATACTTACCAAATACAATTTTAAAAAGGCCAACTGGAACCTTTACCAGGAGACCTAGATAACTCGCACTTTCCTCCATGAAATACTCAGATTTCACAGAAATTATTCAGAATGCTTTCGACGTTGTTATTCCTCACAAAAAAACCCTTTTCCAATAACAAGCCCTATTTCCCCTTGTGGGATCAGGAGTGCTCGAATATGATACAGACAAAAAAAGGCATTATATCCGCTCTCCTATGGTCGAAAACCTCATCACCTTCAGAAAAACTCTGAAACAAAAGAAAAGAGAGTTTCCATATGTTCACTGAAAATTTAGCACTGGGCACACCGATCAAAAAAGTCTGGGATTCAATAAAACGTTTTTCTAATGGCATCGACAACAGCAACAAAATAAGTAACCCACCTTTAGACATCTTTTCAAACCTGTTAAGCAAATTAACCCAAATCCCCCTAAACAATAGGACAATGATACCAGAAACATTTGAAAACTATATCTCTCAGCCCCCTTCTTATTAAATG
This sequence comes from Psylliodes chrysocephalus, assembly GCA_927349885.1. Taxonomy (NCBI): domain Eukaryota; kingdom Metazoa; phylum Arthropoda; class Insecta; order Coleoptera; family Chrysomelidae; genus Psylliodes; species Psylliodes chrysocephalus. The sequence goes on from OV651817.1 coordinate 27,066,696, forward strand.
AGCTTACCTTTGCAACTCTTCTTCAGGGTTAGATTCTTTCTCATATACTATGCTGTATAATCTTTCCAGAAAAGCACTTTTATTCTTACTAAAACTGTTTAACAACATACTCAGCAACAATACTTAAATTCCTGGTGACTGGAAAAACTTTTTAATCATCCCTATCCTCAAAAAATCTGCTGACCCCAATGAAGCAACCAGTTGGCGAACCATAGCCCTAACCAGCTGCATCTGTATAAGCTGGAAAAAATTATCAAAAGATTGGTTCTTGGAAAATTCTTCTAAATTAAACCCTCACCAAAATGGCTTTAGGAATGGAAGAGGTGTGACAATGTAATTTTGTGTACTCGAAAATCTCCTGTGCCCTCTCTAACATCAAAAACCCTATCGTAGTGTTCCTAGACATCAAAGGGGCTTATGATAATATATTCGTGTTCGCAGTCTACTCTTCTTTACAATTTCTCAACTTACCCAAGGATATATGCGACTTAATCCTATCCCTTCTCAACGATAGGAACATAACATACATAAAATCGCCACAAGAGAAAAAAATTCTAGGACCTGGAGTCTCCTGCAGAGGTGTACCCCAGGGATCGCCCTTAAGCCCATTATTGTTCAACATCTCATGCAACGTTTTTCAAAACCTTCCTTAAAGCATCCAAATAACTGGCTTCGCCGATGACTTCGCCTTAATATGTGCCCAAGATTCCATCCAAGAAATCATCAACATCCTCAACACTGCTTTATCTAATATTTCTGATCAACTTTCTAATATAGGCCTATCTCTTTCGTCCAGTAAATGTTCAGCTGTTCTATTCAAAAAGGGGCAAAAACAAAATCCAAACACATTCATTCGCATCAATCGTAACGTTTAAGAAATAATGCATTGAAAGTAGTTTCATGAGTTATTTCTATTTAATGTTCACAAATACATATTTTTATTGCAATTTTGGATTCAGCAGTTACTAAAACCAGAGGGCAAGGACACGTAGAAACTTATAAAAAGATGTTCTGTTGTCATAATTTCCAATACACTCGCGAAAGAATTCGCATAATATGATGGTCAGAGATAAGGGAGATAAAGATAGGAAACGCCCATAAGAAGCCAATGCTTAACAACGACCAGCTTTATCGCAGTTAACATCTGATCCACTATGTGGCGCTTATATCGATATCAAACAACGCAGCGGGAAATTTAAAAACCTTATAATAAAGGTTGCATAAATATCGACTGCACTCTCATGTTCTTGTAAATAAACAATGTAATTACGCTAAATTATTTATTAAAAAAATACACTTACAGTCTATTTCGATTAATTATTGTAAATCTATATTCATGACAAATATTTTTTAATTTTTGATTGTTATTTGTAACACTGCATTTTTGTTTTCATTTTGGTTTCTTATTTAAAAATGTTGAGTGCAAATTCAATAATGGGAATTCAGATATTTTTCTTCCTATATCAAATCTTTTTTAACGTTTTAAAGCCATTTTCTTGTTCTAAAACAATAAATAATACATAAACACCTGCTTTGTGACAAACGTTGAGTACTATTTGTGTTACTTACATGAATAGATCTTACCTATTTTGGTTAGTTAAAGAACGCCACATTGGGGTTGTTAAATTTGTTCATGTGGCATGTGTTACTAATGCAATACTTTTTCCCGACTTATTGTAATATTACAAAATATAATTATTGTCCTTAAATTTCACACAAAAACAGCCACAACTATTTCGCTTACTTCATTTAGAGGATAACACAATGATGAAATTAAAATTTAAATTCAGGATTCTTCGGTATACATAAAACTGACATTTATATTTACAAACTGTCCACGTCTGCTGTCTGTCTCAGTGTTGACAACCGTACTATTTAAATCGTATTTATACGATTTTTTAACTCTCTGTACGATGTACGATTGCATCAGTGAGATCGTACGTAAAAATACGATCTTCTCTTTTTAGTAGCTTTATTTAAATATCAGCAACAACTTCAGAACATAAAACAATAAAAATCAAAAACTACTTGCAAAGATTTATAGGCCGTTCTCGTTGTAAATATTTTTATAAATAGATAAATAAATTATTATGCCAAAGTTTTTTTTTATTTTTTTCATTCCACTTAAGTTATATTATGCTATGCAGGTATCTATTGTACAATTTTTTTTGTCGAAATACCATTTTGCTACTCTACTTGTACGATCTCTAAAAAAAAACATTTGGCAACACTGGTCTCTCTGAGACGCTAGATGACGCCATCGTTGCTGCGGTCGTTCGTTTCCAATCTTTATGTCCCTAATCTCTGATGATGGTATGAAAGAAAATGGTAATTTAAAGAAACAATGAGCTGTTTTTTGTTTATATGTAGGTAGAGGGGTCAATGCTTATTTTTATAATAGTTAATAAAATTATATTTAGAAGTTTTACTTTTTTAACTATCAGTTTTGCCCGATCAGACTTTTGTGAAAAGATTGATTTAAGACTTAATATTCGTATAAAATGTAATGTCTATTTAGCTGCTGCTGAGACCGATTACAGCGCTGCGTAAAAAGTAAGCAAAATAACCATAATAAAATGGCTGAGAAGATCGACAGAAAGGAGTGCGTATAAAACCAATACATGCTTGATATTATTTATGACAATAAAAATATGTCTTTTTTGTATAGCTTTTGGACAATTTATGGACATCTATTGGACATCACCACCTACATTTATAAGAAATAAAATAATTGCATCTAGAGTCCATATACCCAGACAGCACACGACATCTTAAAGACGTCTGTTTTATGTCGTAGTTATAACTGAACGCCTAAAGACCTAAAAAAGACGTTGTAAAGACGTCTTTATAAAGACGTCTTTTAGGACACATAAATAGACGTCTTAAAGACGTCTTTTAAATGTCTATCTATTTAAAAAAATATAAAAAATAATAGTAACATTAAAAAAAGTACTGGCTTACCTGTCATTTCTAATTTCACAAAATATAATTTTTTTTTTAATTTTTTTTATTAATTTACATAATTTACTTATTTTTTTTATTTATTCAGGAGCATTTGTTCATTAGAGTAAGTAAATATTTGATAACATAAAAATAATAATGATAAATATAACTCTAAATAAAATTAACAATTAAAACATATTAAGAAAAATTGAATTACGCGCTCTTTCAACTTGACCGGAACTTGGTTCAACGATCGAAGCGAATGTTTTTATTATGCTTTGTCTTTTTTCAACAGTAGAATTTAAACAAGGACGTGTATCTGAATATAAGTATTATTGGGGTTCCGTGGTTCGTGGCGTTATGCGTTGTCCTTTTGTTGTCATTTGTCGTTGATGTTGAAGATGAAAGCCGAGAGGTTAGTTTTTGCACAGACCTAGTTTTTGTTCGTTATTCGTTGATTTTTTTATTTGTGTCTTGTGCCGTGGATTACTGTGAATTTATAAGCATAAAAGTTTACTGCATATACTGAAAAACCAAATAGAAGAACCCTTATTAGTGTTTTAAGTACGTCTAGGCGTCTAGAGCTGACTTAGAAGCTTCATCGGATGTAAATTATCTGCATTAGAGTTGAAATTACAGGAAGATTGCCATTCTTTGACCGCCCTTAACCCACACTATCTACTGAAAATCCTATTTAAGCGAATTTGACAGAGTGAGATATAATGCATAATATTTTACACAGCGCAGTTAAAATTATTGCAACCCAGACTGGCTCAGAAGAGCATCAGACAGAAGATTCACCACTAACGGAGGAAGAATCAAAAAAAAAAAAAAATAATTTGTAATATTACTTATTTTTACGAAATGTTTCCGTATTTTGTTAATAATCATGTTTATAGAAAATATGTGTTTTATTTTGTATAGAAAAAATTTACAGAAGCTTTTAAAACTAAATCCGATAGTACGTCTTAACAATGTCGAAAAACAGACATATTCAAGATGTCTTAAGAACGTTACCTTTTGTCTTTTGTCTTATAAATGTCTTTAAGACGTCTGGCCGGCGTCATAAGACGTCTTATAGACGTCTGTCATGTCTCTGACAGACGTCTTATGGACGTCTTAAAGATGTCTCTAGAGTCCAAATGGACGTCCAGGAGTGGGACATTTGTATAATCCAATGGATATCCATTGGATGTCCTGTGGTAAAATGCTCGACGTCTTTGGACAAGCCGATATGTTCATCAATGGACTTCCGATGGACATCCAATGGATGGAGAGATGCTGTATGGACAGTTTGTTTTTGACGCCCTTGGAACTAGTGCTAGTGCTTCAATAATTCTGTTTTCTTGAATCATCTCACATTCATGGAACAGGGAAGTGTGACTAGTACATAATAACTCTAAAGCCTCCACCTATGACTTATCCTTGTTGATTTTCCAACCATCCCATGCATCTTTGCTTATCTCTCTATAAAGTCTGCAATATTCTATAAGGATTTCAATTCTATCACAGAATTTCTTATAGCAATTTTTTTTGTAAGGTCCTCATTCCACCAGATAGTGTCTCGATCTTTTTCCTCATTTTTATAAGACAGTTTTATTAAATGTGTTGGTTAGAAACATTAACTCAACTTCCACTGAATTCTTCGGTGTCGAAAACCTTCCAATTACAGGTTATGAGATTACGAAATATCTTCGTTAAACAAGATATGCTTACCCAGCTAGCACATAATGTTGCCAAGCCTTTCGGCGATGTTGTATTAACGCCCGTATGCACCGTACACGTTTAATCCAGATTAAGGGTTTAATCGCGTTTAGTACCATTTTTAGCTATGCACCGTAATAAAAATCATTCTTAATCCGATTTTATTCTAATCCGTCAATATCGGAGGATTAAATTATTTAAACGAGATTTTCTAACGTCAAAAAGATGTCAACGGTTTGTAAGTGTATTTGGAACTTTCTATTTTTGTCACGTGTATTTATTTTATTTAAATTTTATTAAAAAACGGAAATAGTTTACCAGCTTTTCCTGGAAGGTGACAAATATTCTAATACGATGGGCAATTTTGTAATTTTTAAGAAGTTTTTTATATAGTTAGATGGCATTTCCAGATATGTTGAAAAAGGTAAAAATAAGTAAGCAATACATATATTATTTATGTGATATTTTCCACTTTTAACTACTGAAAATATGTCATATTATCTAGTTTTGAACATGCACAGTATAGGGACAGTATTCACAGGTATATCGTTTTGCATAGAAAAGCTTGAAATACAGCAATTTGTATGTATTACGTTAATTGTCACAAATTTTATTGGTTTTGCCATCTAAGCATAGAATTATTTTTTAAATTCATTTGACATTCTTTATTACCCTGCGTAAAATTCAATATGCAGTGTGTTTATGGTTTTGGTACATTTAAAAAAATATGGCTTCTATCTTCAAACGGCCTCTTATCCTTTGGCATACATTTCTCCTACTCAAATCTGAAGTTTTCTTCTTCTCTTTTTTTCTGAAATTTATAAAAAATCCAGTGTTGTCAGATTACTAGACTCGATTATCTAATCCTTAGCCGGTGCATAGAAAATAACCACTAGTCATTTAAACGAGATTTACAAATCTGGATTAAATTTTAAAACGGTGCATATGGGCGTAAGGGAACCTACTAACATTACTATACAACGTAAATGCAACGTTCATGAGAAGTTGTTGAGGGAAATCAAAACCTCGCAAAACTTCTATTTGTTATTTACCTAGTTAACCTACATGTTATGTTAACACAACATAATAAAGTAATTTGCTAAAAAAGTATCCACAAGAAGTACTGTGAACATCACAATCTGATTAGGAACGTTTATGTCAATTGTCACTTGTCAATTTTTCTTGTCATATGTCATATTTGTTTTTTTAGCTTGTGTAGAATTTATTTTATAATTATTATTTAAACATTTGAGTAGAATTGGAAAGGATCCTCTATAAAATAGAAAACTATTTTCTGAACCATTTTCTTCGTTTTAGATTACAGTGCCTGTTGTAAATTTTATCAAAATGTCCGGGAATATCTGATAACTTTTTTAGAAGCTAGATAGAAGGACTTGGTCTATGAAATTATAAAATAAGGACCTCTTTTTTTGGAAGCTCGACAGAAGGACTTTGTTTATAAAATTATAAGCTAAGCACTTTTTTTAGAAATTTCACAAAGATCCGGTTTTTGTGAAATGAAAAGGTGGCAACCCTAATACAAAATGGTTTAACTACAATAAAAACAAATAATGGTAGATAAACATCGGTAAACGAGAAGATTAACATTTAACTAAATGTCTAGTTACATTTTACTTATAAATACTTACGAAAGAGATATACAAAACTAAGTTGCCACGTTACTGGCCTATCCAAGGATGTAAGCTTTTTCCCTAGCTGGCTCTTAAAATTTAATTATTTGGAGAGTGAAGGGATTAATAAAAGTATATCTAACTGTGATTTGATATAATCTCTTTTAGCTTATTCACAATTTACCTTGTGGTTTATAATCCCCTACAAATGGTTAATAAAGCTGTTAATGTGTTGATGGTATTAATGATACAATACAATTTAACTTATGGTCCCCCTTTTAGTACTAGAAGGTGCACAGGTGAATTTACATATTTAATTTTTCAAGTTTATCTGCTATAGTTTATATTTATTTTAGGAATTAATCGAAACGAGCCACTACTTCTAAATCTGGAGAAATAGAAAAAGATAGTCCTTACTTGTGGCTGAGAAGTTATAAATCTTACTGCAATCAAACTGGTGATCGTTCAGGATGCGGTAATAACTGATGATGGCTCCTGGAGGCGCCAAAGCCTCAGCAAGGGGCTGCAAGTGAATAGCAGCTATATAAATTGAGATTCCTATGCATGTCGCTAACATATGTGTTTTAGGTAATATTTCAGTTCAACAAAAGACCCACTAAGTTATTAAATAAATAATTATTCATTAGATAATTACAGTAAATGATAAATAAAGGCCTAAAATAAAATAACACTATTGGTATGTGATTTTAGGGAAGCATGGAGAGGTCGATCACAAATGTTAAGGGCCCTTCTTTTACAAGAAACAAAATCCAAAATATGTGATTCCACTTAAACAAAACGTTCCTTGTAAGAATTGAGATGATGGTTTACTTAATGGCTAATTAAATCTGAAAATTCGATAACTTAAACCCAGGTGGTTCAGAAAGAAGCCATTTTCATTAACCGGTCAGACATGAGAATACAAAAAAAAAGTATCATAAAAAGTGGTCAGTGGTCAATCCGTGTCCAAATAAGATGTATTTAAATTGTCCTGGTTGCTGTACCTTGATGGAATTTTAATTAATTTAAAATATTTAAAAAAGAAGAGAATTGTTAACAGAATGACTTTAACATAACAAAGATAAACAAATCATTGAGATTTTATGGAAAATCTATCCTAGACAAACTAAATTAATAATTGCATATCTCTAATATATTTAAAAAGGGTAACCAATTATATTTTTAATGATATTTTGTTGGAACAACATTTTACTCCTCTTAATGTATTTTAAATCGATTTATATTTTGTATTGGTTTTAGTATTACAACTGAAGTTATTAAGTACTACCTAGAGAAAAAGAGGACGAATTAAAGATTATGACTAAATCTATGGGTAAGTTTTATATTCCTTATTGATAGTATTATAACTATTGTTTATAATTTTTAGGCCTTAGCTACGCAGATGTACCTGAAACAGGAATTAATATTGTAATATATCGTATTCCCTAAATAAATACGTATAACCAAGATGTCCTTCTCTTTTTATCCTAAACTATTACTAAGGACGTAACAAACTTCTGGGTAATAATATACTTAATCGAACTAAAAATACATTTTAAAAATATGTATTGTATTTTAGATTTCCTATGTACCTGAAGCCATTCTAGAAATTTTAGAAGCAAAATAAATACTACAGACTTATCTAGAGAAGAATATATAACACCTAAAATTTTATAAAAAGTGAATCTACAGCTAGGTAAATGGTACGTCTATATATTGAAAAAAAAAACATCGGATTCAAGCAAGTGCAAAACTAGAAGAAAATTTGAGAAAAATCACAGACGATGCCCTCGAGCATACATCAGAATATCTTGCTAAAAAACATTAGTTGTTTTTTTATAAAATCTTCATACTAACTTGGAAATCTATAATTAAGCATAAAATTTGTAAAATTCAATACACTAACATTGGATGTTTTATTTAAAACAACAAAGTAAGACAAAATTATCTAAAAATAAGTGCAACGATTTAAACTTGAGCATATTTTTTTAATTTCTATATAATTTCCTTCAATAATAGTTAAACAAGTAGAATCTCTTTTTTATTCAATATGTTGTGGAAAAGTAAAATCATTTTATATAAAAATATAATTGATCCTCTTCTCATAAATTTTCATATATTTATGTTACATTATAGCATGAATAAAAATATTTCCAAGCCACATGTAGTTAGAATAAAATAATTTTTGTTCACCTTTGCATAAATAATAAACTAACAAAATAAAAATATATAAATATCTATATAAAAAAAGTTAAAAGGTTTGATTTTAAAAAGATGATATATATCTCTTTGAGTACAGGTAAGCAATATAGAAACTCAGCTATCTCGTATAATATAAACCTAGTCATTGTTGCAATCATCTATTATTCATAGATCCAGTTTTTTAGCATCATACAATTGCCATCTTGAAACGTACCTTATATAAATATACTTTTGTACAATCGTTCACTGTTTAAGCTTCTAGTGAACCTTTGCAATATTGACAGGTGGCTTCTACTATCGCACATGTCTAACTGCGTTTGTGATATACCTATCTCTACTTTTGTGATATTTCTACTTGATTTCAAGAGCATTTTAATAATAAATGTATATAAATATTTTGTTTTATTTGAAATTTCCATGTCTCGATTGAGTTTTTACCATACCTCAATTTCAGCCTCTCTGTATTATATTGCACAAAGAACAATATAGTGTGTCCATGGATGGACTTAATTATACTTGTAAAAATATTTATTTTAAATTAAAAAGTTATTTTTCATAATTTCTAATGTGAATCGAATTTATTTAACAAGTAAAAGAAATTATGAAGAATTACTTTTTTAATTTAAAATAAATATTTTCACAAGTATAGTTAAGTCCATCCGTGGACACACTGTATAATGCTGGAGAACTAATTCACATTATAACATCTATAGAAAGTTTCAGAGCAACTTTCAGGGTAAGTACCTTAAAAGTCCTAATGTAATGTTTTCCGAACTTCACTTTGTAACCTCTGTGAGATGTGCTATAAAAGTCTTGACGTTGCGGACATTCGGTGGTTGGAGGGATATTAGGGTTACATTAAAAGTACATCGCATGTGAGCTTAAAGAGCCTAAAATTGCAGCTTATCTACCTAGATGGGATGTTTTTGTGCTAGCTGGGTATGGTCGGAAAGTTAAACTTCTTTTGAGTCGTTTCACTTCCCCGCCAAAAAACACTCGTTGTGTAACAAGAGTTGTATTAATTACCTTCCCTTCGCACAGATATTACGAAGGTTCATTTCCAACGTTTGTCACTTCACTTTACTGGATGCAATAAATTCTAGAATCGCTTCTCCTCGGTTATTAATGTCACTGCTCCCCCATTCTATATTTTTATTTTATTTTTATTTTGTTCTATATGGTGAACATTAGCGTCACATCCCAAAAGTAGTTCAATTTTGTTTTTTTCACAGTGACTAACAATCACATTTTCCTAATCTAGGTTGAGGGATAACGTCACTAGGTGTTCTGTACAAATTTCTCATAGTGGAAACATCTTCAAGCTTCTCTTTGCAATAATGCATGTTCTCGGGTGTCCAGATGTAGAGTAAATCGAGTCATAGTTCCGTCATATGTGTTACACTCTAATTAGTCCTTTGTTTACAGGAGTTTCTTGGTTTAGAGCAGTTTAATGTCTTGTTTTATTATATATCGTTGTACAACAGCTGTTGCTGCCCAACAGTGATGTATATTTGCTTGGCTCACATTCATTTACTTTACTGTAAATACGCTTTCCAAGTGTCACACTTCCGCCAATAATTAATTTAAAAACAGGGATAAGAACCCTGAACTTTTATTTTGATGGTCTCTTATGACGAAAATACTAATACGACGACGATAATTTAATAATAATACAGATTTCCGATGACAAGAATGACTATTTGTATTTTTAATTTTATTGTCTAAATTGCCTACGTGTTAAACAAAAATGTTTCTTCTACACTCACAAGGATATTAGCTTATCTACGCACAGACTAGAAAACGAAAAAGTAATGAGATTACGCTCAAAACTGAACTGAATATTGTTTAACGTTGCAGTCGCCGCCACACTGGGGCAACAAGCCCTCAAACTTGGCAATAAATAAAAAAATTAAATAGCATATACACTCTACCTCATATTTTTTTCTTATATATTACTGTCCACTACATAATAAAACGAACAAGTGCGATCTTCTGTCTCACGCGTTTCATCGCCACCTTCAGTCAAAGTTACTTATCTGAGGCGAGTATATATCATAGAAATAGTAGTATATATTCATTGTTATTTTGTAGTTTTTTAACTTGTTTTTGTACTGTGATTAGACTGTATTTTGATTTTTTTTTTTCAAATTTCCACCATGGAGCCTTTAAGTTCAGCTATGTATTATTATTTTAATAAGTAAAAAGTTGTAGAAAAATAAACGTAATCTTATAATATTGGGGTTAAGTAAAATGAAGGTTAAACGTTAAAATTTTAAAATATTCTTAAATACATGAAGGCTATTTGTTGTGTTCCAAAGCAGTCCAAGCTTTAAATTTCGACTTTTCATAATGAATATTGTTTGTACTTTTCGAAATCGTTTAGTTTCTGTGCACTTATTTGCACTTTTCTTCACTATTTGGGTTTTTTCAAAGTATATAAATATATGGCGGAACGATCATCAAAAACAAATTCTGTTTTTTTTTTAATATATTTCGTTTATTAATAAATCGATTTATTTTATTGTCCTTAGGTTAATTTTATAGACAACTAAATATGCACCCAGATAAACATAATAAAATGCTAGAAATGTAAAATTTAAGATGGCCGACCTAATTGAAGAAAAAAAACGAGCCCAAAAGTAACCCATTTTAAACTCGTTTTGCGTAATAATTATAAATTAAATGTAAAATCTAATAACAAAAGTTAAATATCTAACCTATTTTCTTTATTTTAAGACCTCTCCGAGCACGATTGGTCCATTCAATCGTAAGATATAGACAATCAAAGTTGTCTGGTTTTATGTTTTCATAGAAGCCTATAATAACACATTATTATGCTTTGCAACGCTGCTATTTTATTTTTTGACCGTTTTGTACTCAATCCATCTGATTTGGTAGGTATGTAAATATACTTTCCGGCCACTATGTTTTTATTAAGAAAGAAACTTCTTAATATCATGAGAAGTTCTGGAAAGAATGAAATTAATATAATTTGCTCACAACACCGTTAGATACTTTTTTGAAAAGTACCCACGGTCAATATGCCTCCGACATTGCACAAATACTTTATTCATGGGCCTGAAATAATATATTCTGCTTTGTTGCCTAGAGACCAATTAACAGAGAAAACTAATGAGGATGTCTTTAATTCGTTTTTACTTAGTTTCGACCTTGTAATCACGAGCAAACGAAAATTAAAAAAGAAAGAACCTGCAGCACTTTCCTTAAGAAGCAGTAGATTTGTTTAAATCTGGACTCGTCCAGCTTCATAGCCATGATATATTCATGACACTGATGATGACCGTGGAGACGATGAAGAAAATGTCTTATCACATTCTAAAGAGGATGAAATTTGATTACAATTATCATAGCTTTTCTAAATTAAATTATTATAATATTACATTTTTATTATCTGTATCTTTAACGTGTGGAGAGTGGATTACCCCCACGGCACTTAGGCCCTCATTAGGCTCATGACATTTTTATTATATTATGTGTTAGTATTAAAAAAGAAAATTCATAGAGGGCTTATAAAGTGTTTATTTGCTAAAAAAAAAAAAATAGAAAGATATTAAGAATAGAATATACATTTTTATTATATTATATTCTTAATAACTTTCTATTTTTTTAGCAAACACTTTATAAGCCCTCTATGTATTTTCATTTGTAATACTAACACCTCTACAAAGCAATATTTAACTTACAAATTCATAAAGAAAGTCTGTGATTTATTGCCAACTTTGATGGCTTGTTGCCCCAGTGTGGCGCCGTTGAACCTAAAACTGTTATGTTTGAATGTGCAAGAGCTCAAATGTGAAAATTAGCTTTTTAATTTCCATCGGCCTTTATTCTTGTGTAGAATCGATAAATAATAGCATTCCTATTTTTATTTCGTCTATAATTACCAGTGGCGTGCGGTGACATTTTTGGAAGGGGAAGCGATTGTATAAAAATACAGCAGGCCAGTAAGCACAGCGCCGCAGGCGAAAATTTTTCGCGGCGCATTCACCATTTTGTCAAAATCTTGCTTTTTTTCCTCAGTACTAAGGATATTCGAGATTGAGATTTTTGAAGTGTTACTATTATTTTATTAGCTAGTTTAGTACTAGAAGCTATAAAAAAACTTACCATTGAAAAGCTTCCTTGGTTTATTTAAACGTAAAAAAAACATTTAACTGAAGTTTTTTTTATTTTCTCCAGCATTTTTCGCACAGTTGACACAGCAGTTGACATTTATTTATACTTAAGATCTATTCGCCTATCCTCAATAGCTGCAAATTTGTCTATAACATCGTCGTAAAATTTTGGATTTTCTGATAACTGTTTAACAAGCTGTTTTTCAATGGATATTAGGGCTAAATTAGAGAGTCCTTGTTGAATTTCGTATAAAACTTTTAATGCGCTTTAAAACTGAGATACTTCGCTCAACTGACGCACTTGTGGCTGGGATGGTTAGTACTAATTCACACAACTTGACGAATTCACAAAGGGACTTATTTAAACTAGTTGTTATAAGAAAATTTAACACTGATGGGCGTCTTTTCATCACTAATTTCAGTTGTTTCATAAACAACACTTAACTGGGACTTTAATACTGGAATATCGAAAAAAATTCCATAATTTAATTTTAGTGAATTAAAAGCTTCCGATGGAAATAATAATAATATCGTATAATCGACGATAGGAGGTCTCTTTGTCGCCGACATTATCAATTCTAATTATCTTTCTTTCAGGTTCTAAGCCAATGTTTTGAGTCTTATTCCAAAAGTGTTCAAACTGATCTCGTTTTTTATTCATTTTATTTTTAAAATCCTCAATTTGTTTAATGCAAAAGCCAATGTCATTTGACTTTGTCTGTAAAATATCGAATAAAATGTCAGTAAAAGGAAAAATGTTAAGCAAAAAATTGAAATCAAAGTTTTGTTTGAGTCAATGCAAATACCCTTTAGCAGTAGTAACAGTTTCAGCATCCCATGTTTCTTTATTATCCCAAACGTCTTGAAAAAAATTTATCAAAGAATCACGGTATTGAAACACTGCACTAAACGTCCATTGTAGTTCCATCGCGTCGGAGCAACTTTTGAAAACCTTCTTTGAACGTGAACGTCGAAAGCGCGAGTTCTTTTCGATGACTTTAAAAAGAAGGAAGCCAAACCACCAAGCGTCGAAAAGAAAACTTTGCAATCTTTAATATTATCCATGCTTCGCGATAAAACCTTAAGTCTATGTGCTATACAGTGAACGAAAATTGCATGTTTAAACTTTTCTTTCACTTTAGCTTGAAGACCTCCTAAATGGCCAGCCATTACGGCATCACCATCGTAGCTCTGGGCAACAAGGTTAGAACCACATTCTAAACTTGAAATAATGTCACAAACAATTTTAAACAATGCATCTGCAGTTCGTTCGCTAGTGACGTCCAAAAATCCTAAGAATCGCTCTTGAGGAATGCCATCCAATACAAATCGCACAACAATGGATAATTGACTTAAGTTTGCTACATCTGTGGTTTCATCAAGCGCAATTGATACGAAAGGTGCTTTTTTAATTTCCCTTTTAATGTGATCCATCACAACGTCGGCAGTGCATTTAATTAAATCGTTTTGGATTCTGTTTGAGGTACCTCGGAAAGTCGTCGAATCAATAAAATGATTTTTTAGGGTATTATCGTATTTTGCTAAAATACTTAGAAGGTCCATGTAATTTCCTCGATTGGCGAATTCACTTGCTTCATTGTGACCCCTAAAACTTAGTTCATGCTCTCCCAGGAAACAAGTTACATCTATTAATCGTTGTAAGACGTCCCTATTTTTTTACCCTTTCATTGTGAATTTTGTTACTTATTTTTAAATGATTGTCCAAATTATGTTCAATGCGATATGTCCCGAATGTTTTTTCTTTATATGAGATTTGCTATTTACATGTCGTTTTACACTTTTGTGAAAATTATTCAAGTCTGTAATACCGACTGAGTTCCAATGTGTTTTTTCGACTATATTAAAAAGCAGGCAAGGCCAGCAAAACAATTTCTTCAAAGTTTTGCAGCCGGTTAACCATTCATACTTTTCATAGCTACGTGAAAATGCCTGAAAATTTATTTGCTGATTTTTCTACTATCGTCTCTAAATTGATAGGATCCTTTAGTCTATTAGAATTAATAATGTCCGTTTTCTCTTCAAAATTTCTACTTGAAAATCCTTTTTTTAATAAAGAGCACACAATACAGACACAATTTACCACATTATTATTGTTGTTCACAGGCAAAGTACATAGTTCCTCCATTTTACAAAAAGAAAAACAACTACGAAAAACAAACCGAAATCTACCTAAAATCTAAGATTTTCCTCACACGTCGAATCGCGGTGCGAATTGCAATAAGCGTAAGGCGACGTAATAATCGCTGCCTCTCGACCGTATTTCACGTGCAAACAGACTGAAACTGTCGCTGCAAAGCAGGGTCAATAACACTAAGCGAAATCACTTGCAAGATGAACAGGTTATTTCAAGAGGCGCTTCCGCTGACAGACCGTTTGTACGTTTACACAATTTTCCCATGGGTGGTGCGTGCGTTTACACACCAATGAATTGTTAGTACATTTACGAAGTTTACGTAATGTTTCAGAGAAAATATAGTACCTAATTTAATATTAATTTATATGCATTGTAAACTTAAAAATATTTATTTTTAAATTTCAAAGTGTAGGGAAGCGGTGCTTCCCCCGCTTCCATGGACCGCATGCCCCTGATACTTAATTACAAATAAATTATAAATGTTTATCAAACTATATGAAATCAATTTAATTAAGAGTATTAAAACTAAAATGGTGTCTCGATGCAGGTGAGACCAGGGCATTTGGCTGCCATCGCTGGGCTGGAGATTAGTTCAATTAAATATTTTTTTTTTCGTGTTTATTTTATAAATTAGTCATTCCATTTAAAATCGTCTAATTGGCAAAACTGACCCATCTTAGATTTTGGTGTAACTTCGAGGAACTATTCCTTAGGGTCTCAAAGAAGAAAATTTACACGAGTTTGATTTTTATAAGCACTCGTTTCCGCCTATTTAAATAAAATCGATATTTTTAAGCCTTATCGACTTTTCCTATGAAATTACATTATTAAAGCGGAATTCTGAGGGGGAAAGATAGTAGTTTAAGTGTAAGCATCGATAATTTGCTCAGTCAATACCTCTGATTAAAGGCAGCGTGCTGAAAATGAGTGTTTTTTAATCATTTTTCGTGAATTTCAATCGACTCTAGCGTCTTAAGGCTTGCGTCTGACATACAAGGAATCGCATTTCGTGCAAGAAAAAGATGGGTATAACTTTCCGCAATGAAGATGTCCCGGGACGTGGCGGTCCCCGGCAGTGAGTAAAGGAACTTAAAAATATCTAACCATCGACGAATAGTTTTCTACTTCTGCTTTCAAGCCTTCAACCGTTAAGAAATTTACATAAGCAGACCCGGAATTAGTATCGTTTTAGGAAGAAATTTGAAAAGTTTATTTCTAGTTTATAAATTACCTTTCTTGTCATAAAAAGTTTAAATTATAGTATGCTAAAATACAAATAAACCATTTTAACTTTCTTAGCAAAAATCAAAAAATCTAAACAAGCGCGTAAAGAAGAGAAACCAACTTATATGTATCAAATTGTGTATGTATATGCATATTACATATGAAAATAAGAGGTCAATTTTTATTTAGATAATTTTACTAAGTTTATGTTTTGTAAGATGTAAAAGCTAACTATTTTGGAATCAATGATACCAGGTAGAAAAAACTATTGGAATTCCATGCAAAAAACAGTCAATGGACTCGAATAGTTTTACATAATATACCTACATACATAAAATTCAAAAACTATAAGCAGTGCCACAACAAATATTATAAAATATACCTCCCATATCCCTTTCTTACTTGATTGATATCTCTGTTTACCGTATAGGGGTATACGATTTGTCATATAAAACATTGAATTTGTGTTAGATTAACGCGCATAAACTATTTTAGTCAGCTTCAACAAATTCGTGTCTATCCCTTTTTAATCCCTTATTTGAGCTGTCTTCTGATTCATGTTTACCTATTATTAAAATATTAAAGGACAATAGATGATACTGGAAATTCCTAATATGATTTAATTCCGGGAATTAAATATTTTATTATTGGTTATTAAATAACTATTTTTTAATTGGCATAGTTTATTTTTCAATTCAGCCAATAAAACTATTATCTTTGTATATGTTCTGAATTTAACAAGTATTGTAATGATTAAGGTTTATTTAATTTATTCTTATATAGGTACAATAGTAGTTTGTTCATGGCCATATCGCACGAAGACGAAATTTGAGCACGGCGCCGTTAGTGGAGTGCTCCTAAATCGTCTGAGTGTGATATGGACAATCTACTCGAGTTGTACAGCATATTTTTTCTATGACCTACTAATAAAAATCTGCAAATAGTATTAAAAATTATGTTAGGTTATTAAGATAAAATAACTAATTTAAACTTTCACTAGTTTATAAAATATAATAAACAAGAAAAAAGTGCTCTGAACTCACTACCACCGAGGTGCTTAAAATTTTTTTCTTTAATACTCGTAATTAAATTGACTTTATATAGTTTTATTAAAATTAACGAAATATTTATAAAATTATAGACCAAACAAAAATAGAAATGCTATTATTATTTATCGAGTCTACACAAGAATAACTCATTTTAATGTATATTTAATCTCAATAAACATTTTTTTACTGACAATTAGTTTGACAGAAATGTTACTTATTTAAAATTTTATAAATAATAGTAGTTGGTTGATCAAAATAGGAACTGTGATTGGTGGATTTTATTTTTTGTAGTGTTCTTACTACCTAGAATGTATATGAAATATATTTGTTTAACTAAACGCAATACCATTCTTTTTCGTTTTGTACTCTGTGCGTAGATAATTTAATATCCTTGTGAGTAGAGAAAAAAATTATTTTCGTTTCCTAGATGTTTTGCAATTTCATGTTTTCTTTCACTATTATACTAACTTTCCTATATTATCAGCTTACACTATATAGTAGTTTGTGCAACAAGAGTGGATATGATGGCTATATCGCACGAAGACGAAATTTGAGCACGACGCCGTAGGGGAGTGCTCAATCGTCTGAGTGCGATGTGGACAATCCACTCGAATTGTACATATGTTACAAATAAAAAAATATTTTAGGTTATTCAGACAAAATAACTAATTTTAAAATAATTTATAAATTTTACAGATTTTTAAAATCAAATAAATATAAAAAAAAATCGCCAGCCTAGAATCGTTCCCCGGCTTTTCGCGTGGAAGTCAAGCACACTGCCACACGTCCACTTTTACGATTTTGGTAAATTTATTTATTTTTTTATAAATATGGTCCAAATAAAAATAAAAATGCTGTTATTCACGATTATTTATCTATTCTACACAAATTTTAATGTATATTTAATCTCAATAACTAAAAATATACTGACAATTAGTTTGACGGGATTGTCACTTATTTAAAATTTTAAAAATAATAGTAGTTGGATGTCCAAAATATGAACTGTGATTGATAGATTTAATTTTTTTGCAGTATTCTCACTACCTAGAATGGATATGAAATATATTCGTTCGATTGAACGCAATGACATACTTTTTCATTTTGTAGTCTGTGCGTAGATAAGCTACCCAGGCAGCACACCAAATCCTTTGGATATCTACTGGACATCCCAATATCCACTGAATATCCAGTCCATGGTGGATATCTATTTTATATCCATGAGATGTATTTTATAGACATTCAAATATCCATAATTAATAGTAATTATATAGCAAGTTATGAAAAAATTACGCCATTGTGCTCGCCATTGTGGCTAATAGTACCGTTCAGATATTTAAAATTAATTTTTTTAAGGTGTATTCAATATCCTATGGACATCCACAAAATATATCAAAGTCTAGGCGCGAACGCAAACCATGGTGGATATCCACTAGATCTAACTTTTGATTTTGCTTACTAAGTATAGATTATTTATTGTTTCAGCCTTTACTTGATGAAAATCCATTTGATCTTGAAAGAGTAAAACCAAATTTGGTAAATTTTCACACTTTTATTTTAAAAATATAATTTTTTTTTTAAAAAACACTAACATCATATGTTTCGAAGTACAACTTCTTTTTCAAATGTGACTATTTTAAATTCGGTATCCAATATATATACGAAATATTTAACAAAACAAAGTATTGATGTTTTTCTTAAGTACTTTGTTTTGTTAAATATTTCGTATATATATTGGATACCGAATTTAAAATAGTCACATTTGAAAAAGAAGTTGTACTTCGAAACATATGTCATGTTAGTGTTTAAAAAAAAAAAATTATATTTTTAAAATAAAAGTGTGAAAATCTACCAAATTTGATTTTACTCTTTCAAGACTAAGTATAGATGGCGACATCACTTTTGCTCGTTGAATATCTACTCATGCTCAACCCGCCGTAATTGAGTTTGATCAAAATTGGTATCTCAATCACACTCCATTAGGGACTGGAGTCGAGAATTTCCATTTATTGCTGAAAAGTCCTAATAAGGATGACTTTCTCCTTAGTGGGCAAAATCAAAGGCAGAGTGTTGAAAATATTTTGAGTGTTGAAAATAATTTTTATCTCTGCTATTTTCTTTCGACGTTATTCAATAATCATTGGTTACTTATGAACCTCTACTAAAGATACCCATAAAATATTTTGCTGAATATCTTCGATATCCTGGGATATAGACGGACATTTGGATATCCATATTAGATCCACTGAATATATTGGATATCCACAAAATATATTCTGTGGATATCTCTGGGATTTCTTGTATTGTCTGGAAGATACCCATTAGATATTTTGCTGGATATCTTCTATATTCTGGATATAGACGGACATTTGGATATCCATATTAGATCGACGGGATATTTCTGATATCCTGTGGATATATTTGATATCCACAAAAGATATTCTGTGAATATCTCTGTGATTTGGTGTGTTGTCTTGGTAATATCCATGTGGGTGTAGAAAAAATTAATATTGATAACGTAATAGCGGATACTTTTTTGGATTTGCATCCCAATTGTGCAAATAAATTAAAGATATAGCCATTATTTTAAATATAGATTCAGGATATTAAAAGTTGCATGGTGTGGCTATTTAATTTAAATGCGACATAGGAATGTATATGGTCCATTTACATTGGCCTGGCGTATTTACATTTTAGTGGGGCAATAGCAAAAGTTATTTAAATATTTACTGACTGTTTTAAAAAATACTGCAGGTAGAAAACAGTAAATTTTATGGGCTCTCAGCACTCGAGTCACAATATATCCCCTATAGTAATGTAACTGGGATTCAAGAAATAGCTTTGAGTTACGCTGCGGCCAGACACAGGTCTCATGGCGCTAGTATCGTTTTGAATTTTGACACGTCCAACATCGGCACGTTCATTGGTTGAAGACATTGAAGAGAAAGTTTTTGACAAGTGAAGCATGAAGTGTCAGTATTGACAAGTGATAATTTTTTGATTTTTTCTTCTACGAAATGTATACCGTTTATTAATATTAATTTTGTTTTAGTGATATTTATTGTGATTTGTGTTGTTGTATTAAGTGCTTACTTATTTAATATGGGAAACAAAACGTACAACAAACTCAGGAAAAGAGGAATCAAGAAGGGATTGCTATGGCTGTCATCCAAGACTAGATAATACTTTTCCAGTGGAAAAGCCTTTAAAATTCAAGTATAACAATTTTATGTTTCCGTTTTCCCTTCTTTTAATGTAGGTGCCAATTTTGAGGTAAGTTTGTAATAATTTTTCATATTTTTTCAGTTAATACCTACCATCTTAATATTATAATTTAACTAAGATCTTATGCTATCCTATGGACACGATTCAAGGAGGGAGTCCTATGGCTGTCATCCAAGCCCTAGATAATAGTTTTCCAGTGGCAACAGCCTTTAAAATTCAACTATACTAATTTACTGTTTCAGTTTTTCTCCTTTAGGTGTCCATTTAAACGAATTTTTTTTATTTCACTTATTGATTTTAGCATTTATATACGATATCAGCCAATGAACACTTTCCAATACGCTTGGCCTAGCACCGAAGAGAAAACTAAAGAGTAAGCCCATCAGGAAACGAATAATATGAATGTTGCCTTGTGTGCTGTGTAATATGAACAGGCACACGGTGCGATGCATCCCCACGTAGCCGGCCGGCTACGTTCATAGTATTATATTCCTTCTCCTACTAATGCTAACTCTTTGTAGTTTTTACTTGGACATTTAGCTAAACGTATTGTACAACATTCGATAGTTGTCACTGTATTATCACAAACATCTCCTAATAACTAAATGATTTCATTTAATAGTTTCTTTTTTTTTTTCAGTAAAATGGATATGGCTAGAGTTATCCTTGACTTTAAAATAAATTAAATAAGTTTTATAATTTTTCAAATAAAATACTTTATACAATTTTTGTTTTTTTTTACCAGAGCCAATTTTTTTTCAGATCTAACCTCTATAGGTAAAAAATAAGTGATTCAGGTAAAATTGAAAAGTATATTACATGTTCTTTTAAATGTGTTGTTAATCCAAATGCTGCTCTTATTGTAATAGCTAACAATAAAAGAATTATTATTATTTTTAGCTATTAAAATAAAAATAGCGCCTCGATTTACAGCTCGTTTAATCGAACATGCAATATACTTCTCAATTATTGCCGAATGAATATATTTAACAATTCCCGCCATTCGACTGCTGGAAATTTACGATTTTGGCGGGAAATTTAAATTTCGCCTTAAAATTATATTTGAATTTGCCGCCATATCGAGTGAGCGGCCAGACACATACGCATTTTTGCGCTGCAAACTTAGTGCCAACTCTTTAACACGTGAGATGCACTACTACAGGGGATATATTGTGACTCGAGTTAAGTTTCACGGAAATGTACAATCGTTATCTCCTCTAATGTCCCCACTTCAAACCATTGCATTCGACAATCGGCAGGCAGACGATAGACAAATATTGTTTTGGCCGGACTCAGGATATTTGGGAGAATTGTTGAACTTGATATTATTGTAGGGTCTCATTACAATTAGACACAGCTACGTCATCATTTGGTAACGTAATTAATTGGTGATCGCCGCCTATTGGGGGTTTAGTGGAGTGTTAATATATAAATATAGGAAATATTAACAACTTACTTAATTATTGTTTATTGAAAGTTATAGATAATATTCATTTGAAATTCGAATACATATTATCTATAACTATATATAAATAAAAAATAAGTAAGTTGTTAGTTATAATACTATATTTCCTAGATTCCTATAATATTAACCCCAGTAGGCGGCGATAATTAATTAACTACATACTTTGCCAAATGATGACGTAGCTGTGTCCTAATTGTAATCGGAACTTAGTAGTGTTCATAGAAATAACTATTTTAAATGTTGTATGATGTGGCGTTTGAGATTAAAAACGTAGGAAGAAAAAAAGGATTGTTTTTTTAAAAGAAAGAATTTAAAAACCAGCTGCTTTAGAGATCAAAAAAAATTTTTAAAATAAAACACGTAGCTACGATTAAAGAAAATACTGGTTTTTTATAACAATATTAAGGCTGTATGTCACGATACTAAATTAAGTACTAAATTTAGCACTAAATTAAGTCATTAATTTAGTACTAAATTTAGAACTAAAAATATTTTTTTTCCGTTTGCAACGATACCAATTTTTAGTACTAAATTTACTATGGGCGCACGCGCATTGACGTATTAAGGCCAAGTTCAATTTTGTTTGACATATCACAATTTTTTTTAGGTTAGAAAATTGCATTATCGATTTTTTTCATTCGAAGTAATAAAAGACGTCACTTTAAATTTCTATCTCTTTTTGTCAACAAATTTCTAACACGATGAATTTATAAAACGTATGTCACTAATGAATATGTGGCGGCAACTGACGGCAACACTGTCAGCTACTCCATGGCTACTAGAGTACATACAGGTCCGGTATAAGCCATGGAAAATAATAATTTAATGTTTTGATCGAGTTAAATAAAATATCAAAATTAAATGTTTATTTTTAAGTAAACATTTTTAAATGTATACGTCTTCAATCAAAAATAATATAGGCTAATACTCAAGTGTATTATACGAGTGTACTGGACAAGAGATAATTATTTTACCCTTTACTCCAGTTTTTTGTAATGAAACCAGTGGTAAAATAGATATTTGTGTACCAAGGCTGTATTTTGGCCGAATTAGACATATGCGTTCAAGTCTAAGCTAGTTCTGGTTAAGTATAAGAGTAATAGGCAAGAAACGGGTGTTCAATCAAACTTGACATCGAGATAGATGTCACATAAGCAGGTGTACTGAAGATGAACTTTGCAGGACCAAGCATCAGATAGGTATAACACTTGATATTCTGAAAACTATGTGAATACTACACTGAATAAGAACGAATGGAAGTGTCAGAAGGAGGCTAAAGGCAAAAAATAGACGGAACAGAGCCTAATAGATAGATAAGTCATATTTTAGCCAGGAGAGAGTCGATGAGTGTTATAAATATAGTTATTTATGAATGTATTTTTAATGTATAATTTCAGTTTATTTTCATTTTTGGTATAAAACTATGGCTGACATAATAAAACTCTTAAAAGTATATATATTTTCAATCTTTATTACTATACATTATTTAGTATTCATTTATTCTCTCTGACCTAGGGAAAAGGTCAAAAAACCCTGGTCATAATTGTTTACGATGTTGCGTGTTCCTAATGATACAAAACATTACAGAGGAATGATACTTAGCCGATGAAATCTCATCGAGTTCAAGCATGACATATTGTGGTATGGAATATGGCTATCTCTGATGCATCTGCAGATTTAAATTTATTTTTGCGTACTGTTTTCTATCAACTGATACCCCAAATTTATACAAGCCACGTCTTCGCACCACAATGTGACATAGCATCAAATCTGCTTAATCTCGTACCATTTTTTTAAAGTATCAAGGATATTCTTGGTGTAGCTGATCATCATGTTTCGAGTCACTGAACCTAAAAAATAACAAATATCAATAAATAGAATTCGGAATTTATTCTAAAAATATTTTTCTTTGGGAATTATATAGGATTTCTCGTTAATATACTGACAAACTTTTAAAGGTGGTAGGTGCATCAAAATAAACATTTTTTTGCTTAATAAAATAAAAATAATTTTATTGCCCAACAAATTAATCCATTTACAAAACAAAATACATGAAATAAATGTTAAACATAATATTTCGACAGAAAATAATTTTAGCAACAGCAAGAAAAAAAAAAGAAAGAATCCTAAATACATTAGCTACAAATTAGTACAATAATGGTCGAAATAAATATCCCAATCAGAACAAAATTAATTAAAATTTGAGCACATTAGCCTTATAGGCGAATTTCTTCCAAAGTTCGTTCAAATACTTGCTGTATAAAATGTTTTATGATATCTAATGGCTGTTTAGGGAACATTAAAATTTATTTAATTTATCAAAAATAGTACATCAATAGTGTTATGTAATATTTTATAAAAAAAATGTAACACTGGAAACTACCCTTCTTTTTTCGAAAGAAGCAGAGATTCTTCAATACCTCGAATTGGATACAGCTCATCTATTTTAAAAGAAAGGTACTTAAGAGATCGCCGCTGAACATTTTCCAATGATCTTTTATGAATATTGTAAATAAGGTTCCAGACAAGAGATGCATATTCTGGCCTGGAACGAACTAAAGAAAAGTAAGGATCTCCAAGCTTTAAGAATTTGTTAAAGAACGAGTATTACGGAATTAAGAACCCTAAGCTTTCCAACGCAGAAGCAACCTCGGAAGCAACGGTATTTTCAATATAATCCGAAAAAGTAACTTTTTGGTTGAATAATATACCTTAATCTTCAATTTGTGCCACAAGTCCAAAAAAAGTAGGCTGTTAAATAAATAATCAAACTCCACCTTGTTATTACTTCTAGTATAGGAACATACTTTACATTTAGACACATTCATAAACAGCTTGTTTTCATTACACCAATTTTCAACGATTCCCAAGTTGGGTCTGTAAAAAGTAACAGTCTTGAATTGATAAGATTGAGGTAAATATTTTTAAGTCAGCAGCGAACAGCAGGTTAAATTTATTGCCAAGTCATATATAAATATACTAAATAATAGTGGTCCCAGATTGGAGCTCTGTGGAACTCCAGATGTTGCTGTGAGGGGTGAAGATGAAAATCCGTTGTAAAAGACATAATTAAAACGATGATTTAGGTAAGATGAAAATAATCTCAACAGCGACTGATCAAACCCTAAGCTTTCCAACTTCCTTACAAGAATATTATGATTTTTAATTATTACAAAATACATTATGTATGTACAAAAAATATTCTAAACATATTTTAACTAACAAGAGTTTTATTTTTAACTAGTTATATTCAACAACAAATGCCATTTTTAAAACTATGTTTAACAATAACCGATGAGTATACAACAAGGTTCACAGTTTAAACTAAGTCTACATTTTAACTGCCTATTGTACAACCCGCCATATGTACAATTAAAAATTAATTGTATTTCTTTAAAATGCACTTGATTCTATTGATCAAAACCATTCGATAAAAAAAAAATAAAAAGTATTGGTATAAAGGTGGTTTTTTATATCTATGCTATAAAGCATGCATTGGAGTAGCATGTAGATTACCTAAGTATCAGGTCAGAGATATTAAAATTAAATAACATATGTAGTGGGATTCTCATCTTTCAATGCGTCTTCTATAGAGACTCCTATCTTTGTTCGCCAGACAGCGATTTTGATGTAATGACTCTCTCTATTCTGTATGTAATGTGTCGAGTTGGCACAAAAGAATCGCTGTTCTGATCAGAAGAAATTAACCACATCAAAGGAAGAAAATTAAGTCCCCTGTTATTTTTAATTTATATTAATGATTGTTAATGTTGCAATAATTAATATGACATTTACCTGTTTGCCTTTGATGTCCTTATCTATGTTTCTTGTAAGTTGTAAGGATTCAGATAACTAAGAGTTAATTGTCAATGAAACTCTGCAAAATGTTTATAAATGATGTTGCAATCATTTGTTAAAAATCAACACAAATACCTAAAACAAAATATAAGCTGATAAGTAATAACTATATGCAGTTTGTGGACAAACAATACAGGAAATTGGAAGAAAATCTATACAGTTAGTAGAAAAATTCAAACATTTAAGGGTAATTATTTGGAAACAGATGAAATTCACAGACCATAGGCAAATACTGTTATCAAAAGAATTGCAGTTAAATTACATTTCCTATTTAGAATGTTATTAAAATAATTGTTATATTATTACATTATTTTTTACTAAATTTGAATATTGTGATATTAGCAAACTAGCCAAATAAAGAAAATAAAAATAAAATAAAAACCGAAAACATACCTGGATCTACAATAATATATATAAATAATATAAAGTCTTAGATAAAAGAGACCAGAGATATAACATACACCGGTTTTAAACCTGCGCAAATGTTGCCAATTTCTAAAGAAGGGTTAACGGAGTAGGGGAACTGGGCGGCGACACGCGGCGACCCGAACTCTGTGACAGGGACCGGACTTTGTTTATTAGCATCTTAATGAACTATTAGGTTTATTTAAAAGGTGTTTAATCGAATTTTGTATTATGAAATCAAATTAACGTGATTTTTTAATATCAAAAAGATGCCACGACATTTTATGTAAAGAGAAGACCTTTTATAGAATATTTCGTTAGCGTTTATTTACTACGGACTTTTCTGTAAGAGATTACAGTAAAATGTTGAAATAGAATATATTGTTAATAGAGCAAAAAATGTTACTCATTGTCTACGAGTATTATAAAAATAGCATGTGCGCAGGCTAATACTGCAAATCTACCCTTATGAGTTGAACATTATATTTTTTCTACGGCTATTACATATTATTAAAAATTAATCAAAATGAGAAAATGCTGTTTTGTATTGTAACCTCAGAAAAAGTATATTAAGGCTTCTTTCTTTAAGAATATTAATTATTATAAAGGATGAGTCACATAAAACTCTAGAAATGCATATGTCTGAAACCAGATAACATTTTAAAATTTAAATCTATTAAAAGTCATTTGGTCGCTAGGGATGAGTGATTATCGAAATAAATTATCTATAATTGAAAATAATCGATTATTTTCGATCAATAGATTATTTTCAAACAATATATTTTTTGTCATTTCCTTTAAAATCGACTACTTGATTATCATTGAAAAATCAAAAATAATCGATTAATTAAAAAGCCAATTAACCGATAAATCAGTGTTTACAAAATATAATATAAATTGAATTATCGTTTATTTTAAATAATCGATTATTTTCAAATAAACCATTTTTTTTGTCCATGGAAACAGATTATTCGATAATCTTTGAAAAATCGAAAATAATCGATTAATCAAAAATAATCAATTAATTAAAAAGTCGACTAACTGATAAATCGATTTAAAAAAAAAACAGAATGATCGATTATTTTAAATAATTGATTATTTTCGATCAATCGATTATTATCAATAATCTATTTTTATTGTATTTCCTTTAAAATCGTTAATTCGATTATCTTTGAAATACCGAAAATAATCGATAATTCCAAAATAATCGCCTAATCGAAAATAATCAATTAATTAAGAAGCCGATTCTATGATAAATCGATTATTACCAATAATCTATTTTATTGTATTTCAAAAATATTCGATTAATTAAAAAGTCGATTAACTGACAAATCGATTTTCAAAAAACCAGAATGATCGATTATTTTAAATAATCGATTATTTTAAATAATCGATTATTTTCGATCAATCGATTATTATCAATAATCTATTTTTATTGTATTTCCTTTAAAATCGATAATTCGATTATCTTTGAAATACCAAAAATAATCAATAATTCCAAAATAATCGCCTAATCGAAAATAACCAATTAATTAAGAAGCCGATTCCATGATAAATCGATTTTCTAAAAAATAAAACGAATTATCTATTATTTTCTAATAATCCTTTTTTCATATTTCCTTTGAAATTGATTATTCGATTATCGAAAATAATTGATTATTAAAAAGCTGATTATCCAATAAATCGATAATTTTAAAAAAATAACCAAAATATCGATTATGTAAAATAACCGATTATATTCAATCGATTATTTTCATATAATATCTTTGAAAAATCGAAAATAATCAAATAATTAAAAAACCGATTAAACGATAAATGGATTATTTTGAATAAATCTACTTTTTTTGTATTTCCTTTAAAATCGATTAATACATTATCTTAAAAAAAAAAAACGAAAATAATTTATTAAAAACAGCGGATAAATCGATTTTCATTAAAATATATCAGAATTATCGATAAATCGATTATTTTTGTAACCCCTATCGGTCGCTTGCTTTTATCTGAGCATTTAGCTCCAAAATTTAGAGATTCGGATTTTTTGATCCAGTTATCTTTGAAATCGCATTCGCTTGTATAATAAATAAATATTGCTAAATTTTGGATTTTTTTTAGTAAACGAAAATTATGTTCGAGTTGTTTAGGGGTTTGTAATGTAACATTTTATTAACGTGATTAAGGGTCGATTCCACCGTTGTGTTAAACGAAGTTTAAAATGACATTTTTACATTAACACTCTCCGTTTAACACAACGGTGGAATCGGACCTAACTCCTGTAACTTTAGTATTTTTTTTGCTTATACTAGATTACTTTGTTTTAAGACCGAAAATGTAATGTTACTTTCGATTTGACCGCAAATAAGATGAACCTTGAAATTTTAAGTAGGCCATCCTGTATTTCATCTAATATTCTTATAAAAATACCTTATAAAAATAAAATTTAGCTAGCAACTATGATTCTTTACCTCTTATTTATCTACCAAAAAGGGCTAAAAACTACCTTTAGAAAACATTCTTATAAAACTACTTTTTAAATACAACATTTCGTTAGCAATAATGCCTATTTACTATTTATTTAAATTAAATGTTCAAAATTTTACCCTTTTGTAAATTTATGTAAGTAATATGAAATCTGATTTCTGATGCTTAATATTTATTGAAACCCCTTAATGCGGATCTGAAGTATTCAGCCCAGAGAATCATGGCGCTTTATGTCAAAACGTTAATAAATATTTACCGCTGAAAACGAATATATTCATAACAGTAGTACTTGTATTATAAGTACATACAATTTTTCAAGATACATCGTGACATTTTGAACTTGAAATTGAATAACTAGAACACTTTAAATTGCTAAAATACCAACAAATAAATCAAAAAACAGCTGTCAATGGTGATTAAACTCAGGTGGAGGTGATCGCTGAATGGAAATCGGAGCAATTCGGGTGGCGTCGTGCAACAATGATTTTCAATTGGTGGGTTACTTTGGCTTAAAATAGACAACATGCGCAGTGTGCAATGTTACATCTTCGGTCTCTTTAATCTAAGTATAAAGTACATTGCATCTTTTAAATTATTAAAGTCTATTAAATTGAAATGACACGTCAAACCATAAACGTCAAATTTTCAAAACAAACATGCTTGTGTTCCAAACAGAAAATAGCATTTATAGAATAATTTATTTACTTGCAACCTTTCCCCACACACCACCTCGCCCCTCACCCATAAACATGGTCAAATTGGGCTAAGCCATTTTACATTCGTCTGCATAGGGAGCGATGTTGCAATTTTTCAATTTTTAGTGTCTATTCCGTCTGTTCAGATGGCAGCATCTTATGGGCCCTACATTTTTAAATCTTATCACAAGAATCCTGAAATAATTAGGCAAAAATAAAAGAATGTATGTTGCGTTTTAACTTTTAAATACTATAAAAAATGATGGAAAGTCCATAACTTTTAAATATTTGTTAAATATCACTTATTAAAATATTTTGCATTAAAAGTAAAACAAACCATAGACTTTCCATCATTTTTTACAGTTTTTTGAACCCATTTATGAAAACAGTTTTTGAAAATATTATCGTTCAAAGCTGTATTTCTTGTGATAAAAAAGTCGCCGTCACTTGTCATTGAACTTGGCCTTAATACGTGAAATTAGTAGAGAAATGAAATATTCTGTCTAAAACAGACAAGTGAAGTAAATGGTCATGGAGGAAAGATTATTATAAATGGTGTTTTTATTATCAATTTGATACTAGTTGACTTGACAACCAAATACAGCATAAAAACCACGGAAAAACACAATAAAACCTACAAAATCAAACAGGCGAACTTTATTCAAGGCGATAATGTGAAATTGTCGCTAATTAAAAATAAAAGGGTACAGAAAATACCGTCGTGTCAACTTTTTCTATGAAAAACTTCTGCGCAACATTTGGGCGCACTTTTAGTACTAAATTTAGTAGAAAATAGTACAAGATCTAATTAATTAATGACTTTTTTTAGTACTAAATTTAGTACTAAATTTGCTGTTTGCAACGTGAATTTTTTAGTACTTAAAAAATGCATTAATTTAGTTCTAAATTTAGTACTTAATTCAGTATCGTGACATACAGCCTTTAAATGTATAATGTATTGTTGTTTTTGCATTAAATACAAAACCCAAACAGTTTGTTTAGTTGCGTGACAGAGTACCTAATAACTCTAAGCAACAATAAAAAAATTAATTAATGGTAAGATTCCAATTTTATCGGACATTATAAATATTTTAATAATTTTTAAGTTATCCATTTTCTATCCCATGTTATACAATATTTTCAAGGTACTATTTCTCAAGACGAGACCGACTTCAAAACGCGACGCGACAGCGAGAGACCAAAAGCGGTCTCTTCACGTCTGAACACCTAATTATATTGAAACACATTTCGGTAGACGAGACAGACTACAGCAGATTTAGTATGGCAATATATGCCGCCTTACTGCTGTCTCGGTCTCTTCTCGTTTGTCGCTCGTTCCCAAATGGTACCTTAAGTCTTCTTAATCCAAGGGTCCGCGATTCGAACCCCACCGTCAGCAGGCATTTTTTTTTAATTTATTTATTTAAAAATAATTCTGATCCATATGTAGGATTCTCCACTCTAACCATTCACTGTTGGGTTCTAATTGCCAGTCCTGATCCTAAAATGGCGATGGGAAACCGTGACAAGGCCTGTCTGTAGGCGTGTATTAAAGTACTAGCACTCCTGCAATATGGAGTATTAGACTACTAGTTATACTACTAGCGATATTAACTTAAAATTTTTAGTAAAAATTAAGCTCTATAAGGGGATAAAGCCTATTGATTCTGAACAAAAATTGAATAAAAATAGGAGGTTAAGGAGGGTCTGTTAAACTGTGAAGAGTATAATATAGAATGCCAAGCATTATATATCTTCATTCTAGTTGGAGGGTTAATGAGGGTACATTGAATTGTATATATCCCAATTTCTTTCTCTTTTGATTTTGATTTTATATAAAAATTACCTTGATGCCAAAAATATCTCTCATACATGAATGTCATAATATCGCTACATGTGTATATAGGTGTCTGATGGTATCTGTGTGTCTGTATCCACGATACCTCAAAAATGTATGCAGAGAAAAACAATAAATTTAAAATTTAAGATTTTATCCATCCTCTAATGAGTTGATTAGATTTTGGGCATATACAGAGTCGTTTTTCTACTTTAAGCAATATGTCTGTTATTAACGCTTAAAGAAAAAAATTCGCAAATAAAAGTTGCTAGTGATATAAAATTCAATTAAAAAATAAATGAGAAATGTATGTAGGTATTTGAATTTTGACCTACCCTGTACAGATTTGTTTCGAAATAAAAAATAGTGTATCCGCATAAAATGTAGACTAATATCGAAACTATTTTACTACAATAGATTGGTTTTCAATTGTTTCTTTTGCAGTATATTAAGATTAATACGATTTTCGTATAAAATTGGTATTAGCGTATACTCTGTATGATCTTATACATTTTGGTATTTTTATAATTGGAGGGCATTCCATTTAAAAAACCTAACTTTGATATGTTCTCTTTTTTGGAGAACCCTGTATGATTTAAATTATTATTAAATTGTTATCTTTTCGGACATACATCTCGTTGTGAAAACAAATTTAAAAAAAATCAAATAGTTTTGGCTCTACAGACCGAAGCGTTACCCGTTGCCCATCCTGTACATAAGTCATTACCTTACAAGGTTCATTTGTCAAAATTTTAAATAGACATATCTGAAAGACTTTCTGACTTGTTTGTTTAGAGAAAACAAAATATTAAAAAGTACCTAGGGAGAAACGCATATACTCGTATAACTTAGCCAAAAATATTAAACTTTGGTAAAAAGTGTTGTTTTATTTATAAAGTAGGTATTTATTATTAAAATTAAAACCACTAATTACAAAGTATGGCAGTAAGTTAAATTTCATTTGCAAATAAACGTATTTTTTAACCATATTTTGTTAATAATATATTGAATTATTTATTTATTTAATTAATTTTCAAAACGCGCGTATAAAAATTGTATTTATTCCGGCCCTGTTCCGCATCAAACTGTTACAATAATACACATAACAAAATAACAAAGGTTTTATAGCGCCATCTGTGAAATTACCTTGAACTTCTTAGTGCACAGATTTCTACAAGCTTTGGATATGGCGTATACCATCTTTCATCTGCGTTGCACCTAGCCGACTAGGTGAATTAATAATTAGCTTTTATTTCAAACCAAGCTTTCAGGAAAACCGAACATTATTTTGAGGTGCGATTTGTTTCATTTATTTGATATGTTAATTGTACGGGTGGTAACGAGAAGAAAACGTCTAAATATGTTTAGTTTTAAAGTAAATACGTCGACAAGTCGAGGGTTTCTGTGTGATTTGGATACCGATGATCAAAGTTATTTTTCGAGTATTTTTAAAAAACTCTGCTTCTTTAGATTTCTTTACAACCCGTAGGCATTATTCATGAACTGATTTCTATATTAAAATTAATGCTACGAAGTATACTTTTCCCGAAAGCTTCGTCAAAAGTAACCTCTGCATATACGAGGAATTAACATGGGCGATCGCCGGCCTTAACTGCTTAGACTTAGCAGTTTATTTTCCTCAGGAATTAAGTGTATATATCATAGGTAAAATACTGCCACAAGTCAACCTGAGCAGCCCACTCTTTGCGAAAAAAAAACTTTGCTTGAAGTTTTGAAATTTTTAAAAATTGCATTATTCAGGTTAATAATGAATGTGTTGACTGCAAGAAAAAAATCTGAAACTCTCAGAATCTACTGTTCTTACCTTTAAATTTAAATGACCGTACCACTTGTTTTGTTATTTTTATGTTTAGTGCATGTGCCAGTCGTTTTTTTACAGCAAAAATCAACTCAATTTTTTTATTTTATAATCTTATAAATTCAGTATTTCTTGGTGTTTTTTCGCAAATACAGATTATATCTTACCTTTTTATCGAACTTCAGGTGTTTTAATATCTAACAGTTTCTTACTGGACATTTTAACTATTGGATTGAAATGAATTACGAACAATAATAATTACAAATGTGAAAGAATTCCTAAAGTTTCAATCGAGTTAAGGACATATTAAGTGTAAAATTATCTCTAGAAATAATAATTATGAAAAATGACAGTAATTAATAACATTTTTAACTAGAACAATATTTTTTATTCAAGGATTTGGTTTGACAACATTAATAATATCAAAATTATTAGAAGCTGAATACTTCCGCGCTTTTAATTGACTTTGAGAAATTGGTATAAAACTATAATACGATCTACTATTTTTAATTGTATTTATATTTATAAATCTTTCAGATAATAATGTTTCAGCAGCTTCTACGTCCTGACTCGATACAAAAAAAAATTATACCAGAAATTTGATTAGAACAAAATTCGTACATTGCTTCTGGAGTTAATATATGATGATCTTCTTACGTTCCTTTTGATTGTACCGCCTGCTCCATCACATGGACTTTTACCATGAGAAGTGGCAAAGAAATGCCACTCTACCTGTAGTCCAAAATCTGCTTCATGATGACATATATTAATAAAGCTTTTTTTATTTTTGTATTGAGCAGCTGCTCCATCACTGAAGTAATAAATTTTCTTAAACTCCGGATAACTATTTTTGAATCCTATACATAAGTCGATTTTTTTTTTTTTTTAATAGAAGCATCTAGTTATTTGGAAAGAAATAAAAAATTGAATTGATTTTTGCTGTAAAAAAACTACTCGCACATGCACTAAACATAAAAATAACAAAACAAGTGGTACGGTCATTTAAAGTTAAAGGTAAGAACAGTAGATTCTGAGAGTTTCAGATTTTTATCTGGCAGTCAACACGTTTATTATATAACCTGAATAATGCAATTTTTGAAAATTTCAAAACTTCAAGCAAAGTTTTTTTCTACAAAGAGTGGGCTGCTCAGGTTGACTTCTGGCTGTATTTTATCTATGATATATACACTTAATTTCTGAGGAACATAAGCTGCTAAGTCTAAGCAGTTAAGACGCTAGAGTCGATTGAAATTCACGAAAAATGATCAAAAAACACTCATTTTCAGCACGTTGCCGTTAATCAGAGGTATTGACTGAGCAAATTATCGATACTTACACTTAAACTACTATCTTCCCCCTCAGAATTCCGCTTTAATAATGTAGTTATCTTCAAATAGAAAATTTTCAGAGGAAAAGGCGATAAGGCTTGTAAATATCGATTTTTTAAAGTCTTTATTTAAATAGGTGGAAAGGAGTGCTAATAAAAATCCAACTCGTGTAAATTGTCTTCGTTGGGACCCTAAGAAATAGTTCCTCAAAGTTACACCAAAATCTAAAATGGATCGGAAACAATTTTTTTTATTTTCAGACGATTACTTAAAAGAGAGAAATCATTTTTAAATTAGTTATTTTATCTTAATAACCTAAAATAATTTGTACATGTTTATTAGTGGGTCGTAGAAAAAATATACAACTCGAGTAGATTGACCATATCCACTCTTGTTGCACAAACTACCATAGCGAAAACAAAAAGAAATCAAATGTGTATTGGATTTTTTGGTTGTAAAATTAATTTCGGAAAAATATGATGTAAACTTCGATGTAAAAAATAATTTAATTGTAATATTTATAGCAATTTTCCATTATTTTAATCCAAAAAAGCCATTTTGAGGTATATTATCTTGTGGAGTTGGTCTTGACAGTGATCAGGTAACCGCCTGACGAAAAAGACTGCGCATGTTTTCAACTATTGTTAAATAAGTATTAATTATTAATGTTTCTTTTTTAATTGGAATATATTTTTTTTACTATAAAATACCGCTTCAATAACCTTAAATCTTTGATTTTATATGGCTGGCACTTCAATAATGGATAATAATGGATACCTACTTACCTAAATAAATTAAAAATAATTAAAACAAAAATCAAAATTAATATTACTCAGTTTTTATTGTCACACATTACATCTTGTATTAAGTAGATCA
Source organism: Psylliodes chrysocephalus (assembly GCA_927349885.1). Taxonomy (NCBI): domain Eukaryota; kingdom Metazoa; phylum Arthropoda; class Insecta; order Coleoptera; family Chrysomelidae; genus Psylliodes; species Psylliodes chrysocephalus. The sequence continues at coordinate 27,101,723 of OV651817.1, forward strand.
ATTATTTTAAGTACATAGCACTTAATTTTAAAATTGACAATTTTTAGAACTGTGGCACATGAAAATTTTTATTTTTACAATAAAATTTGTTTATGTACTTTAAAAGCTAAAACATGTTTATCAAGTAACTGTCCATTGTACCACAGCAGTATCGTTTCCCCCAGTGGATATGACTCTAGAGTCATCATATAAGAATTTTACGTCTGTAACGTAGCTGCTATGACCACTATAGGTATGACACAGAGACTAAAAATAAATAATATAGTTATAAATAAAGGTTTCTCATTTATTATAAATTTGTGATTAATAAATTTTTTCCTACGCGTAAAAGGTATTATATTCAGGGCCGTAACCAGAACCAATTTTTAAGTAGGCTATCAGAAATTTGAAAGAAGGTAAAGTGTGTTAGGTGGCTCGAGAGTATGGGGTAGTCAGAAAATAAAGATGGGGTCGAAAATTATTTGCAAAATATGTATGTCACGTTATAACATTTTTAAATAAATTAACTAACACATGTATTCAAAAAAATTCACATTACAATAAAACTAAAAGAAAAACAATAATCTATATTATGTTTTATTCTGGTGGACATGAAATAATACACTACATAGATGTATACTTTTTTTTATTAATATTGCACTTATTACAATTACAATTAAACGTTTCGTTCTTGACTTGAACATGGCTTGTTACAGAATGCCGTTTTCGTGTTGACCGCGCATCGCCTTTTCGCACTGTTCGCATTGCGCACACTCATCACCAAACCTTATGTAGGTGGTGCTTAAATATATACTGCCGTGTATATAAATTCATGATCGAATACCCCCACATTTAAAATTTATACTTACACCAATATTAATACTGACAATAATGATTATTGACAACTATACACATTTACATAATAAAAATGTATTAATATTTACAATAATGATCACTAGTAAACTTTACAACTTAAATAATCATGTGATTATTTTACATACAGTAAAACTTTGGTTGTTTCCATACTTAAATACATGGTTTAGTCAATTTTCAATAAATATGTCTTTTAAACTGTGGTGTTGTATCCTTTTAGTTTAGGAGCCCACTGCAAAATGTTGGGTCGATCCCTAGTATGGCTAAATTTTCGTGAAAACATCGGGTAATATACTGTGTAGTAGTAATCCGTCGGCAGCCACTACAATATCGTTTGCGTTTTATGTCATAAATAATTATTAACAATTGAAAATATGCGCAACCCTCCACCCATCGCTTTTTTGCTAAATTTTCCACTTAAACGATAGATAGTAATTATCGATGTTATTTTTATACACTCATCGCTTTTATAATCAAACTATATACCGTTGGAAAAGTCGCAAAACTTCCAACAAGAAAATACCCGGCTGCCGCGCGAAAGCGTTTGCATAACTTAGGCTGTCGCCATTTTGTGCGCGCGCAATATTCGGTCAAGTTTAAAATCCGCGCTTTAGGTAAGGATAAGGAGTTTAGGAGTATGGGCACAGCTGACGTTTATGTGACAACTGTTATTGCTTTTAGTTGGAATACGCGAGTTTCGGTTAAAGCTAGAGCGTCTCGCTTTCATGTATTCTTTGAATATTTTGTTTTTCTTAAGGGCAATTCCACAACCACGTTATTTTTATTTGTTTTATTTAATCTGCATTTAATGCAGAACATAGATATCTAATCACACAAAAAGTCAAGTTGTTTGCAAATTAATATTTTCAAGTTCAAGTTCATCTCGGTATTTTGGGTTCAAAGTTGTTATTTTCTTTAAACATTTCGAATGATATTCGACGTCGTATTGGTTCAGCAACAACAAATGTTCGTATTTATATTTTTTTCTATGCGAAATTGTAGTACACCGGTTATTTTTTTGTAAGTTTCGTCGATGCATTTCAAGAAGGTACCGTCATTTTTGCATACAAAACACCTGGGCGGCTATCCTCGACAATCGCTAAAAAACGAACCGTTTTCGAAAGTGTGTGGTTGAAAAGCGAGTAGTTCTTGAAATCTATTTTCTTGACTGGCGTTGATGAGCATTCGTTTTTTTAAACATGTACGTTTTTATCAAGCAAATATAATATCTGGCATCACTGTAAGCTGTCTATATTGTTGAATTCATGTTGAATTCAAGTAATGTGCAGGCCATAAAAAAATTCGGATTTTTACCCGTTTTAAATATCCACATCCGATGCATTTTTTACATCTCGAGCGTTTGTTTATCCACATCGGAAACATTACTACATCTACATCTTCGTTTGTTTATCCCAGATGTAGCTGTCTAGATTACATTTTTTATATCTCGATTTAAAATGAGATGTGAATCAGATGTTCGTTCCATGCCAGAAAGTAGGTGTTTTGTGAAGACAAGATTATTGATTTATCCATTGTTTATGCTAGGGTGAATATAAAAGCGATTAGAGTGTTTTAATTTTTGTTTAGATTTCAAATTTAGATTGATTTCTACTTTCAAAAGTCAAATTTAAAAAAAATATGAATTTCTAACTTATCATTGTCATTTTATCACATGACCAATAATGTCTAGAGCGTTTGGTTATTACATCTACATTTAAATCTTATCCTTTAACACGTGATAAAAAATGTGCAACCTTAGATGCATCCGATATAGATATTCAAACACAGCATATGTAATTTAATTACAACAAACCAATTGTAAATTTATCAAATGATGATTTTTATAATCGCAATAAATAAAAGTTCAGGAAAAACTGAATCGTTATTATTTTGCGGAAAAATAGTTATACGGGTGCAGTTAATAAAACCTAAAATTCTATGAAAATCGTACGCCATAAAAAAAAACTAGTTTTTAAGGAACCAAATTAATTTAAATAATAGCTTGGCTTATCTCATTTAATTTTTTAATATGTTGTGCCTATTTACTTAATTGTTAAAATTTTTGGAACGTGTGATACAGAAGAGCTTTGAACTACCACTTGCAAGAAACCGCAAGCAAATTAATACATAAATTAATAATTAAATTCTTGAATGGTAAGATATAAAAAATATTCATTTAGTATCCAATAAATTCAAAAAATGAATTCTGCCTCTACGTGTCTGAATCTTCGAGGATTCTTATTTTCCAAGTTTTTTAATTGAACAATTAATAATAATTGAAAGACATTCTCAGTTAATAGACTTGTTTAGTACTACAAACCATATTTGTAAGAAATTAGATACTTTCATAGGTATTAATAAAAACTAGTTTACCTAGATTTTGTTAAAATCAATCAATATTACTAATCATCCTAAAAGTGATATTAGCTAAATCCTTGAAAACATGCACGTTTTATTAAAAACGTGTAAAAAATCCGCTGGCTGTAAAACACCCGTTTTATAAACGTACACGCTTTTAAAACGAAGAACGAGAATAGCGAATAGTTTGCATGTTGCTAAAGCGTATACGTTTTTTAGAAAACGATTTCCGATGATAAATCCCTGCGCTATAACAATTTATTAATATCACGGCAGAGGAAGAAATATGCAAGTTACAACTTGAGGCAATAAAAGATGTCACATAAACGTCAGCTAAACGCACACTCCCAAACTCCTTTTTCATAGTTAAAAGAATAAATATTCTTTAAACTGTGCCTTTTCTAAAGCGCGGATTTTAAACTTGACCGAATATTGCGCGCGTACAAAATCGCGGCAGCCTAAGTTATGTAAACGCTTTCGCGCGGCAGCCGGGTATTTTCTTGTTGGAAATTTTGCGACTTTTCCAACGGTATATAGTTTGACTATAAAAGCGATGAATGTATAAAAACAACATCAATATAGTACTTTTCGAACCCATCAGCCACCCTTAACGCAAGGGATGATGGTCGGCAGCCGGGTATAGAAATTTATATTTAATTACTATCTATCACTGATCTGTATTATTTTACTGGATAGGATATAGCCCCCTAAAAAATGTTCCGAAAAATTGGCCAATTTGGGCAAATAATATGGCGGACCGGATGTTATTTAACGTAACCTCTATTTCCATTTGTCATCACATTTGTCATTTAATTGTGTCAACAAGCTACGATGAGATGTTTTTATTGTGGAAAACAAAGTAAAAAGAGTATGAAATAAACAATAAACGTTCATTCCTGAAGACACAATATGCTTCACGTTTCCATTTTTATATTTTCTTTCATAAAAAATAAAAGCATGGGTGAAATTTCCCGAAGAACATCGGCCGCAAAAGGAATAGAAGAAGAATAAGAAGAAAAACTAATCAAATTATAGGTTAGGTATGTCAAATTATCCCAAATTTCAGTTCTGTGAACCCACCATAATTTGCCCAAATCGGCCAGCATTGTTGCACTTCCGGTCTCCTTGTTGGAACGGTTTTTTAGTATGTTAAATATAGCCTATATCCTATCCAGTAAAATAATACAGATCAGTGCTATCTATCGATTAGGTAGAAAATTTAGCAAAAAAGCGATGGGTGGAGGGTTGCACATATTTTCAATTGTTAATAATTTTTTATAACGTAAAACGCAAACGATATTATAGTGGCTGCCGACGGATTATTACTACATAGTGTATTACCTGACGTTTTGATGAAAATTTAGCCATACTAGTGATCGACCCAACATTTTGCAGTGGGCTCCTAAACTATTTGATTAACAATAACCTTATATTGTATAATATTTACAATTTTAATGTTCCTGCCTACAATGCGTACTGTTTACAAACCCTGTATTATATACTTTGACATCTACACATTATTAATCATTATACAGCAAATATATATGTATACATCCTAAAAAAAGTTATTATACATTACAATTTAAAATTTAACAATACATTTTTGATGACACTTGATCCATTTTTTTTCCTTATACTTAATAATATCTTTATATCTTCACATTCCTTTCCTGAAATAAAATCCTTTAAATATTCTGGTTTATTTACCTGTCTTTTAGATTTTCTCATGACAGAATTCTGTTTTTCAGAGCAAAAGGCTACCTTATTAATGTTACAATAGCTACTACTAGGAATATTTAATCTATCTACATTCCCCGATTCATTATCAGATCGTGTTACACGTAAATTATCATTTGTCTGATTTGTCAATTCTACATTAATCTCAACATTTGCTTCTAATGGTTGACTATCCCATCCTGAGAAGCAGGCAAGTTTTTAAAATAATCTGAATTAAAATGGTTTGAGTTACATTTATTTTTACTATTGTTCATTACCCCATGACTCACAGTGCTATCACCCTCGATGTTATTTTGTCTTATTTGATTTGCATGGTGTTTCCACTGTTTTCCCTCTAAAAGTTTGCATAAATAAGTTGTTCGACCTATTCTTTTCTTAATTACTGCTTTTGTTCATTTATGTGGCTGTATTTCTCTATAATCCTTCACGATTACATCATCTCCTTCCTGAAATTCCCTTCTCCTGCCTCCATAGCGTTGTTCCAACTTTGTTCTATGTGTTATTATTCTTTGGTTGATCTATTCCTTGGTATCATCTGTCTGGTTATCTCTCTCTCTCTCGTAATAATTGCCATCTTGTTCCAATATTTCTACCAAACATTATTTTGCTATCTCTTTGTTGTCTATCGGCCAATCTTGAACTGATTCTGTAAAGTTAATGTACATAGCCTTTTTTAAATATTCATTTGATGTTACCTCAATGTCTACTGGTTTTCGACTGAAATAATCTGCAACCACATTGTTTTGTCCTGAAATAAATTTTATTTCATAATCAAACATTGATAAGAAAGCTGCCCAACTCTGCATACGATTTTGTGACATTTGAGGAATTAATTTGTGTTCCCCAAATAATGTGATTCATGCCTTATGGTCAGTTTTTAAAGTAAATACTGAAAAAACTTATTAACACCAAAGATAATGCCTAGCGCTTCTTTTTGACAAGTTGGGTATGACTTTTGTGCTGGCATACGTTTTCTGGAGACACAAGCAATTAATTTTTCATGCGCATTTACAAGGTGTAATAAAGTAGCACTTATGCCCACATTTGATGCATCTACCGCTAAAATTATAGGTAAACTTGAGTCGAAGTTTATCACTTGCTCTGATGCCATTATGCCCTTTATTTTATTAAATGCATCGTCGCATTCCTTTAACCAATAAAACACTCATCACCAAACCTTATGTAGGTTGTGCTTAAATATATACTGCCGTGTACATAAATTCATGATCGAACATAATATAATTAAAGTTTTCGGTTTGCCACATTGAGGTATTTTCATAGCACTTCCTTTTATCTATTGTCTCTGTTTTCCTTCTTTCAAATACAAGAAACACCAGAGTACCAGACCTGCCATTGTTTATCACAATTAACGTCGAAAAGGTAGATTCGCAGGAAGCAGTGCTGTAACGAATATTTCTTCTGATGGAAAGCGATCATAAGTATAAGTTACTCGTATACATAAAGGTTTCCCTTTTTTTCGGTAAATAATTTTCCAATTTGAGTTATATGTTATAACATCAGGAATTCCATCACTTGTAGAAGGTCTAACTGATATACCTTCTGAAGGAATTAATTTGTTATTGCTTCAACAACGACTTATAATAAAGTAAATGATTAAAAAGCAAGAAAATGCACGAAGGCGCCTTTAGGGCACGTTTATGAATATGACAGATGGCGATTGATGATGAGAGACGGGAGTACTTACAAAAAAGGAAAAATAGGTTTCCAGTGTTATAATGAGACCACTAAACACTTACAGGACGGAGCTGTAGCCTAAAGTAATAGAACTAGTTTAGCTACTGTAGTATATTAAACGATTACGTTTAGTCCATCAGTGACGAATACGAATATGTCTAGTTTTTTAAATTTTTGTTGATACTTGTTGATGCATCTAGGGGCAAAGTGGTTTTTTGTTGTGGGGCAAAGTGGACAGTGGGCCACTTTGCCCCACATATGTTAGAGCTGACAATATACATAAAATTAAATTGGAAAAAATAAATGAATCTAAAAATATACTTTTTCTTTTTCAGAAAAATAATGGTACGAAATTATAAGCGTAAGACCAAACAACATTCTTGGTCAGAAGACAATATGGCAGCAGCCATACATGATGTTAGACATGGTTTAATTAGTGCGAAAAAGGCAGCTATACAGTATCAACTTCCTCTCACGACTTTAAGAAGACGTGTTAAGTCTGAAAAAGATCCTCAAAATGCTTCTAAAAAGAAATTAGGAAGGTTTGTAACTACTTTTTCTAGCCAACAAGAACAAGAATTTGCCAATTTTATAATTGATATGGAAAGTAGACTTTTTGGCCTAACTATTACGGAATTACTGCGACTTGCTTTTGAATATGCCGATAAAAATCGTGTTCCACATAATTTTAATACCAACAAGGGTTTAGCTGGACGTGATTGGGTCTACGGATTTTTAAAAAGAAACAAATATTTCATTGAGGCTTCCAGAATACACATCACAAGCAAGAGCGTCCGCGTTTAATAAACATAATGTGTCTTCATTTTATAATTTATTGAAACAAATGCTCGAAAAATATGAATTTTCTCCTAGTAGAATCTTCAATTGTGACGAAACGGGTATTTCTACGGTGCCAAACAAACCCTCAAAAATATTGTCTTTAAAAGGAAAAAAGCAAGTTGGCAGTCTTTCGTCAGCTGAACGTGGGACCTTAACTACAGCGGAGATTTGCTATAATGCAGTTGGATTTTACATTCCTCCTTTAGTTATATTTCCTAGAGTTCGAAAATGTCCTCCACTGGAGCAGGGGTTACCTCCAGAGTCTGTAGTGGCATATCATCAATCTGGGTGGATGCAGAGTGAGATATTTTCAGATATTTGGTTCCAGCACTTTTTAAAATACACTAAACCATCAGAGGATGATACAGTGTTGTTAATATTAGACGGGCACTCTACACATACGAAAAACTTGCAACTAGTTGAGAGTGCTAGAGCTAACCATGTGCATATAATTGTAATACCACCGCATACTTCACACCGGTTACAACCACTTGATGTTTCTTTTATGTACCCTCTAAACTCATATTATGAACAAGAAACTAGAAAATGGTTGCTTAATAACCCCGGAAAGGTTGTTACTATCAAGTTGGAGAACTTTTTGGAACCGCATTTCAACGAGCAGCAACTACTCACATTGCTGTCAATGGGTTTAAAGCAACTGGAATTGTTCCGTACAATCCAGATATATTTCCGGAAGATTTGTTTAAACCAGCAGAAGCAACAGATAAACCTATTGATCAAGAACGGCCAACCACTCCCCTACATGAAGTAGTTGATAATGCGCGAACAGTTGAAAATAGTAAATCCCCACAACCAGGACCATCCAACGCCAGGACACCACCCCCAAAAACTTTTAAAGAATCGCGAGAAATAATCGAAAAAGAAAATTTTGAGAAGCTCTATTATTCGCCAAGTGATATATTTCCTCTACCTATTTCGAAGGAGAAAAAACAAGTGAAGAGAAAAGTTAAGAAGGACAAAACAATGGTCTTAACGTCAACTCCAAACTATGAAGAGCTTAAAATTGCAATTTCAGAATAACAAAAAACTCCGAAAACGAAAAAGAAAGCAGTTAAAAAGAATCTGATTGCAAAAACTGAAAAAAGAAAATTGGACGAATCTGCATCAGATAGTTCGACCACAGTTGAGCTAAATGACACGGATGACTCAGGAAGTGAATTTCAATTTTATCCAGAACCATCGGGATATTCGATTGACAAAATTGATTGTAAACAACTCAATGCAGGTGATTTCATATTTGTAGAGCTAACATCAGAAAAACAAACGAAAAAAAAATTTGTAGCTAAAATAACTGCTATAGATAAAAATGTTGATACTGCACAATATACCATTTTTGTATCCTTTCTGAGGCAATATAGACAAACAATGGACATCTATGTTTTTCCTGATATAGAAGATCTTAGTGAAGTTCTAGACTCTGAAATTTTAGGAAGACTTACGGTTAAGATTTTGAGGCATGGGAAAATTCAAGTTTTGTAATTTGCCTCTTCAAAAAATGGTTTATTTTTCCTTATTTAAAATTTGTTCGTTTTTTAATTTTCAAGTTTAAGAATAACTTCATATTTAATTGTGTGTAATAATAAAGGTCGACTTTAGCATAATACGTGTTTTAAATCCACGATTTTAATATGTTTAAAATATTTCCACTTTGCCCCACAAATGGAATCACTTTACCCCACATATGGGGCAAAGCGGTTTTTTTACATTTTACTATAAAAACGCTTCTACATTTTTTATGATTCCTTTAAGTTTAAACAGTATGATATAATATGAGAGATAAGAGATATAAAAATGTATTTGTATTATATAAACTTTAAAGAATCATAATTATCTTATTTTTCCACAACTTTTTTATTAAGGCGGCCTCTTTGCCCCAACCTCCCCTAGTAGCTAAGAAGGTTTTTCTACATTCCTTTAGTTATAATTTGTAATCTTTGTTCCCATATTGCGACTTTATTAGTCACACTACAAATATGTTTCATTGAAATGGTTATTTAACAAATAAGGGGGAAAAGTCAAAGATTGGCAGACGTAAATGAACAGGGAACAATAATCCAACTCGTTCGTAAACTGTCGGAACTAAGTTCAGTGATCCACGTGATCCATCAGGTAAACCCAGTAATCTGGATTTGTTATTGATAGTCACATACTTTGATTTTCTTTTACTATACGCCATTTTGAACTCTTATTACGTGTTGCCTACATCTTGGCGCAATATTTTTAATAGGTGCGTTTTAATCATCCGCTTCTGCTTCGGAATTGTCGTTTTCTTGTTTTAATCTGACAGGTTAAAACGACTAAACCGACAATTCCGTAAGCAGAAGCGGATGATTAAAACGCACCTGATATTTTGCTTGCTGCTGTCAGTGTCAGTGAATATTATTTTTGAAGTCACAGTTTATTGCTAAAGAATCAGTTAGCTCCACATACTTTGATTACTATACGGGGCAAGAGAGAGGTCCGACACGCCCAACATAGGGCGCGGCCATTTTGAACCCTATGACACAGTTTATAGCTAAAGAATCAGATCGCTCACTCTGCGTCGGCACTTTTTATCTCAATGTTTCAGTTTATACACTGTGCAACTCGGATAATACAATATATGACAACCGCCTATAATAAAACAGCAGTCTTCTGCGTATCCTGAATTTGTATCCCTGGAGTGGATGATATTTTGGAACTTTCAACTGGTCCGAGTGAGCTAACTGATTCTTTAGCAATAAACTGTGACTCCAAAAATAATATTAACTGACACTGACAGCAGCAAGCAAAATATCAGGTGCGTTTTAATCATCCGCTTCTGCTTCCGGAATTGTCGGTTAAGTCGTTCTAACCTGTCAGATTAAAACAAGAAAACCGATCATTCCGAAGCAGAAGCGGACGATTAAAACGCACCCATTAAAAATATTGCGCCAAGATGTAGGCAACACGTAATAAGGGTTCAAAATGGCGGAGTTTTCTATCTCCTTTTAAAAGGCACTCAGAAAGCTGCGCAGTGCGACCATTCTCCGTATAGTAAAAGAAAATCAAAGTATGTGGTTAGCTCACTCGGACCAGTTGAAAGTTCCAAAATAACATCCACTACAGGGATACAAATTCAGGATACGCAAAAGTTATTAAAAAAGTAGATAATTCTCAATGGGGTACACCTTTGGTAGTAGCTTTAAAACCTAAAGGCAAATACATTCGATTATGTGCTAATTATAAAACCACAACAAATATTTAGCAGATGTAAATCACTCTTTGGGGTCGATTCTGTAAACATTTGGTTAAAATTAACCCTGGGTTATAAAAATAACGATGTTTATTTTTAATTTTTGTAATCTGTATTATTTGGTTAAAATTATTACTTATGTCAGTAATAAATCTAGTATTGATTACATGTCAAATATATTATCTTTCCTAATTTTAATGCTAAATAGAGATTTGGGATAAAATTGAAACGTCATAGTTATAAATAACCTTTCAACCTGGAGATTAAAATTAACAAAAACGTTACAGCATAGACCCCTTTACATGTTTTTTAAACTTTTTTTGCTACTTTAAAGGGAGGTAAAAAATGTCAAAGCTTGAATGGAACAATTCTTATGATCCGATAAGAATTGATAAAAACAGGCCTACTATTAGCATGGAGCACAGATTTGGGAATTTTTAAACTTATAAGATTGCCATTTGGGACAAAGCCTACATGTGCTATTTTTCAGTTAATTTTAGACAAAAATATTGGCTGGCATTCTTGGGATTGTGTTATTTATTGACGATATTGTAGTAAATGGGAGAACAGGGTGAACATTTAAATAATTTAAAAAAAGGTGCTAAATAAGTTAAAAAAAATAGGTTGCAATTAAATAGGAATAAATGTAAATTTTTCAAAAGTGGAATAAATGTGAATTTTTCAAAAGTGGAATGAATGTGGAAAAAAGAGACATTTGAATAAACTAAAAATTACGAAAAAGCGTTTAAAACGGCTAAAAGTGAATTAGTATCGGATAGAATTTGAGTACTCTTTGGTCCAGAAAAACCAGTTAGGGTAGCGCATATGATTTTTCTATTATGGGATAGGTGCTTGTTTGTCTCATGTAAAAGCAGATGGTAGTGAAAAACACATTTGCTATATATCAAGAGTGTTGAACAAGACAGCATAATTTTAGTATTACTGACAAATGGGGATTAAGTGTATCATTTCTTAGCTGGTAGACATTCTGAAATAGTTTCAGACCATAAATACTTAGCCCTATTTGGGTAAAATAAAAGTTTACAAGAAATGGCTGCTGGTAGGGTTTAACGTTAGTTATTATTTTTGTCAAATTTTAATTATACTTTCAAATATATTAAAAATTCTGAAAATTTAAGACATATTTACAACAGTTAAGATGAAAGATTGTGACTGTCTACATTTTGTTGAAAAATTAAATGTTTAAAAGACGTAATTTTAGGAAAGGAATATAATTTAATAAGGGATGGCTTTGAGGAAACCACCAATGATGAGATTTTAAAACCATTTTAGTCTCAAAGGAATGATTTATCATTGAATAAGGAAGTAACAATGTGGGGGTACAGAGTTGTGATACCGTTTAAACTTAACAAATTTTTTCAAGAACTGCTTCCTAATCATAAAAGTATGGCCAAAATGAAGACATTAGCTACATCCTATTTGTGATGGCCAACACTAGATGCTGGTATTGAAAGTCTAGTAAAAAAATGTGACATATGTGTTAAACAAAGACCAGGCCCACCGAACGGTTTCCTAAGTCTGTAGATGCAACTAAACTGTTGCAAAGGGTGCATGCTGATTTTCTGGGCCCATACTTTGGTAAAACTGTTTTAGTAATAATATATTCATTTTCTAAATGACCTGAAACTTACATAATAACTAAGATCAGATATCAAAGAAACAATTGAGAAATTTAGAGAATATATGGCAAGATTTGGACTTATTGAACTATTGGTTATTGATAATGATACACAATTTACTTCAAACGAATTTACTTAATTTTTATCCAAAAATGGTATACAGTCCATGACTTCTCCATTTTAAAACTTTAAAGCATGCAAGAGTATTCCATGAACAGTTTTTTGCAGGGAAGCCTATACGATTATTTTCGTAATTAAATTATCTCTCTTCTGATATCAATTTTTATTGGTTGACATATGGATGTAGTTACCTATATTGACTAACCTGTTCATACCTGCTTGTCAGATAGCCATAAACAGAATTAAGTAGACAAGCCTACCGAGGCATATTCTCCATGTTAAAATCTATCTGTTAAAATTAAATTTGTTCGGTTATCAGAAAAGTGAAGGTTATAAAAAAATTGATTACAATTTATTTATTTAAAAATAGCCATGAACACTTTTCAAATGACAAGTTTCCATAGGAGTGTTAATAAATGATTAAAATTTCATAAAAAATATGCCTTATCTGGTTATCAGATGGGTAAAGGTCGAACTTTCACGGTCTCTTAGACTATAACCAGATATATTTTGTATTGGCGCGAGCCGCATGTTTTTGGTAAAATCAAGCTATAGTTAAACCTGTGGTTAAACAACATTTATATTTATTTACTGTCTGCAGTATATTACAGCTTTTACGGGAGCTAGTTCTGTTCAAATACAATTTGAACACTCACGACATCAAACACCTCTACACATAAAAAACAGCGCCCATCTCTAGCAAATATTCATTAAAGGCACATACTTTGATTACTATACGAGGCAAGAGAGAGGTCCGACACGCCCAACATAGGGCGCGGCCATTTTGAACCCTGTGACACAGTTTACAGCTAAAGAATCAGATCGCTCACTCTGCGTCGGCACTTTTGATCTCAAAGTTTCAGTTTATACACTGTGCAACTCGGATAATACAATATATGACAACCGCCTATAATAAAACAGCAGTCTTCTGCGTATCCTGAATTTGTATCCCTGGAGTGGATGTTATTTTGAAACTTGCAACTTGTCCGAGTGAGCTAACTGATTCTTTAGCAATAAACTGTGACTTCAAAAATAATATTCACTGACACTGACAGCAGCAAGCCAAATATCAGGTGCGTTTTAATCATCTGCTTCTGCTTCCGGAATTGTCGGTTTAGTCGTTTTAACCTGTCAGATTAAAACAAGAAAACCGACAGTTCCGAAGCAGAAGCGGATGATTAAAACGCACCTATTAAAAATATTGCGCCAAGATGTAGGCAACACGTAATAAGGGTTCAAAATGGCGGAGTTTTCTATCTCCTTTTAAAAGGCACTCAGAAAGCTGCGCAGTGCGACCATTCTCCGTATAGTAAAAGAAAATCAAAGTATGTGATTAAAGGCAAAACGGATAGGCTATCCACAATGCATGTCAATCTTTACAGGAACAAAGAATAGACTAGTCACAATACACAACTAAGTAAAATGGGTTGCATACCGACCAGACCAATCAAATTCAAATAAAAGTCAGTTAGTAAATGGAGGGGGAATCATGTAACAAATATTTTTAGCGGTAAAAGAAAGATCAGATAGCCATCAGCACTCAAGCTGGTAACATCTCAAATTTGAAATCACTCTTTAACTTTTATGTACATTCACCTATATATGTCTTAACAAGTTTTTATTGTTAAAATAAACAAGTTGTGCTTATGTTTGAAAGTGTTTTACTACAGTCAAGCTGCAGCACCTGGTAAGCTGTCCATTTCACGGAAAAGAAGTATTCATAAGGTTAGCTCAAAATTCCAATAGCGAGGCCGACAAACTAAAGAGGCGATAAGGTAAAGTAAAATACCCCCTCATCGCCCCGACAAGTTCCTTAAGAGTACAAAGACTAGCCTGTGTTTGCGTCAACGGTGCAATAAGAACCAATGGAGGTAATTTTAAACCTCGCCCCTCAGCATGCAATTTAGGGGTACGCGATGGTTTTAAAACCACAGAATTCACTTGAATAGGAGTAATATGGTCCTAGAACCTGATATTCTGGAAGTATAGATAAATACCCAAGCATTAATCCAGGTGGAAATTCACACCATTGAGAAGAAAAAAAATGTATAGGAGAAGAACCGATAACTGGAATGATTCCTTTGAGCTAAGATAGCCTAAGATACTTCTGGGTGACTATAACAAGAAAATATCGAAAGCATGTATCTAACTGAGCGGGCTACGCATTGTAACAGAGAACCTTACTGAGCACTGCTGACTCAAATGAAATCTTAGTAAACCGGGACTAATAGAAAACAGAAAATGTAGACTAAACCACATTCTGACTGAATATGTATCACCCCAGAATCTAAGGGCACTATACTTGAAAGTATACTGAATAGAAGAGGGCGATCTGTCCAAATTGGAGCCACTCCAAATCCTACATTTCCTACATCGAGACCATTCCCTTACTGCCTTAGCGACAAAGGGGGGAACAATAGATCTTTCAGGTCACTGTGTATCAATACCCCATACATAATTACAGTTGCCAGTGTAGGTGCATTTTGTGTGTTGCCGTTAATGGGGAGATTTTAGGGGGTGTACAGTGACGTGCAATACCGACTGGTTATTTTCAAGGTAATACAATTGCCACTATGTACCCTTCTCTGATTACGGCTCTGATTGTTTTGATTTTAAAGTTTATAATACTCGGATATTTTGGGATTCATAACTGATACTACTAAAAATTACTTGTTATTTAATTTTGTACCTATATCCAATTAAAAATAATATTTATTTAGTTTGAAATGTCATATTTAAATTGAAATGTACAATAAAATACAATTTACCTTAGGTTGACTTGCCGGAAAACTGTACAATTTAACTTTTCCATAATCATCTCCAGTAACAATTAATTCAGAGTCATGACTACGATCACAACAATTAATATCAATTCCACTTATATATTCTGACCATATTCCAATTGTTGAAAACGTTACAGTGCAAGTGTGTGTTGCCCATTCAATATCTCGTAACAAAGGAATTTGGACTATTTGGCGACAGGTTTCAGAATTCCCTAAAAAAAAAAACCGTTACTAGCAATTTCATTAAAAAATATTTATTTAAATTGGCGAAAACTTTGTAGGTACTTACAGAATAATAATTCGAAATCAGATGAATTTGACCTTAACATTTGGCTATTCTCTGCCCAATCCAAATGAACTATGCCACTCGAATGACCCTATAAAATAAAAATAGTCATTACCAAAAGATTGATACAGTCTAAGAAGGATAATTGAGTAAATCGCACTATCAATTCATATAAGAAAAAAAAATGCTTTTAAACGATACTTTTTAATAGGAGATGAATATCTCCATTCCCCAGGAATTTAAAATCTATCTAAGTGATACTAATAAATATAGGACAAAATTAAACAATGTACCCATTTTGTGAAAAATTTAGCAAATCTGTCAAATTTTACATTCCAAATTATAACTTTTCCCAATAACGATTTTTTCAAGAAGATTTAAAATAGTTATTGTTAATTACCTGTCGGTGTAGCTACTGTTGTTATATTTTAGTGCCTTTTTACTTCGGTTGTTAGTTTATTGTTAATTCATTAATTTTTTTTAATTGTAGCTGTGTTGTTTATGAAAACAATATATTAGTTGATACCAGTTCCATCGAATTTGTGGAGTTATAGATTCATCCACAGCACAGGATTGCATTAAATGGAAATTTTATGGTTGAAGAATTAGGCAAGTAATTTTTTTAGAGATTGAATTTTAAAAAATATAGTATAAAAACCAATAAAAACTCCCAGGCCGGATATTTTGGTAAGTAATAGAGATATTTTAATTATGTAAAAGCCAGCTCATAGAGCGCTAAGAAAACTTCAGTTTTAATTATAAATTAATTTTAAATATGTCAATATGTAGATGAATATTTTTTGTTCGATAGGAGGATCTTTCTTATATAGCGCATCTTGTAAAAAATGCATTATTAAGCAGATTTTGTTCTATAAACTAATTCGATAAATCTAGCCGTTTTTGATATACAGAGTGGGTCACTTAAAACAGTTTCATCCTGCTTTTTTTGGCATTAATCATTGAATTTAAGAAAATGGTCGATTTTTATTTCAAACTGAACATATTTTTACAATACAGACATCTGACATGTGTCAAACATATGACTGTTTATTGCAATACTTTTAATTTTAGCGACCTCTATCGGGATAAAAAAATCTGTAACGTATTATAAAGTGCGACACTTCATTTGAAAGCTAATTTAATTACTAATTCAATGCACCATATATCATTAATATAAATATTTCCACATTGCACTTGCAACAAAATAAAGTTAGCAATAATATTGTTTAAAATAATGCATGACTAATTTTCAAACTATTGCAAGTCCACTATGGAGGATATTTATATTATTGTTATGTAGTGCATTGAATTAGTAATTAAATTTGCTTTCAAATAAGGTGTCACACTTTATAATACGTAGTTTTTTTTATCCCGATAGAGGGCAGTACAATTAAAAGTATCGTAATGAACAAGCATATTTATAAATTCCCCATAAAATTACCTTTTCAATGATGTATTGATGTACTACATATTGTAGTGTTACACTATAATACGTAATAGTTTTTTTTTTCCGCTAGAGGGCGATAAAATAAAAGTAACGCAATGTACAGAAATATTTCTGAATTCCCCATTAAATTACCTTTTCAATGATGTGCCATACATGGTATATTACCTATTAAAAATTAAGGTGTTGGTGAAGTGCAAGGGAGGGGGTTGACACATGACAGATGTCTGTATTGTAAAAATGTTTTTAATTTGGAATAAAAATAGACCTGTTTAAGCATTTTCTTAAAATCCAATGATTAATGATGAAAAATAGGATCAAACTGTTTTGAGTGACCCACTCTGTATATTAAAAATGGCTAGATTTATCGAATTATTTCATAGAAGAAAATCTGCTTAAAAATGCATTTTTTACAAGATGCGCTATATAAGAAAGATCCTCCCATCGAAAAAAAATTATTGAGCGCAGCGCCATCTATATATTGACCTATTTTAAATTAATTTGTATCTAAAACTAAAGCTCTCTTGGTGCTCTGTAAACTAGCTTTGGCAGAATTAAAGTATCTCTATTACTTACCAAAATATCCGCCCTGGGAGTTTTTATTGGTACATCCTGTACATGGGGTTAAAATGACTTTTATCCGATAAGTACAAATAAACTATTTGGCAAAATACGCCTAATAAATAACCGCTATCTTCGATTTTTTACAAAAATGTCACATATGGTTGAACATAGGATGATAATACAAGGGAGAAAGAAATCAAAGTTAGTGTAATTTGAAAAATAAAAGTTGAGTTTGTAATTTGGAGGTGATTTGCTAGGGTTCATAGGATAAAAGACATTTTATTACTTTCAAAAGTTTATCTGTTCAATTTATCAAGTGAGTGTAGGGTCAAAAATATGTGCACATCCGGTATATTTAAATGTATAAAAATACATAGAATTTACCACACAACGTCCTACTCTTGTATATTTCGTACCATCATCGGAAACTTGATAAATATAAATTAGACTATCTCTCGAACCAATTGCAAGTAATGATCCATCTGGAGAAAACCTAAAAAATCGTGCAAAAATATGTTAGTATTCAACTGTTAGGTATGTTATAGACTACTATTTTTATTGTTAAGATAAATTAATAATTTTTAAAATGTTTTTTTAAGCAACTATCACTTTAACGGACCAGTCCCCTGAGTGATAGAGTAGTCGTGAAGGTGACAGACTCAGACTAGTTCCAAAAATGACAGGTTAGTCCAGAAAGTGATAGCTATTTTCAAAAATATGTTTTTCTGTGACGGGAAAAAGTTTGACATTTTATCTCTCTTGTCCAGTATCAAAATGTCACTTTTTATAAAATTACTTTTTTCCCCGTTTCCCGGGAAAAAAGTGATTCCTGAAAAAAACGTGAGTATTTTTTTCCCTGATATACAAGGTGGACCGGATTTAATTTGCGTATACAGAGATCTCGTAAACCGTAAGATACATTGGGGTCTATTCTGTAACAATTCCTTTATATTTAACGGCTTTTAAAAATATTTTCTTCTTTACTTCTGTCATTATTTAAATGGATCTTTAAAATACATTTAAGAAATCTGTTTAAATAATGACAGAAGTAAATTAACGAATACGAAAATATTTTAGAGGCCGCCAATATTTTTAAAGGCCGTTAAATATAAAAGAATTATTACAGAATAGACCCCATTATCGGTTAAATGGGGAAAAAGTTCCATATCTTAACGGATAATACAATGGTTCATAGAAGTTCCAGATTTTCTGACTGGTTCCGGAGATATTCGATAAAATCCGAAAAACCTCATTTTAGTTTTTTAAGTCGTGCGTTATTATAAAAGATACAAAAAAAATTATACGAAGTTTTTATTATAAATCAAGTTCCCTATAATCTGCCATATCAAAATTTTTATTACGACGTTTCGTATTTCCAGGGCCACCTTCAACTTATTTTTTTAAATACGAAACTGGATTTCTAACTGTAATTTTTTATAGCTTTTGTATAGCTTAATACAACGATATGTTACACTTTACCATTTTACTACGTTTCGTCTATGAAAATATCATCAGCTATGTATCTTCTGATGATACCGTTTCTTACTTGATTAAAACAAGATAGCTAATTAAATAATAATTAAAAACAAAAAACTGCTTAAAATGTGAAATTTTAAATATTATTTGAAACATAATACAAGAATTATTTAATTACAAAATGGGTTACAATTTTTTATCAAACATGATTAAGTACAGCCAGCAAACAAGACTAATGAAGAACGAATTATGGTTGTACACATTCTACAAATAATAAAGCTAATAATAAAAACATAAAATGAAAAACAAAACGGTCAAGCAATCTATAAATTTCTATCACCTGATTTTCTGTAAAATCTTTCGCTTAGGTTTCTCACACCGTATTTTTCTATCTTTAATGTTTTTATTTTTGCATACATAATATCTTAATAAAATCATGTTTGCCATGCATGTCAGTTGTAACTTGTCACCAATATTTCTCTTATAATCTGTAACATCTAATACTACAGTACTTTTTTAGCTTTAAATAATTTAAAATTAAATAATTATGGTTCGTTCTACTGAAGAAGAGAAGAAAGATATGTATGATGTGTAAATAAGATGCTATAGGAATGAAACCCAGTCAGCTCAGACATATTTAGATTTATATCCTGATAGACATCAGCCATCTAAGAGAATGTTTTCTTATATTTCAAAAAATATGGTAGAACATAGCATTGTGAAAAAAAGGAGAACTAGATATCAGGTTCGACATACTGATAATGAAATTAATGTTCTTGCCCAAATACATATTAACCCTGAAAATTCTACTAGGCGAATAGCTAAAAAATGTGTAGTAGGAACCTCCACGGTTAAAAGAATTTTAAAGAAACATAAATGCCACGGGTATAAATTTCAAAAAGTCCAGAAATTATACGCTGGAGACTTTGATAGAAGACTGATGTTTTGTCGTTGGTATAGTAGAAAACTGCGCAATGACCGTTCTTTCAACAAAAAGATATTATGGACGGATGAATGCTCCTTTACTAATAGTGGAATATTTAATCCCAGGAACAAGCATTTGTATACTACTTCTAATCCCCATTTAATCAGAGAAGTTAGACCACAGTTCCGTTTTACCCAAAATTTGTGGTTTGGACTAATCAATAATCAGATTATTGAGCCGATTTTTTTGAGTAGTAATTTAAATCAGTTCCGATACCTACATTTATTGGAGGAAGTACAAACCAGACAAAATCTTCAATTCTTTATGCAAGACGGTTGTGGTGCACACAATGCTAGGAGGTTTTCAAAGTATCTCGATCAATATTTTAGAGGTAATTGGATTGGTACGAATGGCCAATAAGATGGCCGTGTCTTAACCCCATGGATTATTTTGTATGGGGCTTCGTAAAGAACCAAATCTACGACAAAAATATGCCAAATAATCTACAAGAACTTCGTCAACGAATACTAAATGCATTTGAAAAAATTACACCAGAAATGGTTGATAAAACTACATCCCAAATGTCTAGGAGAACTGCACTCAGTATCCAACAGAATGGACTACATTTTGAGCAACTATTGTAACTGTTTTTGTTTTTGAATTTTGTTTTTGTTATTAGCTTTATTATTTGTAGAATGTGTGCAACCATAATTCGTTCTTCATTAGTCTTGTTTGCTGGTTGTACTTAATCATGTTTGATAAAAAATTGTAACCCATTTTGTAATTAAATAATTTTTGTATTATGTTTCAAATAATATTTAAAATTTCACATTTTAAGCATTTTTTGTTTTTTAATTATTATTTAATTATCTATCTTGTTTTAATCAAGTAAGAAACGGTATCATCAGAAGCTACATAGCTGATGATATTTTTATAGACGAAACGTAGTAAAATGGTAAAGTGTAACATATGGGCGTATTTAGCTATAAAAAATTACAGTTAAAAATCCAAGTCCGTATTTAAAAAATAAGTTGAAGGTGGCCCTGCAAATACGAAACGTTGTAATAAAAATTTTGATATGGCAGATTATAGGGAACTTGATTTATAACAAAAACTTCGTATAATTTTTTTTTGTATCTTTTATAATAACAACGCACGACTTAAAAAACGAAAATGAGGTTTTTCGGATTTTATCAAATATCTCCAGAACCAGTCAGAAAATCTGGAACTTCTATGGACCATTGTATTATCCGTCAAAATACGAAACTTTTTCCCTATTTAACCGACAATGTATATCTTACGGTTTACGAGATCTCTGTATACGCAAATTAAATCCGGTCCACCTTGTATATACACATAAATAAAGGTAGATATTTTGGAATATTTTTTTCAATATCAAATCGTCGTTTTTCCCGTCACATAAAAAAATTGTGTATTATACACGGAAAATATATTAGATTTTAGCTCACGAGCTAAAATCTAATACTTTTTTCCCTTGTATAATAAATTAATTTCAAATATGGGCCGCCAGGGGAGCAAAAGGGCCACTCGTCTCCACGGTTCGTAGTCAATAT
Source organism: Psylliodes chrysocephalus (assembly GCA_927349885.1). Taxonomy (NCBI): domain Eukaryota; kingdom Metazoa; phylum Arthropoda; class Insecta; order Coleoptera; family Chrysomelidae; genus Psylliodes; species Psylliodes chrysocephalus. The sequence goes on from OV651817.1 coordinate 27,123,252, forward strand.
GGTGGTCTTATACGGTTGCTAGGGATAAGGATGTGACGTCGAACGATAAAATCAAGGTGACAAAAATATTTTGCTGCGGTTCATATATTAGTTTTTTAAAAATCTTATATTTTACTAATATTTAGTGGTATTTATATTTTTATTTTTGGACTGTTTTCCAGTGTTATTGTTTTTATAATATCGGTAGTTCGATTTTTTAAAAGACAAGCTACAGGAAAAATCATGTAATGATTTCCAAAAAATTTCAAATGAATTACTTTTTCTTTGAATTATATAATGAAATATTGTGTGATTGGTTAATGTTAGCTATTTTGGGTTAAAGTACGGCCTCCGAGCCGAACTCGGACCATATTTTATTTTTACCCTGAACTAATTTGAAATTTTAACATGCAAATACTTGGATGTTAAGTATCACTTTGTTAAAGAAAAAATCAAGGAAGGTACCATACAATTAATTTATGTTTCAAGTAGTGAATAAATTGCAGATATACTGACTAAACCTTTAAATAAAGTAACATTTAAAAAATTGAGAAATTCTATGTTGCAGCATTAAGAGTTGGTTTTTTATTTTTGTGTTATGAAAAGTTTGATTGAGTGGGGCTGTTGTTGTAACAATCTATTTAATTTTAACAGTTGGTAACACTGTAAGTCTGACAGTTAGTCGTTTGTCGTTAGTATCTACCCGTTGATCGTTACAAGTTCGCTGTTCGTAATTATTGTAATTTTAAATAGTTAGTTAATCATTATAATCTTTTCTTTTTCAGTCAGCGTTTTATTACTACTACCAGCTTCCACCACACCAATTCTTGAAAAACTGGCTGTTAATCCATTTTCTACTAACTTTTTTACTAATAAGTTAGTTTCTAATTCTAATAAACAGTACATTCTTTACTGGTATCATTTTAACATTTTCTGATACTTAACAAGCTAATCTTCCTTCTCATACACCCAAACACGCCATTTTCTGGCCGTTTACAACAGTATTTTTTTTTTATAAACTAGTGAAGACATTTTTATTTTTTGTCATGTAGCTAGATGCTCCGAAATCAATATACCAATCTTTCGCGTTATTATTAGAGATTATACAGAAACAAAGATCTTTTTCTTCTAGTGCACATTTAGCAGTTTGCTTATTTTTATAGCTATTGTTATTTCCACAAATCTTATTTATCAGAAAATGACAATCTTTCTTTGGATGACCTTTCTTTTTACAATAAAAACATTTCACATTTGGAAATGGTTTCCTTGATTTAAATACTTTTTAGTGCAGTTTCCTTTTCTTGCTCAGAGCGCTTCTTCTATCATATTCGTCTAATAACTTTTCGTTAACATATTCTAAAGTTAATTCGTTATCTGGACGGACATCAAGTGCAGTAACTAAGGAATCATACGTATCAGGTAGACTGCTTAACAACAAAGCTGCGATATGAAAATCCGTTATTTCTTCTCCAATTCCTCTAAGTTGCTCTAGTAGTTCAAGAGCTTTGCGGATATATGCGTACATATGATGTCTAGGTTCAAACTGTATCTGGTATAATTTTCTCAGCAAATACAACTTATTACTTAAGGTAGTTCACTCGCGACAGTCGTACATAAAAATATCGCATACTGGTGAATACCAAAAGTTCGAGATACTCAATGCTAATCAATTTAATTTTTGTAAGAGACTGTATAAAACACATGTAAGCTTATATATATATGGATATGTTATAATTTCAGTAAAATCCATCCGGCAACCTCGCAAATGTATGAAAGGTGTGCTATACAAATTTATGATTTCCTCATACTAATTTTAAGGGTTTGTTTTGGTTCAAACAGAACCGCAAATCGAGTGTTATTTTGTTTTGTGTAGCACTTACAATGTTGACAAAATGTAATCATTTTATGCAACTACGCAACGACTGCTTTAAAAATATTTTTATTCTAAAAATCTATATTTTTTTACTAAGACAGTCAAAAAATTCATCGATTTTTTAGAAAATTTTATAACTTCTTCATTAACATTGCATTAGTTTTAAAAAAATATGGTAAGAACGATTTTCGAGATATCTTGAAATAAATGCATTGTATACATGACAGGCTTCAAGAGTGTTAATTATGCACATTTTGATTGTTAATATCTCGTTTCACAGAGGGTCAAAAAATTTAATTTTTTTTAATTGCGTAAACGACACTTTCATTAATCTTATATTTCAGTTTTATTGAATTCTTAAGAAAAGCCGTTTTACGAGTGAACTACCTTAAATTTGCTCTTTCATGAACCTTTTACAGCATATTCCACATTTCCTTAGAAGAAGAACACTTACAGTTTAATTATTTTCCACACTAAGGGATATTGTACTTTGAGCTTTTTCATCTAAATTTAACCATTCCTTATGGTGCATTTCGTCTATCATCTTTTATTACTTTCCAGGTACCTTCTCTTACAAGCAGCATCATGGGCGAAGTTATGTCATCAGATCTAGGGGAACTAAAGCCCTAGTCATTTAATATAATGTAATAGTTCTAGTAGTAAGAGGTATACTGAAGTAAGGTAAAAAATTCTGGCTAATCTATAAGTATGGATAATATATCGTATAGATAATATATCGTTTATAATATATATTTATATCAGGTGAAAAAACTGAAAAATTTTCATCACAAAAATTTTCCTCATTTTCACAGTCATGAAATGGTAGTTTGTGGAACAAGAGTGGATATGGACAATCCACTCGAGTTGCACAGTATATTTTTTCTATGACCCACTAACGAAAATCTACAAATTTAAAAAATTATTTTAGGTTATTAAGACAAAATAACTAATTTTAAAATAATTTACGAATTTTAATAATTTATAAAAAAAATAGACCCTAGCCCGCCCAGATTCGAACCTAGGCTATTCGCGTGAAAGGATCTGTCCTAAGCTGCATTGCCACTTTTAGGTTTTTAGTTTTAATACTCGTAATTAAATTAGTTTCATACAATTTGATTAAAATTTATTTATTTTTTTCAAAATGTGGCCCAAATAAAAATAAAAAATCTATTTTTTATCGATTCTAAACATAAATAACTCATTTTATTGTATATCTAATCTCAATAACTAAAAAAATATACGGACAGTTCGGCAGAATTTAAAATTTTAAAAATAATAGTAGTTGGTTGTCCAAAATATGAACTGTGATTGGTGTATTTCATTTTTTTGCAGTGTTCTCAGTTGAAAGTAATAGCATACTTTTTCGTTTTGTAATCTGTGCGTAGATAATATAATATCCATGTGGGTGTAGAAAAAGTATATTATGATAACAGCTTAAAATACAATCTGGCTAATGTGGAACACCCCGAAAGCCTCGCCAGAGTCGTCTAATGATCGTCAGGTGCGCTAAATTCAGCATATTCAATTACTATTCCTCTCCTTCTCAGGCCCGACCGAAACAGGGTTTTATAACCGAAACAGAAACCGAAACTTTCTTTTAAGGCAATTTCTTATTGAAATTTGCAATATCTTATTGTAATCCTTGTTTTAGACTAATTGACTCGTATTATAAATTTTAGCAACATTTAATTATTACCTATTTATTTATGTGATCGAAAGAAGCCATTAAGAAATTTATTGACAGCTTTTTTATTACTTTTATTACCATTTCTGCATCTGTAGTAGATTTTTTGTAACAAAAATTAGTATTATAAAGGGAATTATATATAATGTTCAATTTTTATTGTTTGTTACTTATAATTAAATTTATATTCATAAGTAAACAGTTTAACGTTGTAAGCTATAAATAATATCTTTTCCACGTTTTCACATAAAAAACTGCTCCTCTGATCCAAATAAATTAGGCGAGAGCACTGAAGACTGTTCAGTTGAAACACAGCAGAGAAATTTGTGTGTACGTGCACTATGTATGAATGGCACCCGGTACAGTCGCCATTGTGCCGGACACCACCAAGTGTAATGCGAAAACTCTCTAAAATAGTTCCGCTTTTAGCTGCAGTTTCGGCCAGTGTTTCGCCGAAACCGAAACTGTAGTCGAAACTCTTCTTTTAGACCGAAATTGGCCAAAACCGTAACCTTCGGTCGGCCACTACTTGTGAGTTTGGCAGGCCTTCGTGATTGTAAATGTCAGCCAGACGTGTATTTTCACTTAGAATAACCACTAGTGCCTAAATTATTTCCGGAAAAATTTATGAAGCTTGACAGACATGCATTAAAATGACTAAAATCAAATTTGCACAGCTGGCCATTTGTTATATTTGAAGTCGTTTAGTTGACGCGAAAAACCTAATTATTATTTTACTTAAAATAAATGTAGTGTACTTCTATCTAGTTATAACTGGTATTAAATATAATATTAACCACTGAAATGGCAAATTTTTTAATCGCACTATGCATGAAAAAGCTTCGCAAATGTCAAAAAAAATTTCAGTATAATTTCGTTTTCAGGGTACCCACCAAGAAAAAAATTTCCTGAAATTTTTCTGGTTATCATGGAAGAGTTTTAAAATAACATTTGATCGTCTATAAAATAGAGGTGTAAAATTATAATATCAAGTGACAAATTTTCATACCAGGGAAAATAAAAGCAAAAATATTATATTTTTCCGATTTTGAAGATGTTGCCAGACTCATTTTCCAAGCCAGACCTATTATCATTTACAGTTCATTATTGCATCAATTTATACGCTAAATTTTAAGATAAATTTTTTTAATCCGAAAATTTTCAGCCAGGCTCACTTTCTACTATCTGAAATAGGACTGCTATTTTTATAAACTTTATGTTCTAGTTTAGTAAGTGTAAAATATTTATGACTGGAAAAATAAGTACCAGACTCAAAAAGTTTATTTTCAAGTAGACAGACTGAAAAAATGATTACGAAAAAAATTCACTGCCTCCTTGGACTAAATGTAAAATTACAGAATTAATCAAATGGCACGATTCTTTTTGTTTTTTAATTTCTGTTATGAAATGTATGGGTGGATGTGCGATAAATGTATTATTTTTGGAAGGGCTAATTTGGTTTTTTTTGTGGGGGGGGGGGCTAACCTCCCCCTACGCCCATAAGCAGCATTTTAATTTCTTCCAAGGCTGGTAATTGTTATTGTCAAGTCTTGCAAACCCAAAACTTGAACTTCCGGCTTCCAAACCTGATACTTCTTGCCAGTTTTACCCTTTTTTTATTATATTTAATCTTGCACAATCTTTCACGTAGGGGTGACGGCCCATAACCTGTTGAGGATTGCAGTTACGAAAATATTGTAGTTTTTGTAAATACTTTATTAAAGAATAAAAACCTTTATATGACAATCTCAGTAATAATCAAACTTGTCCAACTTGTATCTAAAACAACTTAAAAAACAAAATTGTTCATATATAGGATGACCAAGCGATCGATCCCAACACTAACAACCTAGTAATAATGGTCCTTATTTTCCAGTTCAAACCAGCACAAAATAATTAAAACAGAATAAACGACAAACTAACCCACTTTTTTAAAAACTAAATAACTAACAAACAATAAACTTAAACACACTACAAATCGTTGAGAATAAATAATTAATAATGATGTCCTAATTGTCAATAAAATAATGAATATGCAACTAACAACTAAATGTCAGTAATGATTAACCAAAACACAATTCCAGTCAAATTTTAGACAAACTTAGAAAAAATATTGTAACACGTTACAAAATGCCGTTTTATGTAACTCGTTCATGTTGTGATAACTGGTTCCATAAATAGTTATAAAAATCAAATAAAAAGTAATATCTTTAATTCTAATCATTTCAAATTTTTATTTGTCATTTTGAGGGGTAATTTATTAAACAATTCATCAAGTCACATGTAATTTGAGTTGCCTATTAGTAGATTCAAATATATTTAAGCGGATTTTTTGAGACCCAGTCACGATTGTAGATTCGTATCAAGGGACGTCCTTTGAAAAAGTCAGTGTGAAATAAAGCGCATCGAGAACCGGTAAAACTAAATTTTTGGTGCAAAACGTTTTTATCTGTAAAATTAGAATAAAAAACCTGTTGTAGGAAAAAAGCCTGTCGTCCCTTTGATACCAGAATTAAGGAGGGCTCTCACGTCACCCCTAGATGTAGTTTGGGTAAGTGATTTGGTCTCAATCGTTTTTTCTTAACAGTTTCATTTTTTTTAACCATTTTTTTTTAACTATTACTTAATAGAACAATTTTGAAAGACATACAGTCTATTTTTCTCTGCCTACTGGTTAGGCTATCAACTGCTAATACTTGCGGGAATGTACTAATTTATTTGAAATTTTATGGAAATTATTGCAAGATTTTTCCTTGTCGTTTTGTAGCATATCTTTCAAAAACTCAAACTACCAATATTATAAAAACGTGTAACACTAGAACATAGTTTATAAATAAAAATATAATCACCATTAAATCGCAATAAAATATTAGATTAGAATGTACCAAACCAAGTAGAAATACGCACGCACGCATGCATGCGCACCCGCACAAGTTCACTTTTACGCTCACTTTCACGCTCACGCTCTCCCTCAGGCTCTTCATCACACACACGACCGCACGAATACACGCACGTACGCACGCGCGTAAAGATCGCTCGAAAACTCGAAGTCGAAAAAAATCATGATTTCTATAATTTCCTTTCTCGTTACTGGAAAGTAAAAAGGAAGTAGCAACAGTTCCAATCAACTTCTAAATAGTTTATTGTTATTTAAATTATTACTTTTCAAATGAAAAAAAAAATAATAATAATAATATTAATAAAAAAATAAAACTTTAATTTTTTTTTTAATGTACAAACTAAACTAGCAAATTATGTTTCTCTCTTACAAGAGCCTGAGTTGCAAGGAGGTCCAGAATACTCATGAAACTGAATTTATTGTAAGAGCTGAATGGTAACAGTAACAACTTTCACTAACTTTGTTGTCGTATCGTATTTTTCTTTTTTTAACAGACTTCAAAAAGGGAGGAGGTTCTCAATTCGTCGCAATATTTTTTTTTTATTCAGCGATAATTCTTTAACACGGTGTCCGATTTCAATGATTATTTTTCTGCTAGAAAGGGGGTACTTCAGGGGTGGTCCCATATAAATTTGGTCAAAATCTAATAATTGGGTCCATGAGAAAATCCTCAAACTCTTTATTTTTTATGTATGTTTAGCGATAATGCTTTACCACCTTGTCCGATTTATATGATTCATTTTTTGTTAGTAAGGGGGTACCTCAGGGGGTGATCCCATATACATTTGGTTAAGATGTGGTGATGGCATCTGCACGTTTTTGAAGTCGTTTTTTTCAAATTTTTAATTTCTAATACTTGTTAATAATTACTAATATAATTTTTTTACCTTATCACTTGAATAGGATCATTTCCATCTGTATGACGGGCTAAAAGTTGACGACTTTGTACATCAAATACCAGCCATTTTCCATTAATACAACCCACTATAATACATGAACCATCATGATAATAGCAAATACTTTGGGCTTGTTCCTGTAAATAATAAATATTATATCTTAAATTGATTTTAAAAGTAATTATCTGCTTCTAAGGAGTGATCCACAAAACATGTTTCTAAAGTAGGCCTTGGAAAAATTCACGTATATATGAGCCACAGTGTATAGCTAAAGAATCAGTTAGCTCACTCGGACCAATTGGATGTTCCAAAATGACATCCTCTCCAGGGATACCAATTCAGGATGCGCAGAAGAATGCTGTTTTAATATAGGAGGTTGTCATATTGTATGGGTTATAGTAAGAGAACCCCACTGCAAATTTCGACCATTACCTGGTAATGAAATGAAATATGCTCTAAAGACATGAAACAACATTGCACTTTACCAAATTGCACCTGTGCCAGTCCCTATCCTGAGCAAAGTGGTTAAAAAATATATTTTATATTCAAAAAATCACATAAGACATGACAGCGATAATTGTGTTTTTCCTGAAAATGACAATCCTAATTCATTATGAACTTAGCTTTTAAACCTGAATTATTAATATTTTTTCTACACCCACATGGATATTAGCTTATCTACTCACAGACTACAAAACGAAAAAGTATGTCATGCGTTCAACTGAACGAATATTTCATATCCATTGTAGGTAGTGAGAACACTGCAAAAAAATTAAATCCACAGTTCATATTTTGGACACCCAACTACTATTATTTTTAAATAAGTAACAATTTTGTCAAACTCCCAGACAGCACAAATAGGTCCATTGGACGTCCATTCGATATACAATTTTGGATGTCAGGACGTTCAAAAATGAGTTTTTTCTGGACTTCCTACGTCCAATGGACGTTCAGTGAAGTATGCAAATGGCAAACTTTTGACCATTCATAGTACGTCCAATTTTGGATTATATTTGGACGTTGGATACTGGTCATTCAAAAAATGTCCATTCCTGAATTATAATTCCATTGAGACCACATCCACACTTTTTTTACATAACCGCAACTCACCACACACTAATTTATATTATTAATAATTTATTTATTATTTTCGCAACCCGCTATACACCGTTTATTAAGGTGATTACAGCACCCCTTATAATTTTCGGACAAGCATAGGTATCTCAAAAAGTATTTTTTTTTTTTTTTAATTAAAATTTTGACAAAATAAATAAGGCAATAATATCTAGAATATGCATATATTTTAAATTTTGAAAAATCATAATAAAAATAAATGCATTCATCAACAGCACTATTCCTTATATAATCCAGAAATTTGAGCTCTTAATATCTTGTTAATGATTTTTTAAAATTCTCCGAAATTAGTGGCTAAAATGCCTCGTTAAGTACTGCTTTCTGGTGTAATGCGTCTGTAACTATCATATCGTACATTCGTTTCTTGCAACGATTTACACCAGTTTAGACTAGAAGATAGCACTTAACGAGGTGTTTTAGCCACTGATTTTGGCGAATTTAAAAATTCATTAACAAGACATTAAGAGCTTAAATTTGGGGATTATATTAAGAATAGTGCTGTTGAGGAATGCATTTATTTTCACTTACCGACTTATTCACAGATGATACAGATATATTCGTTCAGTTAATGGCAATAGTATACTTTTTCGTTTTGTAGTCTGTGCGTAGATAAGCTAATATCCATGTGGGTGTAGAAAAATAAATTTTTAAATCAGCAAAAATTGCTTCATATTTTTAATGATTTTTACCTACTAAAGAATATGTTAGGGTGCTTAACACAAAAACACACATTTCAACCCAACCAGTGTTCTCAACATTCTTTATGTTTACTTGCGTACCATCCAGATTTGAACTCTGTCGAACTTATGGCCACTGCTAAAAATAATATTAGTCGAAGAAATGTTACATTTAAAATAGACGACGTCAAAAATATAGAGAAAAATAAAATAAAATTGATGCAAGTGAATGGATGAAAAAAAGATAACCATGTTATCAATATAGGAGATAAAAGAAGAATACTTTAACAGAGAAATTTAAATAAATAATGTTGTATGAAGTCAACCCACTCATTAGTTCTATAGAGAAAAGTGATTCAAATAGCAGCAGTCAGTTACATTCTTCTACTGGCGATGTTTAATTTGAAGAAAAGATTATGGTATATATTTCTTGTCCCTTTGAATCTAATTAGGTACATTTGACAAAGAATAATCCTTAAATAGTTATTCTTTATCACAAACACATTAAAGATACCTAAATTATCTATTTGTAATTATTGTTTATTATGACAACGGCTAGTGCCACTAGCCTAGAGAACCCAACGCTTGTCGTTTGGGCAGTCATTTTTATCCTAGGAACTATTTGGTGTAGCACAATAAAAAACGAGTGCTGCATTAAGCGATATAGCCTAAATTATGAACAGCAAGTAGATTAGATTAGATTAGGACGTTATTTGTCCTTGTCCACCGCGACCTTTTCAGATCTATTGTGGGACTCCGTTTGTTTTAGAGTATGTCGTCTAGCCTGGTCTTTTTTATTAGACTTAGTAGCTTTGACAGTGGCTCCCGCATGTAGTTGCATGCAATTGGCTTTTCTTCGCCCAATGTTAGAAACCTCATTCCAGCCAAGCCTTCACATTGGCACAGGACGAACAGCAAGTACCTTCACACAGTAATTATTAAGGCTTAATACTTTTAATTTTTAAAAACAGTCTTTAAAGAAAACATTTTTTAAATTATCTTTTATTTATAATAATAATACTCACTTCGATATCTTTGCTCCACAAAATAGTGTGTGACATGGAATCCCAAAGTTGTAAAACTCTGTCATAACCAGCAGTTGCAAAATGAGGTATAGTAGGATGGGAAGCCAACGCCCAAATTTCATTGGCGTGACCAAGTACAATCGGTTGAAATCCGATATCTAGAGTTCCAAGAAGGATACAGTTGTGAGTGGTACCAATCAAAAGTTGATAACCTTTTCCTTCAGAAACTATTCGAACTCCTCCAAAGTGACCTTCGATCTAGAGAAAAACAAAACTTATATGAATAACACACTTTATGAAAGTTTCAGTTAACACCAGCATTCTAGTATCATGATTCAAGGTATAAACTCACCTGATTAACTACACCTGTTAAAACCAAATTCGGAGCGAACTCAACTAATCTCCCATCTCTTCCACCTCCTGTAATTATGTTTCCATGTTTCGTTACACAAATGGAAAAAATAGATCCTTCATGTACATTCTTAATATATTTAAATAGGGTGTTTGTACCTCTTCCCCAAATGGCTAAATGTCCACTAGAATCACCACTAATGACTTCTCCAGATTGTAAAAAATTTACACAAGTTACATATCTAGGCCTATCTCTAATTTCAAATATACCATTTCTTTTGAATAAATTTCCATTTATTTGTATAGACCAAAAAGCTATGTGGGTTTTACCACAAGTGACTATGCAATTGTTGTCTATTGGATGGAATTCTGCTGATACTACAGTATCTACTGAACACTAGAATAAAAAATAATTTTATAAAAATATATCTATTCATCGGTTATAAGGTGATCCACAAACAATGTTTCTAAAGTAGGTCATGATTGACAAAGATACATTTCGAAGAAAAGATTTTTCATGAAAAAGAGGTATGAAACCTTTAATTATTTAGTTTCAGATCAGTTCTAAATTAGTTCTGCATCAAATCCGGCTCAGTTCAAGATTAGTTCCGCATCAGTTCCGGGTAAATTCTGGATCAGTTCTAGATCAGTTCTGGATCAGTTCCGGATCAGTTTCGTATCAGTTCCTAATTAGTTCTGAATCAGTTTTGAATCAGTTCTGGATCGGATCTGGAACAGATCTGGATCAGATCTGATCAGATCTGATCAGATCTGGAACAGATCTGGATCAGATCTGGATCAGATCTGGATCAGATCTGGATCAGATCTGGATCAGTTCTGGGTCAGTTCTAGACGGATTTGAATTAAATCTAAACTGACATTTAAAAAGAAGGGAATAATTCAACGGTTTGACACACGCGAATTTTTCCAATGACAACTTTAGAATCATTTTTTGTGGATCACTTTAATTAAATAAACTGAATATATAAAACTAATTCGTATCCTAAATTTGACAATAATTTTTAAATTATTTTTTCTAATTTTGACATAAAAGTGACATATTTTGTAATCGCAGCAAGTGTCAAAACGATCTACTTTACATAAAGTAGAACATTATGCAACTGATTGCGAAAAGTTGATTATGTCACCAGTTATAAAAAAGAAAACAAAAAAATAATAACTTTAAATTGCATTTTATTTTTTAAATAATTGAACACCGTAATTGAAAACTGTTGAAGGTAAAATTTTGACGTACTCCTTTAAGGATAACGGGTAAAAACGTATTTTTTTTTAATTTTCCGCGGGAAATGTCAAAAATCAGACCAGCAACATTGCACATGTTCGTTATTTTTATTATTACTACTGAAAAAAAAAACGTCCTAGGGCAATCAAATACAACAATTTTCTCAAATATTTGATTAGAAGTACCTACAAAAGAATGATGGTAAATCATTTTTTAAGCATACACAATTTTAAAAATAATCAAGTCAAAATTAAAAAAAATCTTGTATGTAACACGTTACGAAATGCCGTTTTGTATAATTCGTTCATTTTGCGGGACTTCGCTCCGTTCGTCTCGCAAATATTTACTCGTTACACAAAATACGGCATTTCGCAACTGGTTACATAAATAGCTATTATATCATCATCAATTTCATTTGCCCTACAACCCATGGTTTTGGGCTGTTTTATGATCAGCTTCTTATTTTTTCTTATTTTAAATTTTTCGTTTTCTAATTGATAAACTGATCCTTAAATATGGAGTTTTATCTCTCTTTAGTGTTTGGTATTTTGAACAACTTTAGTTATAATGAAATTAGGAGTGTGCAAATAAACAGCTTCTTTACTAGTGGTAACAGGTAACGTAATAGTCATAGATGGCGTAACAAAACCAGTATTACCAATAACTTTAAATGGGATATTATGGCACGTGACACGCGACCTCATTTTAAAAGTATTCAAGATACCTATTTAATCATATAATTTTGTTTGGATTTAAGGTAATTTTGAAGGATAAACTAAATAAACACTAAAGTTATATTTTCCCTTTTAATTAATAGAGATTCAAGAACCGGTTCTTATAGAAACTGTTCGAAATGTACTCCATCTACTTTCTAACAGTAAAACATCCTATTGCCCACCCAGATAGCTCACATAGTCCAATGGACGTCAATTTTTGATCCACTTAAGGGTTTAGAATGTCCATATCTGTATTTGAACATCCAGTGTACGTCCGATAATGATCATTAATTTGAGAGCTGCATATCGATACCCAGAGGACGTCTGTTTTTGGATTTAATTTTAAGTAGTATTTTGGCTTCCAGTGGACGTCCATCTTAGGTCATTGCTTATTTATCCTGCCAGATACAATACCTATCTACATACACTTTTTTTTAATTTAATTGGTGATTAAAAATTGACAAATTGAATATATTGCATTTCATTGTATCAGCAGAAGTGGCTCCTTAGTCGAGATCGTCTAGTGGTTGAAAGCGTAAAACGATAGTGGACGTGTCGTGAGTTTAATTCCTGCTCAGATCAAGTGTTTTTAAATAAAAAAGAAATGGTGTATAGCGGGTTGCAAAAATAATAAGTAAATAATTAATAATATAAAAGAGCGTTTAGTGAGTTGCGGTTGTGTAAAAAAATGTGGATGGGGATGTGGTCTCAATGGAATATAATCTAGGAATGGACGTTTTTTAAATGTCCGGTATTCAACGTCCAAATATAATCCAGAATTAGACGTCCACTAAACAGTCAAAAGTGTGCCATTTATATACTTCATTAGACGTCCATTGGAAGTCGGAAGTATAAAAAAAAACTCATTTTTGGACGGCCAGACATCCAAAATTATACATCGAATGGACGTCCAGTGAACCTATTTGTGCTGTCTGGGTGATAAACTCTTGTAGCATTCAAATATGTCAGCGAAAATTATTTTTCTTCATTCTTCAACAAATTCGTTGTTTTAAAACGTCAACACTGTGAAGAACTGTAGCGTAAATCTTACATTTAAGGTACCCAACAGAAGAAAACTAAAGGTTTGAGTTCCGTGACCGAGATGGTCCAAAATACCTGCCCATTTTTGATGGAAACTGTGTATGTTTGTCACGAAACATGCGAGGATTTGAATCACTCTAATACCTCACATTTTGAGTGTTAACATTTCCATTGAGGTAATCAAGTCCTTTTGTTACTGTTAGAAATACGTCCAACATATTTAGCTAAAATCTGAAAGCCATTAACTTAAAAATGTACCGAGTTCTTTAATCGCAATATATCAATCTCTCTTGCAAACTGCAACCAGGACACATGCAGTCATAATGTCATCGTCCCATCTATAGAAGATATGACCCACGTGTCCACTTCGAGAAATTTTTACACTTTTGGAGGGACATATAAAAATTAATTACGCGAGCTCTCCAGGTTCAGATGAGAGACTCGTCTTGCTTCTCAAATATTTTTGTTTTTTGTTTTTTTTTTAAGTGGTAACATAATATAAGAAAAGATAAACCGCTGGTGTATTATAGTGTAGAAGCAATCTGTACTATACTGTACTATTTGTGCACTATGTATACTATTTGTGTACTATTTTTGTACTCTTTGTATACCATTTGTGTGCTATTTGTGTATTATTTATGTATTTTTGTTTTTTGATTTTTTTAAATAAAGTGGTAACATAATATAAGAAAGGATAAACCGCTGGTGTATTATTTGTGTACTATTTCTGTACTATTTGTGTTTTATTTATGTACCATTTGTGTACTATTTATGTATTATTTATGTACTATTTATGTACTATTTATGTACTACTTATGTACTCTATCTGTGTACTATTTGCGTACTATTTCTGCACTATTTAGGTAATATCTGTATACTATTCGCATACTATTTGTATACTATTTGTGTACTATAAATGTGTACTATATTTGTGTACTGTATTTGTGTACTATTTGTTTACTACTTTTGTACTATTTGTTTACTACTTTTGTACTATTTGTTTACTACTTTTGTACTATTTGTTTACTACTTTTGTACTATTTGGTTACTACTTTTGTACTATATGTGTACTATTTATGTACTATTTGTTTACTACTTTTGTACTATTTGTTTACTACTTTTGTACTATTTGTTTACTACTTTTGTACTATTTGATCACTACTTTTGTACTGTATGTGTACTATTTATGTACTATTTGTATACTATTTATGTACTATTTGTGTTCTATTTGCGTACTATTTGTGTACTATTTGTGTACTATTTGCGTATTATTTGCGTACTATTTGTGTACTATTTGGGTACTATTTATGTACTATTTGTGTACTATTTGTTTACTATTTGTGTACTATTTGTGTACTATTTGTGTACTATTTGTGTATTATTTGTGTATTATTTGTGTACTATTTGTGTACTATTTGTGTACAATTTGTGTACATTTTGTGTAATCTTTGTGTACTATTTATGTACTATTTGTGTACTATTTGTGTACTATTTGTGTACTATTTGTGTACTATTTGTGTACAATTTGTGTAATATTTGTGTACTATTTGTGTACTATTTGTGTACTATTTGTGTACTATTTGTGTACTATTTGTGTACTATTTGTACTGTTTGTGTACTATTTGTGTACTATTTGCGTACTATTTGTGTACTATTTGCGTACTATTTGTGTACTATTTGTGTACTATTTGTGTACTATTTGTGTACTATTTGTGTACTATTTGTGTACTATTTGTGTACTATTTGTGTACTATTTGTGTACTATTTGTGTACTATTTGTGTACTATTTGTGTACTATTTGTGTACTATTTGTGTACTATTTGTGTACTATTTGTGTACCATTTGTGTACTATTTGTGTATTATTTGTGTACTATTTATGTATTATTTATGTACTATTTATGTACTATTTGTGTACTATTTGTGTACTATTTGGGTACTATTTGTGTATTATTTGTGTACTATTTGTGTACTATTTGTGTACTATTTGTGTACTATTTGTGTACTATTTGTGTAATATTTGTGTAATATTTGTGTACTATTTGTGTACTATTTGTGTACTATTTGTGTACTATTTGTGTACTATTTGTGTACTATTTGTGTACTATTTGTGTACTATTTGTGTACCATTTGTGTACTATTTGTGTATTATTTGTGTACTATTTATGTATTATTTATGTACTATTTATGTACTATTTATGTACTATTTGTGTACTATTTGTGTACTATTTGGTTACTATTTGTGTATTATTTGTGTACTATTTGTGTACTATTTGTGTACTATTTGTGTACTATTTGTGTACTATTTGTGTACTATTTGTGTACTATTTGTGTACTATTTGTGTACTATTTGTGTACTATTTGTGTACTATTTGTGTACTATTTGTGTACACTATTTAAAATTAAGTCTGAAATAATATTACCACATTTTGTGCTTCTGTGTTTTTTATTACTAGCATAACTTTTGAATCAAACCGAGACATAATAATTTTTATAATTTGTTTATCAACAATTTTTCTGATCATTTCATTTCGCTTGAAATCTAAAAAAAAAAACTGTAAGCAGAGACAATACATAGATACTTGTTTCTATGTTTCATTTCTAATTATTCAGAATCTTATTTAAGATGTTTAACTGTAGTTGGAATTTTATAAAAATTTATTTAACACATTATTTGTGAAATATATTTAAAAGGTTTAGTTCTTACAAAATGTTCATCTTACTTTAGTTTCCGTGATTTTGTAACCATTTTCGCCTTTTTGCCAGTCCCATAAAGAAATAGTATGATCTGGAGCATCATCTACAGCTAATAAAAGTGACCCATCCACTTTTCCAAATGACAGACAACACACAGCTGAATCAAAGTCATTCATACCAATAACATATTGAGTGTGAAGAGAAATGGAGTTCCATACTCTTATGTGTGCCTAAAATATATCGGAGAAAATAAATTTAAAAAAAAATACAATCAGGTAGTTAAACTTAATATTAAGTATCTGCAAAAAAAATTTGGTTACATTAGATTTGGTTAGGACTGTATACTTTATTTATAGCTTCTCCCACCTCGACCTTATCAGATCTATTGTATATACCCTTTCTTTGCACATTGGTTAGAGCACTTTGTCTAGTTTGGTCTTTTCTATAAGAAGTAGCTCTCTGATTGTAGCTAATTGCCCTTGAATGTTTTTCTCCAAATATAACAACAGTCTTGATAGATGTTTACTGTAGTACAATATGTGTATTACAGTTTTCACCTCTTCTGCCAAACCAATGTTATGCATAGGTCATATATCTTATTAAACGCGTTATGTTATTCATTTTTTGAAATTTGGAGACAAGATTTTGAAATATGTCGAATATTAATTTGTAATGCATAAATTGAAAACGTAAAGTATTAACGTCAAAAATTCCCAAACAAGATGATACGTTGAGTTATATTTTAATACTGGATAAAACAGTTATCGTTACTATAAACAACTAAGCTCAATTCTGAAAGTTCAGTCCTAAAACGTCATATTATTTAGAATATAGTCCATTTAAATTAAAGTTAATTAAGCTATGAACGGTAAGCATTTGTTAATAATAATATTGAAAAAGTTACATACCCTTCTCTCTAAATTATTATGGCCAGTGCATTGACCTGTTGCTATAGTCATCTTATTTGGATGAATTGCTAAACTAAAATTAAAATGATCAACTTTATCCTAGTTATGTATTTCCTAAATTATACAAGGTGATTCCTAAATTGATACATATTATTTAATTGTGTATAGAAGTCATTAAAATAAACTGCAACAAATTTCAACTCCGCTCGACTTAAGCACTCGTTCTATAACGGGACTTGATAGGGAAATCGGTTTTTCTCTAATTGTTGCTGTAGTCTGATCTATTCTTGCAATTAGATCTGTGTGTTAACAAGCGTCTTGTGAATAAGAAAAATATATATTATTGTTATAATGATGTGCCATTTACAAACTGACAGGTATACTGAATGATTAACAAGAAAAAATACAGAAACAAACCGACGTATCAGCCTATGTTTTGCAGCACATGTTAAGTATATTTTTTTTTAGTTTTAAAAACTAATTTCTAAATAATTTCCTTGATTTCTGAGATCTGAGATCCCTCGTGTTCCATATTTCGATCTCTGTTTTAGTAAGTCAAAAACCAAAAATGACGTTACGGTGACCGTTAAGCATCTGCATATAATCACAAGCCACAAAGGGGATTTTAAGGCTTCCTTTTCGAACACAGCTTTCAACAAAGCTGGCTGTATTACAGTGGCGGCTGGTGGAACTGTCAAAAAAATGCAAGTATCTCATCTATATTTCGCAAAAATGTTCTTTATACATTCCAGAATATACGTAAAATAGGTTTTATGGACAATCTCAATAATTATAATTTAAATCATTAAATAGTAAATAAGAATTATCATAATTTTCTTATTACTCCAGATATCATGCCTACGTAGACGTCACTGGTGGAAGGAGAAAATTAATTTTTGCCTACCACATTTCAACAAAATATAAAAATATGTTTCAATGAACATGAGAAAAAATTTTTTTTTATTTTTTTACGTGAAAACTGCGTCGTACGAAAGTAAGTATATAAACCAAATTTGTTCCAAAATAAATGAGAATTTTTAAAATTATTTTGGTTTTTAAAAAAAAAGCAGTACGTACTATTTTTTTCTTCAAAAATATTCATTTCAAACCCAGTATGGACGTCACTGGTAAAAATTTAAAAAATCTTTTACGTCAAAAATGCTCCTTAATGATTAAAAGTTGTGTACAAAATTTCATAAAAACATAAAAAAATTATGATAAAAAAGTTTATTTTTTCTTAAAACTGTAACGTGTCCAGTACCTTAAAAATTAAGAGTCTACGACATATGTTAATAGGTTTGTTCCAACAACGAATCTGATCATCAGAAGGACGTAAGACGCATGCGCATTGAAAATAGTCCGTTCCTACAATACTACGGATAATCCGATGAACTGTCAGTAAAACGTTCCAACTTATTTTCTGATTCGTACATAAATGAGTCGGCGGATTGTCAAAACAAGCTTCATCGCTTGTACAATTTATCAGTACATGCGCATTTGAACGTCTTTTCTCATTCGTGCTATTTGTAATTGTTGGGATTTTAAGTTAGCATGGAGTGACAGCATGGAGTGGCTTGAGTTTCTATTTCTTTCAATTGAAATGAATAAAATTTGTTTTTATCTTGTGTACGTTTTTTTTATGTAAAACATTTAGTTTGTATAAAAATAAACATCTTAAAAGTTTCAAAATTATACATTCACATAGAGAGTTCGAGACAGCTAAATAATTGTATTTTGTTGTATTTTAAATAATGTTTAAAATAACAATTCACCAAACATGTGTTTGGATTGTCCAATTCCATTGCATTTTGCGTTCCAACAAGTACAAGTCCCTGATTAAACAATGGACAAATAACCAGACTGAGATGCGCAGTGATTAGTTTACGAATGCATCCATGCACGAGTCAGAGACACATCAGAAAGGAGCTGTTGGAACAAACCTGATATTAACTTTTGTTCTTAAAATCACCCAAGGATTCACATCCTTAAGTATCGGCACTTAATTAATAAATACCCTGTATAGTTACTCAGTTCGTTCTTATTCTTAAATAATATATCCAATGTATCAAAGAACAAGTCTAATAACAAGTCTAATTCCCTACTTGAGGATGAGTTTAACTACCTTCCGTAGAATATCTCTAGGTCTGTTCCAACAACGATCAAAAACCAGTCACTGACACAAGGATTCTGCGCAGTTGTTTATTTTGACCGCCAAATTATATACTGCGCAGAATCCTGGCGTCAGCGACTGGTTTCTGATCAATGTTGGAATAGAGCTTATGTTGTTAATATGCATTTATATCTGTAATCCAGTGTCCATCCTCTCTATATACTATGTCTCTGTGATACATACTCTTCGAGCATATATATTACATACTTAATTATGATATTGTCAATAAATGTTTTTCAATGTCACTCATAATATTTTGTTCTCCAACATATTTAACAGGTTATGAGCCCAGAAGGCAAATAATTATAGTTAAAACGTTATTTTAAACATATTTGCCATCCATATAATAGAGAAAAATGAGTAGCGCTCAATTAGTTATTGAGAAGTTGGAAGGTGTTTCCAACTGGTAGACCTGGAGTTTTGCAATGAAACATTACCTCAAGCAAGAAAAATTATGGAAAGTCGTAGAAGGTTTGGTGAATGATAAAAATCCTGATTAGAAAAATAAAGACGAATTAGATGAACTAGCTTTAGCGAAAATAGTTCTTCTCATCTATATTCTCATGTAAAATCTGCTGCCAGTTCCAAGAAAGCATGGAACATTTTGTCAAAATCATTAAGAGATCGTGGACTTATTGGCAGGTTAAATGTGTTAATGACAGCTTTTTTCAGTTAAACCTAATAATTACAAAAATATGTCTGAGTATGTTACTGATATTGCAAGTTTATCACAAAATGGGACATTCATTTGAATCCGAATTTGTTGCTGTAATATATCTTAGTGGTTTCCCTAAATATTACGATTCATTTATAATGGGCCTCGAATCAACTTCAAACAAATTAAATTGTAAAGATTGTAAACAAAGACTTCTGAATATGGAATTTAGATTAGATAATCAATCTGATAATATTACGGTTTTTTATGGAACCAAACAGAGTTATTATGAGGAAAATCAGAATAATAACCAAGATAAAAACCATAAGTACAAAAAGAGTACAAATGTAACATTTGTAAGAAATGGGGTGATCATAAAAGGAGGGACCGACCACAGAAAAGTGATGACTCTTCGATGAACAAAAACAACCCAAGTTCATCTAGCAAATCAAATGTTCAGGTTTTATGATTACATCTTATCATCAGTATGTTTTGATGGCTAAAATGAATAAGAAATATGATCGTGTTTTATAGATTCTGGTTGTTCTATGCATATGTCTCTTTACAATAATTGGATAGATAATTTTAATCCTAATTCTCCCTCTACTGAAGTAATTTGTGCAAATAAAGAAACATTGTTTTCTAAAAGTACAAGTGACATTCCAATACTTAGTGAAAATGGTATTAAATGTGCTATTAATACTTTACATGTACCAGAATTATCCACAAATCTATTATCAGTTAATAAAATGACAGATAAAGATTTAATATGTGTTTTTGATAATAAATAGTGCAAAATATAGAATAAAAATAAGTATTAAAATTTTTGGTAAAGAATGTGCCGCGGCCAATAGACTTAATGGCATGTATAAATTATACCATTTCTAATTCTGAAATTTCTAATTCAGAAATTATTAATAATTGTAGGTACTTCTGAATTTGTTTATACTGCTAATATAACTTGTTGACAAATATGGCATAAGCGGTTAGGCTATTTAAATAGCAAAGATATGAATACATTAAAAGAACTTGTAATAGGTGTTAATTTTAATGGAACTTTTAATGAACCCTGTATTAACTTTTTAAACGGAAAGCAGACTAAACAACCATTTAATAAATCTAGTTCAAGGTCAAAAGAAGCAGGCCCCATGGAAACTCAGTCCATTGGAGGTTGTCGTTGTATGCTTATATTCGTAAATGATTTTTCTAGAAAAAAATTTGTATATTTTTATAAATATAATTATAAAGTACTTAAAAAATTCAAAATCTTTAAAACCATAGTAGAAAATGAAATTTTTAGGTCTGATAATGGGGGCAAATATATTAGTAAAAATTTTAATTATTTTTTAAGTGAACATGGAATTAAACAAAATTACAATTCCAATGACTCCTGAACTTAATGGTGTATGGTTTATGTTAGACGATGGTGTGGGCTTCAGAAACAATTTCGGGCTGAAGCCTACAATACAGCTATCTACTTAATCGTTCGCCTCGTAGGAGTAGTTGTCAAAAGAGAAACGGCCGCGCATATATTGTGACTATGGCTTTGAGTTTTGTTTGATGTATTTTACATCTCGGTCACATTTGAGTTTGGAATTATTTTATTTTTAGTAAGTCAATTGTTTTGCTCTTAAGTATAGATAACAACAACAGAAATTATTTATACTTTTTAGTTGTTTCTTCTTTTGAGTTTTTTTTATTAAAATATGTTGTTTATTTTAATGAGTTCTGTTTACTTAGGAATCACCCTACATAAATGTAAAACTTGTAACCATATATTTAAGAACTTAATAAACATTTTAATATTTTATTTCTTAATGATAAAGAGCCTAAAACGGTTGTTTATTAATATAAAAGTCATTCACGTTCAGAAATTCATATTTAACATATTAATATTAAAATTATTGGTAGGTACATTTTATGGGCAAATCAATAAAATCTAGTATCAAATTCCGAACTTAATCTAAGAAGGCTGTATAGTCATCAGAAAATTTATGCAAAAACTGACGATAAAAAGTATGAGCTAATCTGCAAAGGGTTTCTGAAAATTGAACTTAAATTATTACATAATGGGCCATGTTCACATGTGAGATATGCTGTTTTATAAACTATATTGTAATAGTTAGTCGCTATACAAGTTATTCTAAATAATCAGTTCGTTAAAAAAGCTAAAAGTTTTTAAATTAAGCCCAATTGAAATTTAAAATTTGAAATTATACGTCATCGGGAATAGACCAATCAGCTTGTGTCGAAGTTTTTTTTTGTTTTACAAAACCAAGCCAACGAACAAACCTACATACAGAATGTCGAAGTGAACGCACATCTAAGTGACATTTAAAAATTGACAGCACCTAACAACTAACCTTAGTTTTTTGTTTTGGTTTAATTTTATTGTTAATCTGAATTTATCTGGGTAAATTATCCTGTGGGATATAGGATATATAAAGGAAGAAGAATATGAATTTATCAGCTGTATTTATAAAAGTTGAATCAAGTATTTTTCCCATTGTAAACGAAAATATGATTACCGAGATGATTACTGCATTTTTTAACAATACTCAGTTTCCAAAAGATAGAAAGGTAAAACTTTATTTATAAATTGTTTTAATGGTAGGTAGTTACAGTTTATATGAAGCAGTACACTTTATAGTAAAACATATTTATCTCAGGTTTTATTTTTAGATCTGCCAAGCAAGAATATGGAGATATTTACTTTTTCCACAAGAGAGAAGGAGACAAATTACACCTAAACATAAAGTACAGCAAAAACCTTATGATGTGGCTGTTTTTTAGTGCACAATGCTTAGGATATGTTGAATCTCAAGGTTTGTAATATTTATTATGCTTTTTTGTTTTTATATCACATATAATAAACAGTGTATAAGGCCCTTTATTCTTATAAATATTTTTTTTCTAATTTTGACATAAAGAGACATTTTTTGTAATCGCAGCAAGTGTTAAAATAATCTAATTGTTAGTGAACCTAGTAATAATTATGATACCAAAGAATGCTGCAGAGCACCT
Organism: Psylliodes chrysocephalus; assembly: GCA_927349885.1. NCBI lineage: Eukaryota > Metazoa > Arthropoda > Insecta > Coleoptera > Chrysomelidae > Psylliodes > Psylliodes chrysocephalus. The sequence goes on from OV651817.1 coordinate 27,146,222, forward strand.
ATGAAATTTTGAGTTAAAACATGCCATATTTTTAGGCTATTTTTATACCCTTTTCAAAAATTGTATGCTCCTCGTTTTATGCAAAACTTAAAATGCTCTGATAGCTTCGAACGAAGTCAGCAAAGCACCTCTGTTTTATAAAGTTTTTTCTGTAAAAACAGCAACACCATATATTTATGCACTTGAAATATTATATTTTTAAAAAATACATGGTGCTTGCTAACCTTCGAAAGAAGCCAGCAGAGCAATTCGGTTTTTTAAAGCTTTTTTCTAAAAACCACACCCCATTTTTAGACTCTTGAAATATTGTAAAACTTTACTAAAAAAATTGCTATTTTTAAATAATACAGGGTGCTTTGTTGGAACAAAGTCAGCAGGACACTTCAGTTTTTTAATATATAAAAACAACTACTTATGACACATGTTTAGGCTGTTTTAAAATCCTAAAAATGTGGTAAGTATATTTGTTTTCAGAAAAAAAACTCTGAAGTCAGCAAGGAATTGCGAATTTTTTTTAAAAATGTCAAATTTCGAATATTTTATAATATTGTAGGAGCCAAAAAATGTGGTGTGGTTTAAAAAAAAACTGGGGTGCTCTGCTGGATTCGTTTGAAGCTAACAAAGCATCCCGTAATTTTTTATTTTATAATACTCAATAGCCTAAAATGAGACATAGCTGTTTAAACAAAAATGGTACTTTTAAAAATAGCAGTTTTTTTCGAAAAGCTCTATAATATTTCAAAAATGTGAAAATGTGGTGAGCTTGTTTTTTTTAAGTTTTGAAAATCAGAGGTTCTTTACTGGATTCGTTCAGAGCTAGTAAAGTGCTCGTCTTGTTACATAAAATAAGGCATTTTGTAGCTGGTTATATAGTTATTTTGTAACTGCATATCTAACCCTTTTATTTTTTTCAGGAGGTTGTAAACATGTGGCTTCATAGAAGAAGTGAGGAACCATCTGTAACATCTACTCAGTGTTATTGATAATGATGTACACTTGGCTAGATTGTTAAAGAAACCTCTTCATCCACTACAGGAAAATAAATCAGTACTTTTATATTCTTAGGATTTGTATATATTTTTTATTTGTAAATAAATTGTTTTTTTACTTCATTTTTCTCATTTTTTATTAAAAGGTTAATAAATAAAATTTTCACAGATTTTTATATTTTTGTTTGTAAACAATAATTGAAGTTTTTATTAAAAATCACCAATGTTAATAATAATAACTTAAGTCAATATTATTCTTTCTCCTTTTTTAAAGCTACGATTAATAAAGGTATTACTTTAGCTTGACCTATGATCAATTTTTAATTTTGTGATATATTTGGTTTGACAGAAAAAAAATTAAAACCCTTTGACATTGGTTGTTTTTACTTAGATTTTCATAAAAAATAAACGGAACTGCAAACATGTTTTACTATCGTAATAACGAATAGCAACATGAAATTTTTTTTTCACATTTATCACTGTTGTCATTTTCATAAGAAGGCACACTTTCTGGTTTTTTGGAAAAGGTGGCAAGAACTGTGATATTTTTAAATTTATCACCAGTGATACCACATGTAGTTACCCGATTTATTGGAATATATAGACTTTGCTACCACATTCAACTGAACTTGGTTTTTAATATTTATCACTGTGACATAGGCGTTTTTGTTAAAATGTTTCATTTTAAACTGCTGTAAATAGGTGCCTTTGTTTTGGTAGTTTCAGTCCCAAAAAAATCTATGCATATACAGATACTCATTCCTCTTCAATTTGCTCGAAAAGTTAAATTTTTATCAAAAATTACATTGGCTGTTTAAAAACTCATTATAATCCCTGAAATGTGATAATTAGGTAAATTAAATTAAAAAACAAACAAAAAAGTTTATTAAATTAATATTTACTCTTACAAAATAGGTTCTTGTAAGTTAACAAGCAATTATGCAGATATTACTAAGTAAATGTACTTGCTTAAAATTCACACACGAATGTGGTTTTAACATGTTAAATTAACTAACCCTTCTTATAACTCTTTCCACATGTATTCTTAGAGATGCTATTCTTTTACTTAATTGTACATCTTCTTGAGAAGTTTTTTCATTCTGTGATACACTAGGTGTGGCTTTACTAAAGTGTATCCCATGTTTTCAAGTAGCTGATTATTCTGAAACCCCTATCTGCCATTATATGGGATCCAGGAACCAGTTTGTTTAAATACCCACATTTTTCCATTATTTCTTTATCACTAGTTCTTCCACAAAATGATGAATAAATTCGGCATCTTCAAAACTTTCAGGAGATTCTGCATTTTCTTCCAGAAGGGTTTTTAGGTTATACACCTAAGAATTTATAGTAGCCTTATTTTCAATTTCCTGAAGGGGACAATTAGCAGAAATTGCTGCTACATCTTGATAATCCGGTGTATTTTTATTAAAAAGTTCACGAGAAACATCGCTAGTAGAAGGTTGATTTTCTTCTTTCCAAATTTCTAGGAACACTAATAAATATTTTTGAAGATGAATGTGAATCATTATCACATTCTGGAACAAAACACTTTTTCGTAGTCATAATATTTATAAAAAGTACAAAATTAAACAATCAAATTCCAAATAAATTCTTGATGGAGACACTATGATGACAGATGCCATACACAGTGCTGCCATTTTGCCATTTTCTGAATTATTAAGTGACTTTTAAAACAATGAAACTTTAAATATGGTAAAAGTTTAAACAGAAATAATACTTTAAAAAAACATTTGATATTATATATTTAAAAGATATTTGTTTAACGATGTTTTAGAAGTCTAAAAGTAAGAAGGAGTACACAAACGAACGTACATCACTTCTCGTAAACCTTCTAGCCGGCAACGTTGTGCGCTAGCTCCTATTGGTCTATTCCCGGTGACGTCATAAATTTTAAAAAAATTCATAACTCCGGCAAATGAATAGATAAAAAAAAAAATAAAAAAAATGTAATTTTATTTTTAACTCTATTATTCATAAAAAAAAATTCAAAATTTTTGAACATGCCCCATTCCAATTTAAAATTATAGACACAAAAAATTATGCTAACTTTGGAGATATTGGTGTGTTGGTATTTAGATTATCCTTTCAAAATTGATATAATAATTCGAGTAAAGTGACTAACAAAAAACTAATAAGAAGTACAATTTATGATTACCTTTTAATATCATCAGTATGTTCAGTATAATGCCGTTGTATTTGTTCTTCAGGATTATATAAAATTGCAAGGGCTGCTACAAAGTAAACTATTTCTCCAGTTGGCAGAAAATAAAGGTTCGATCGACAATCTCTTCCTCTATAACCATATACCCATTCTAGTTTCAATTTCTTCGAAGGAGTTTTTGACACTTTTGTTATTTCATAGTTTTCAGTTAAATTTGAAGGTACGTGTAAAATAATAGGCTTATTTCGGAGAAACATCTTTATACTTTTTTCTTCATCATTGTAGGTAATGTCTTTTGTTCTGTAAATATACATTATTTTTGAATGTACAACGACTTGTTTTTTTATGCATTGTAATAAACGTGGTTATAGCTTTTTTAATTAATAATTCCTTTAGAAATATGCTTTTTAATTCTGTCAAATTACTGCTTAAAAACAACTTTTTGGGATTTCATTTGTTCAACCTTATAGAAACAGATAATTTAGTTAATAATGATTTACTAACTATAAATAGGTATTTAGAAACATTTTCTTGTTAAAACAAAACTTAAAAGTTTATATTTTAAATATAACTATATACAATGAAAGAAGGTATGAAGCGAGAAAAATCGGCCGAGATAAAATAAAATAAAATTGAAATGCAATTTTGGAAATATGAAAATTACAATCCTAATTTATCCAACCAAATTATGGAAGCTACACACCCTAAAAAAAATCCAAATAAAAATTTAAAAAGATGAGAATTAATGTGTGTATTCCCAAGTTTAACTCCAAAATTAAAGCTTAAATATGTAATAATAATATTAATATTTATTTAAATAGAGTTTAAATCATTTAAATTCAACATTACTTTTGAAGTAATTAATAGGGGAGAAGGTGGATGATTCGGCCGTGGGGTAGATTCGGCAGATCGTATTTGTATGGAAATTTTTCAAATTTGCCGCGAATAAAGAGCTCACAATGGTGTGAAATAGTCCCACCCACATAACATCAATGTTTTATGAATATACCAAGAACGTTCTGTTTAAGTTCTTTTTAGTATATCCTTTTAGAATGTTCTTAGAACATACCTAGAATATACTTTGAAAGTATATTGTAGAAAGTATATACTGAGTACGTGCCTTAAAAGTATATTCCAAAAAGTATATACTGAGCACGTGCTATAACAGCACATTAGAAGATACTAAAAGTCATAAACCCAGCATGTACCTCATATTCTGAGAATGTTCTAAATGTTTGCAGATAAAAATTAACACCAAATACATGTAAAAACAAGTTTATATACATATCTATATCAATTTTTCCCAGATGCCGATCTAATAATTCGCTACCAAACGCACTAATGTTGAATGTTTAGGCCAAAAAACATTCTCAAACTAAAATAGAAGAAAAGAAGAAGAATAACATAACCTGCAATACTACAATTCCTACAAATTTTTTTGATATCGTTTGTTTGTAAGAGGTAAGTCAATTAATAAAAATTAATTGCATCGTATAGGGACCGTGCGTCATGACTTTAACGCTAACTGGTGACAAAAATGTGAACTTTTTGGGGGGTATTTATTAATGTTTTATACGGCATTTATTGTTTAATAATTATTAATAAAATGAAGTCGAATTATTTTCGTAATATCAATATCGAAAAAACTTGTTGCATCCGTGGATGTACAAACACATCACTTTAGAAACCTGGATTTCATTCGATAGTAAAGAAATTTTATAAATTTCCACAGAGCACAATTATGCCTCACACCCAATGATATACATAATTACAAAGATTGCTTATCCATATGTAAATCAGACGACGAAAAGCGTATTTCACTGGGCAAAGTTTTCTTTTTATCTAGCTTGTACCAATTTTGAGCACTTAGTTGTAAAGAAATCATTTACAGAACCGGTTTAGAAATAAGAATCTTTAGTGTTTTCTTGTCATTAAGATTTTTACATATTTAAATACACATTTTATATAAATATAATTTTACAGATAAGGGGTCCTATGATTGAACGTTTACGTTATCCGTAACGTACATGTTAGGCCGAATTTGAAAAGTAACGAGGCAAGTTCGGATGATGGAAAACTGTTAAATTAGAAGATGACAGGCGGAAAATAACAGTAACGTGTTGGAAAAAGTTTTCCATCATACGAACTTGCCTCATTACTGTTAAAACTCGGCCTAACATGTACGTTACGGATAACGTAAACGTTCAATCATAGCACCCAATGGTTTATTCTGTTGATTAAAACTAATGTAGAATGTTATGAAATAAGAATGTCCAATTTGACAAAAATATCACGGCCCTCTTTACAATTTATTAACTATTTCTCATTTATTATTAAAATAAACAAATAATAAATAATACATTGCAATTACTGTCAAAAGAGATTGTAACAAACTTTAAAATATTAAAAATCCAGTGATTTTTTGTAAATTTTTTTAGTGACATTACCATTAAACATTATTCAGAATAATAGATAAGTGTCCAATTACAACTCTTACCAAAGTTGTTCATACCTCATATCAAAATTGTTTACATTACCTTTTCAAAATTGTATTACATATTGCAATTATGTATTTTATGTAGAATTGTTTCTGAAATAGTAGTCTAAAATTATTTATATCCATCTGTTATAAAAATTGTTTAGATCTCTTAATATTATTTAACTACATGAAAACTCAACTTTCCAAATACATAATGACATGTCTTGAAGTAAAACTTTAATTATTATCTTTTTCTAAAGATTAAAATGCTGAAATTTTATTTTAAAACACATTTGGGCTAGAACGGTTCTATTTAGTGAGCACTAGGAAAGGCACATTGCAACCCGCTTTTCATAATTTTTTTATAGTTGGGTGAGCAATCTATAATATATGTATCATTGAACATCTCATAAACGCCAGTGGATGAATGACATTTCGATTAACATAAAGCTAAAAAGATTTATAATTATTATTATCAATCTTTTTTATTAATTTACATTTTTTAAATGTTATTGTAATACTTTTAAATTCAGTGTTACTAAATACCAATATTTTAACATTGGATACACTTGTTTAAGGTACAACTTTACAATTTATTGTCACTTAGCCATTTAAATCTTTTTGCTTAAAATGTATATGCATGTCCAGATTTTAATAATGTTTCACATTTTACGTAATTTTGACCATGTACACGATTGTTTGGTACGGGCCGGTATCTATTTTTAACTATATTTAATATTTAAAAAAATACCCTTCATTATTTACTTGCAATGTTTACCCCATTTAATTCTAAAATTAAACACTAGAGAGGGCTAAGTTCGGCAGTAGTGCTGCCTCTATATTTCACGCACGGTCCCTATATTCTATATGAAAATAAACAAATTTTACTATATTTATAGTTTTTAGGACTTATAAGTGACGTTAGAATACAGGATATCCCAAATATTAATTGCCGGTGTAAATTTATTAATATAGTTAATACTACTAATGGTGGATTGAAACTAAAATACAATGTTACCAGAATTACATACACACTTTCTATGAAAAAATCCTGTAAGGCCAGATATTGACCTGGAAGAACTAGAAAAGTTAGCTAAAGGAGGACGAAAACTACAAAATGGTGGTAAGTAATTAACAAAAATATATTTAAACTTTCAGTAAACATCATAATCATTTATGTAACTCTTGTTTTTGTTAGTGGAATGCCATGTACAATTTTTAATATTTTATGTTCGACAAAAATATTTAAAATATCCCGTTAGCTTAATTTGTATATGTACCAAGTTTGTTATTTTTTTTATTTTTTAGGTTCAATGAAGATCCAATGGAATCAAGCAAATGATACAATAAAATATTGACTGGTTAAAATAGTATTTGTAATAAAAATAAGTATGAATTCTTTGAAATAAAGACTCATTATATACACTTATTCTTTAATATTCAATATTAATTAAACATCCTGTATTAAGGTGTCTAGTATATGCCTAGCATATGCTATATTTAAATACTTAGCATATACTTAGAACGTACTATCAAATTAAAGTAGATACCTGTTGCATACTGTACACATACTTGAAGTACATTCTCAGCATCTGCATAGCACGTATAAACAACGTCACGTAGTATATGCTTAGCATATTCTGAGAATGTACCAAATGCAAATACAGTATATTCTCAGCATATGCGTATTCTTAAAAAGTATATACTAAGAATGTATAATTGTGATCTGGGCATGTGGTATTGTGAGTACGCGACTGTTCCGTTTGTACACGTGTTCTATTTTTAGAAATTGAAAGTTATAAGGTGAGTTTTTTCCTGCATGCTGCGAAATATCGAGTTTAAATTTATTATGGGTGAAACAGTAACTATTTAAGTTAATGATCTACGATAAAACCTAACCTATAATGCATGAGCTTCTTTTTTAATCGACCATCAAATTAAATATGTACCGTGGGGTACATTCGGCCAAAAGGCAGTGGGATAGATTCGGCTAGAGGCCGAAACTACCCCACGTTAAATGCTACTATAGATAAATGGTTTTTACTTTTATTTTAGATGCCGCGAACTTATAAATGTAAAACAAATAGACCTAATATTGATGAAGATGCAATAAAACAGGCAATACGAGATGTAACCAGAAAAGTATGTGGTTTATTAGAAGCTATAAGTCGATATGGAATCAAAAAATCAACTCTGCAGTCTAGAATAAAAAAAATGAAATCCAAAGCTCCCTATGGCAATATTGATTTACAATCTGATTCAGGCAAGTATACAGTGAATCAAGTGTTTACTAAAAGCCAAGAATTAGAATTGACTAATTATATCAAGAAAACGTCAAGCCTAAATTACGGACTTTCTTATCGTCAGATCCGTCTTCTGGCATATGATTATGCCAAGTCAAACAAGCTAACAGTACCACCATCATGGAATAGCAACGAAATTGCTGGTAAGCTAAATGGTTTTTATTTCATTGTTATTTAATAATTACATAATTTACAGGAATAGAAATGATTCATGAGTAGGCACAAAGATTTGTCTCTGCGAAAACCTGAAAATACCAGCATTTTTAGATCAAGAGCCTTTAATAAAGACAGAGTGAATGAATTCTTTAACAATTATATTCGTGTCTTAAAAAGATATCAATTTACTGCAGAAATTTTTTTTAATTTGGATGAAACTGGTGTTTCAACTGTTTTAAGAAGCGTGAAAGTTGTCTCAACTAAAGGTAAAAACAAGTGGGACAGATTGCGTCCGGTGAACGGGGGAACTGTTTACTTTTACTGGAATCATCATAGGGGAACAATTCCACCAGTGTTCATATTTCCCAGAATTAGTTATCCCGAGGAATATATTGGTGATGGACCTGAAGAAAGTCTAGTTCTGGGAAATAAAAGTGGATGGATGAACTCCGAGTTATTCCCTTTAGTACTTAAACACATAGTAAAGCATACACATTGCTCCTTGGAAAACAGAATTTTATTAATTATTGACAATCATGAGTCTCATATATCAGTGGAGGCTATAAAGTTTTCCAGGGAAAACGGAATAACTTTACTATCATTACTAACGACGTAAGGGTGGCTTGGGGGCGAAGTAAGGAAGGGTAGGTAGATCAAAAGTGTGTGGAATTACGTCTCCCTATGCACTGTCGCATACTCCAAAAATTCAAGATTTTAACTTAAAATTTACCAGAAATAAAGTCATCCGGAATTTTCGCGCGGATACTCAGTATATATAAATATATAGGTTAATTTTGAATCTCTTGCACCCTCTATTCAACCGATAAAACCGATCGCAGATGGTAGTCATATATTAATGCGGGTACTAATAAATGAACTGGAGTGGGGTAGAATGCTTGTCACAAAGGTTGAGATGCGACTCTAAGGGCGCAGACAGGTTATTTTTCATCTTACTCGGGAGTATTTATTGTAACCATTTTCTATTTCACATTGTTATTGTCTGATCCACCAGCTTGTGGACTGGACAATAACAATAAAAAACAGAAAATGATTATTATAAATACTCTTGAGTGAGATGAGCAATAAAAATGGCTGCGCCCATAGAGTCGCATCTTGTTTTATTGATACAATATGCACATTGGCTTTCTATCCCACTCCAGTTCATTGGTACTAATTGGCATTTTTAGCAGGTGTTCCTTTACCTAATAACCTAACTTTTTTAGGTGTTCGTTTAGATATACAGAATGTCCCATTATTTCGTAATTATTTAATATTTCAATGTGTGTTATAGGCACGCAAACAAGTTTTAAATAAAAATTATATGAATTTAAAAAATACATCTTTTAAAAATATTTTCGGATATACAGGGTATTGCGTTGCAAATAAAAATGTATATTTTTTTAAATAGAACACGCTGTATTTTATTTCAGTTTTAGAATGGTTTGGTAATAATGTATTTAACCATAGAATGTTTTTAAAAAATATATCAGGGTTGCCAAGCAATTACTTTAATTGTGAAATTAGAGAATGATGCAAACCTCAAATTAAGTTATCCTATTTTAGGTAGGTTTACAATAATTTAAAATATAGACTTTTAAGATACCAAGCTAACGAATAATGGTGATAGAACTGATTTATTGTATACAGAGTGTTTCGAAATATGTGTTAAATATTGCTAATTTTAAGTTCAATTTACTCATTTTTTTTAAATGTAACACCCTGTATATTATTTTAGCACAACATTCCATATAAATTTACATATTTAACGAAACCAACATGTTAGCCAATAACACATACGTCCCATCAGTGCGTAATTGATCGATTTTTTAAATGTTAGGTCTTAAAATTGTTTAACAATATGAAGAAAACCAAATCTGTTAGCCAGATTGTTTGGTCTAAAAAAGTATAAGTTTGGTTCGCCCCTCATTTATAGAGTACCCTGTATATTTAAGAATATTTGTTAAATATGGTGGTATAACTTTTGTATTAAAAGTGTCTTTGTATCTCCAATAACAAAACCGCTATCAATCAATTAAGCACCAAGGGGAAACCTGTATATGAACAATAGGCATGAACATATTGGTATCGTTGGATAGGTAATACTAAAATAATATACAGGGTACTGTATTTGAAAAACTTGAGTAAATTGAAATTAAAATAAGCCATATTTATAACATGTTTCAAAACACTCTGTATAAAATGAACCAGTTCTATCATCACTATTCGTTAGGTTTGTACTTTATAAGTCTATATTTTAAACAATTTTGAAATTATTGCTAACCTACCACCTACCTATATTATGATAAATTTATTTGTGGGACTGCATCTTTCTTTAATTTCACAAAAAAATTAATGCAACCCACTAATATTTTTTAAAAATATTTTAGCGTTGAATACAGTATTACTAGATCATTCTAAAACTGAAATAAAATACAGGGTGTTAAATTTAAAAAATATACATTTTTATTTGCCTGGCAAGAGCGTAACATCATGTATATTCAAAAATATTTTTAAAATATGCCTTTTTCAAATCCATATAACTTTTATTTGAAATTTGTTTGATACTAATGGAACACCCTGTATAATATTGACATATACTCTAATGATATTTGCCAATATTCACCACTATTTGTCTTTCTACTTACCTACTTCTTATTAAACTTACTTCGAATGCACGTCAGTATGATTATTAATATGAATAAAATCTCCAGTTGAACTCCATCTTTTATGTAGTGAAGAAGTACTTTTTGTAGATAACTTTGAGCTGCTATATGTTCTTCTGGCATTAGTTGGAAGAGGCGTAGCTCTGGGTGAAGGAGTAGGAATCGGGCTTGCACTACTGGAACTTTGACTGTCACTATGTAGGCTACCTATAAAAGCAACATTTTCTGAATAAAAACTAAACATTTATTTAAATAATTAATAAATAATGTGACCCTGTCAAGAAACCTTGTTTCCATAATGCAGGTTCTATTAAGAACGATATTATCTAAAACGAGGTTAAATAATAATAATAATAACGGGTCTTTATTTGCACAAAATAATTACATTTTTGTACAGTTAGCATGGGCGAGGTTTAGCCTGTGGCTATTCTTACACCTAACCCTAACAAAACATATACATTTAAATAACTATAATATTAAAAGTTTATCAATACAATTTGACATTAGTAGCTCATTATATCTACCAGTTTACATTTGACTAATAAAGAGTTGCCTTTTTAAAGCATTTTTAAAAACAGGTAGAGATCGTGATTTTTTTAATATCGGTATGTAAAGTGTTGTACAGAACAACCGCGTTATACGAAAAACTACGATTATAAATAGCACTAGAGTGACGAGGCATTGATAAATTAAAATTGTTTCTTATGTTTACATTGTGCGTAGACGATCTAAAAGTTAATTTGCTCATAAGATATAATGGTGACGCAGTAGAAAGTATTTTAAAAAGAAAAGAAAGGAACATAAATACATATAAATTATTAACAGTTAGCCAGCCAGTTTGGGAGAAGGCTTGGGAAATATGATCGAATTTTTGCGAATCTGCAGCATGTATTCTGCATAATTTGCAAACGGTTACGATCAGCAGCTGTTAAACAAGGATAATACACAACAATTCCATATAATATTTTTGAAATTACAAGGCTTTGGCAAAGTTTTAGTTTTATAGATTGGTTCTGTAGGATGTGTTTATTAGAATAAAGCAAGCGAAGACCACTATAACACTTTTGTAACACATAGTTGACATGTTGACTGAACCTCATTTGATCGTCAAAGTTTAACCCTAAATTTATAGACTCAGTTTCATGTGGAATAGATTCACCAGATATCATCAGAGTTGTATTGTTCTTTATATATTGTCTAATATTTTTACTATAGAATAATAATAGTTTGGATTTCGAAGCATTAATGTGAAGGTTATGATCAGACGAATAGTTATCAATTTTTTTAAGATCTTGATTAATCTTATCAACTGCAGTAATGACTTCATTCGACGAAAAATCGAGGAACAGCTGAGTGTCATCAGCAAAAAATTGGACTGCACAATTATTTACGTGTTTGTAGAAATCCGAAGTATAGAGTAAGAAAAGCAGGGGCCCTAGGACTGAACCTTGTGGTACACCAGATTTGATTTGAATGGATGTTGATTTCTGACCGTTTACTGTAACTAACTGTGATCGTTTACTTAAGTATGTTTTTATGAAACCTAATGAAATTCTATCAAATCCATAATATTGACACTTGGATATAAGAAGACTATGATTAATGGTGTCAAACGCTTTGCTAAAATCTAGTAGAACTAGGACACCTGCTTTTTTCTTATCAATACTATTGAAAATATTGTCACTTAAATGTGCCAAAGCTGGTGAAGTACTGAAACCCTTTTGAAAACCCGACTGATGCAAAGGGATTATATTATTTTCACAAAGATATTCGTATATTTGGAAATAGGCTGCACGTTCAAGAATTTTTGAAATTAGAGGCAGTAGACTTATTGGACGCAGTTCATTGTATGAACTAGGATTGTGCTTTTTAGGTAAGGGTATTATCAAATAGAACAAATAGAACAAACGCTGAAATAATAAAGCCAAGGCGGAAAAATTTAAACATTCGGAGCGTACAATTCTTCTTCTTTTTAAGAATCAGTTTGAATTTAATTCAGAGCCATGAGCAGTTATTATGGACATGCCTCGTATCTGTCTTTGTCGGTCGTGGACCACTCTATTAGACGCTATCTTACTCAGTGGCAGCTGGTGGGTTTGAATGTAGGTGACGCGTTGAAAATAAAACAAAAAAATTCGACTTTTTTTATTTTTTGTACATAAGGTCGATTCTCCTATCCTTTAAACTTGCAAAACTATCTATTATATTATCAAAAATGACTCTAATCGTACAAGTTCATTTAAGAGTGTCTTTTCAATCGAAATTTTTGCTAAATTGGTAAGTCGATCTTCTGTTATTGTATTTCGTAGATGTTTTAATTCATTTTAAACAAGAAAAACCACGTTCGACTGAAACACTAGTGGCTGGAATAATTAGGATTAAGCAAAATACCTTATAAGCTTCTTTGAAAATATTACGATTTTTTATTCTAAGCCTGGCTCTCTTTTTGAAGCCTGGTCATAATTTTACAAAAGCTGATTTTAGATTACTATGCGAACTACTAAGGGATTTTAATTGGTCCAAAATTGGACACATTGAAAAGGTTGATGATTCTGTCAAATATTTTTACCAGGTTTTTTATGAAATGCTTGACATATGTGTACCAAAGTTTACTAATAGGCCACATGCATATTGCAAACAGTTTCCGCCATGGTTCACGGATGAAATAAAAATCGACATAAAGTACAAAGAATTTTTCAGAAAAAGAAAACATCTATCGGAATATTATTTTAGTAGATATAAAAAAATTAGGGCGGACCTAAAATTGAAAATAAGGACGGCGCACAATAATTATATCCAAAATATGCAGAACTGTGTTAACCAGGGTCCCATGCTTTTTTGGAAGTTCATTAAAGATAAGAGGTCTAATAATATATCTGAATCAAATTTTATTATAAATAATAGGGAAATATCTGACAAAAAAATTATAGCAGGGGAGTTCGCTGATTATTTCAGTTCAGTGTATGACAACGATTCAAACTATAACCTTATAGATATTAATGGTTTGACTAACAATTGGAACGTAAATTTTTATCAGAATATTGACTTCGATCTAATATCCGTCAAAGACTTAGAAGCGGCATTTCGAAAGTTAAAACCGAAAAAGACAGCGGGTCCTGATAATATTCCTTGTTATATCCTAAAAGCTTGTAAAGATTATTTAATATACCCTTTGCTGGTAATTTTTAATAAGTCGCTTAAAACATCCATATTTCCTAGTGAATTTAAAAGAACGAGATTAACACCAATTTTTAAAAAAGGGGATAAAAATAAAATAGATAATTATCGTCCCATAGCCATATTAAATTGTACGGCGAAACTGTTTGAATTTGTAATATATGATAAACTGTATGCTTACTTTCAAAAATACATATCAACCGAACAACACGGATTTTGTCGTAAAAAATCTGTAGATACAAATTTATTAACTTTCAGTGATAAAATATCAAAATGTGTCAATTCTCGTGAGCAAGTAGATTGTATTTATACTGATTTTAAGAAAGCCTTCGATAAGGTAAATCACAATATTCTTCTAGCTAAACTGAAATATTATGGTCTTAGCGATCATCTAATAAATTTCTTTATGTCTTATCTAAAACTAAGGTATCAATACGTAATGTTTGGTGGTGAAGTATCTCATACAATCCTCGCAGGCTCTGGGGTCCCTCAGGGCTCCAATTTGGGTCCTCTACTTTTCTTAATATTTGTTAATGACCTTCCTCTACGTATTACATCAGACTGCCTAATGTATGCAGATGATCTGAAAGTTTTTAAGAAAATATCCACCCTAGATGACTATCTAGACCTTCAAAATGACTTAGACTCAATTTCGGATTGGTCATTTGAAAATAAATTACATTTTAATCTTTCCAAATGCAAGGTTATTACATTCAGTAACATTCGTAATCCTCAAAATTTTATCTACACAATGCAAGGATCAACACTAGAAAGAGTGTCAAAAATGACCGACTTGGGAATAGTTTTTCAAAATAATTTCAAATTTGACGAGCATATCCATAACATTACCAAAGAAGCTAACAAATTGTTAGGTTTTTTGAAACGCACAACTAGGGACTTTACAGACACACACTCGATTAAAAATGTATTTTTTGCTCTCGTTCGTAGTAAATTAGAATATGCATCCACTGTATGGGACCCTACACAACAAAATTTAAAACACATTTTGGAAACTATTCAAAATAAATTTGTCAAATATTTATACTTTAAAAAGTATCATACAAGTCCAGGATTTGTTTCATTTGGACCTATTAGAAAAGAGTTTGAAATTGAAAAATTGGAACATAGACGCTCTATAATCAACCTTATCTTTTTACATAAATTATTAAATGGATATTTGGACAGTCAATATTTATTGAGTCAAATAAAAATTAATGTTCCAATAGCAGGTATTCGTCCACGTCAATTAACTTTTCGTGCGGATAATCATGGTCCAGTAGAAAAAATTTGTCTTTTGTTTAATGTACACTCCGAAGGCATTTCTTGCGGTATTTTTGATGTAGCTATAAGCACATATAGAAAGGAACTTAACAAAATTGTTGGGCTCGATTAAAGAGATATAACCTTGTAGGATTTCCGTGGCCTTGGTGTGGGGTTTTGCAGACGCTCTGATTATTCCTGAATATTTCTGATTATTTCAGTAGTTTTGTTCTTTAACGAACTTTGTTAAAATTTTGTAGTAGCGAGGTTTGTTTATTATAATTTCACTTATATATTTAATTAGATACTATGTATTTTTGTTGATTTCTATTTTCGCTGTATTTATAGGAACATGTAATTAGGCTCATGCCTGTTTGTTTCTGGAATAAATAAATAAATAAATAATATGGGTCATTTAAAATGTCATTAAGAATTTGTTTTAGAGAATTCCAATTATTATGAATAAGACTCAAAATCTTAGAATTAGATAACCATCTTGTAACTGTTGAAGGATTATTGAAGGATTATTGAGGATTACATCGGCGGCGTGAGTAAACAATGCTAATACCTAATTATTATGCTACATTGAGATTTTTGAGCAATATCTGTTGAGTCGTCTACTTGAATGGAAAAAAATTGCAATCATTTAATTCCATTTCAATGTATTTGTCAATATATTGAGAAATACAGTTTATTAATTCATTCTGAATTATTTTAGAATTTGCTGCAAATATAATCGAAATTTTTTATAGTGTTCTTGAATGTCTACAGAACTAAGTGAGATATACGAATCTAAAGGTTCCTTAAAATTACGGCGCTTTCTGGAAGATTTATCTTCATTATGACCACGAAATGCCAATTCTTTTTTTCCTAGAAAAAGAACTGCTCGAATTGGCAACTGCATAAAATGTCTGTTAAGATGCATTTTTATTAAATTGTTTTACATATAGCCTAGAGTTTTCTTTTAAAGCGTCTTCAATAGTATTTAATTTTTTTTAGTTCTGTAAATCTTAATGCACAACGCATATGTTCACATGATGATTCATGTTTATGTAGGCCGCGAGTCACGTTCCCAAAATCACTAAAACCGTCTTTATTCCGTACATTTGATTTTACACCTACTATCAAACAGGGTAGGTACGCAAAAAAGCTTGTTTAAATAAAAACTACCACACAACCATTTACATTCGGAATACCACTCTTTCCGAAATTTTCGCACAAACGTTTTGTCTTTTGACTTAGTTTTTTTGCTTACATTTAGTAGAGGTTCAGGTTTTGGAGATTTTAAAAAATATTTGTTATTCTCATTTCCCCATCTACAGAATGGCATCTCCAATAGCATACATACTGGATCATGTACTGGAAACATTATTAGAAAAATCGAAAAAAAAAAAAACTCGCAATAGTCGCAATTGACCAACTAGTCCAACCACTGTATAAAAATAGTCCCCAACAGAAGAAGCAAACTGAATTAACGCGTCAAGTGCATTAATCGGCTAGATCGAAACGTCAAGCGCTCCGTTCGCTCGGATTAGGAAATTTTTCTATTGTATTATGTTTCCAAAACAAGCGAGCCCGGACGGTAGGATTTTTTTATCAAGCGTCTCGTTTGATATTATGTTTCCAAAAACAAGCGAGCCCGGACGGTCAGATTTTTTTTATCAAGTGCCTCGTTTGTTTCATGCAGTGGTCCAGATACCCCGAAATTAGGTACAGTTTTGGAGGTTTCTGTTTTGTAATTTGTATAGAGACAAAAATACAGGGCATTTTGTTACAGAAAAAGAAATATTTAGCTATTCAGTTGATTTTTTTTTTTATTAATTTTGGTGAAGCAGTGCGTCACCTGCGTCATCTAGCGAGCCGCCACTGAAGATAGCTTCCCCTTGGATCAATCATCAAAAAGCAAGAGGACCAAGATTTCTAGAGTAGAGAGGGCGAATTATAAAATAGCAATTTCTCAAGTGTTGACTCCTGAGAACATATTTTTTGCAAAGAAAAACTTTAAGGTATTTCCATTATGAGACATTTTCATATTCCACTTATGTTTTTTTAATATTCTTATTGGTACTTAGTCACTTAAAACTGTTGAAAGAGAATGTCATAAA
This sequence comes from Psylliodes chrysocephalus, assembly GCA_927349885.1. Taxonomy (NCBI): domain Eukaryota; kingdom Metazoa; phylum Arthropoda; class Insecta; order Coleoptera; family Chrysomelidae; genus Psylliodes; species Psylliodes chrysocephalus. The sequence goes on from OV651817.1 coordinate 27,163,539, forward strand.
GGTAAAATTTCTTCTTTTATGGTGTTGTCCATTCAATTTTAGGTTCTAAACGTTTTGTCAAACACCTTTTTTACAATTTATCCGAAGCAACACTCTAAAAGATTTAAATCCTGGATTTACAGTATCCAGTTTTGACTGTTTTGAGATTGATGAGAGGAGGGTAGTCACAATTTCACATGAACACTTATTCACCCTAGCACAAACGCATGTACCTATTCGTGTAACATAAAAATAAAGAGGAAATAAATTGCATAACTTGGTGTATAAAAAAGCACAAAATGTTTTTAGTTTTATTTCACTACGAGGAAAACATTGGTTCATTCCATTTTTACATTATTGTCATTGTGCACGTTAAAAGTAGATCTGTATCTGTTTTTATAATACTATTACTTCAGGACAAACGATAACCGTGGATTTCGCCAAACGAACATTAGAAAAGTGTTGCCAACTGAAGCTAACTACTATTTCCCCCCTTGGTTTTGAATTTATTCATACATACATAATTTGTATTTTATATAGATAAAATTAAATAATTTAACAATTAAAACATGCAAGACTTATTTAGAAATAAATACAACAGTATGTTATGTGCTTTATTTAGCTGCAAACAAGTTTATTTTTATTATTTTGACAAAATTATGTATAATTCCCATAAGAAGCCATGTATTTTGAACAACGTATGGAATACCACCGCTCATGCGGTTAATTATAGAAGCTCAACTAGCATGCGTTTTTTGGGACCATATTTTGAGTATGCCGATTCATCGCCTTATCTCTAGTCTTCATAGTCGCGACCCCCTTAGATATACCAGCCAGTACCAGCCATGAAAATCTACTAAATTTGAGAGAAGTATTTGACAGATTAAGAAATGCCAATCTAAGGCTTAATCACAATAAATGTTCACTGTTCCAGTCGGAAGCCTATTATTTGGGACATATCGTTTCCGCAGAAGGAATCAAAACTGACCCGGAGAAAATTGCAGCTGTCAGAGATTGGCCCAAACCAAGAGATAAAAGGAAAATTAGAAGTTTTATTACCGAAAATTCGTCAAAGCCTTTGGTCAAATTACTAAACCCCTTCATCGAGTAACTGAAAACAGTAGTCTATTTGACTGGACGCCGGATTGTAATATTCTAGGCTTAAAGAAATTAAATCGGGGGTACCTAAAGTTAGTGTCCTGGTGCTAGTTATTTACCTCCGAGATACCACCAAAGAAAAAATGGGAAGTTTCCGACGACAAGCCATACTTGGCTATCAGTAAAACCATAGAAGAATGGACCGGAAAATTTTAACAGGCAACTAATAAAATCTACGAGTGAACAATGAAACTAAAACAGTTCAGGTTAACTTCACTAATAAATGATCAGTAGAATACCTACCAGTGATATTAAACAGTACTAGAATACCATATTTTAAATCGGTAAAATACTGATATAGGTATCGACCTAGATATAAAATTAAAGTGCGGAAATAACACAAAGAAAAACGGAAAGAGTTTTGCTTAAATATAGGAAATTATATTGCTTGACGAACAGAAAACAAAACTATTAATCTAAAATAATTCATTAATATGTAAACAAGTACTGAAGCCAGTAGGTGTGTACTTACGATCTAAAGTTATGGCTGTGTGCCAGTTAAAATCACATAAATTTAATACATCACTTTCAGAACAAAATATTAAGGTCTATAGTAAACGCACCTTGATATGTAAGGAACTCAGGCATCTGAAAATGCCAACAGTCAAAGAAAAGAGGAAAACTTAAAAAAAACAAGAAAACAGTCTACATAACCACGTCAATATTATAACTCTAGAGTTCCTGTATAACCAATACCTAACCAAAAGACTCAAAAGAATCAAAAAATTTAAAATTGTTTGAAACGGAGCATTGCGTGCACCTGTGCATTGCATAATTTCGAAGTTGGAATATCTAAACGGAAAGGAGAAGATATAATTGGATGAACTCTTAGTTTTTAGCTTCTTTTGTTTACTTTATTATATCCTGAAGACAAATTGTTGATTAGCTCAAATATAGCTAAGTGTAATACAAATAAACAAAAGAATTTGGTACTCCTCTTAAGTAACTCTATATAGTAAGGGAAATAAAATATTTACCCAATGAACTATCTCAAATCTCAAACCTTCACAAAGCAAAAGAGAATGCTATAACAGTAACTATATCATTAACTATAACTTGACCTGTAATTAATAATATTTTTATTTTGTTTTACCGCTATAGCAAAAATGCTCTTAGTTAAGAAGTTCTAACTTGTTTTATTTTGCAGATGTATGAACAGTTCCGCGTAAATCACTACTCTGTATAAAATAAATAATTATTTTTTACCTGTAGATCGATAATGAACGGCTTTTCTTTGAGGTAAAAATGATGAAATATAGTTTTTCCGCTGTTCTTCTAGTTTTGATGTAGTATTATTATAGCTTTGTTTGTGATAATCGCTACTAGGACTGCTACTCGTTTCCAACCTAGTCGGAGTAATTGGCGTGGGAGTTGGAATTACACGAGATGCTTGTTGAGTAACTTCTAGGTTGTTAAGCCTTCGAAGCGCTTCCGCTAGAGTAGCCTTAAGACAAATGAGTTCATTTTGTTGTTCGCCCACTTTTTTTTCAAGTTCTGCAATTCGGTTAACATACACATCTTCTTCAAAACCTAAACAAAAATAGTTTTTATTATCGGTCAAGTGAGCAACACTTACGATATGTGCGTGTCATTTAATGGAAAAGTAAGAAATGGCCATTATACAGGCAGGCACATTAAAGATTCAAAAAGGTTTAGAATTGATGGGCTTAATGTGACACAATGACAAGTCAAATTTTTCGGAATTTCGCTTTTCTAAATATTTCAACCAGGCAATAACAAAACAAGATGAGCATCACTGATAGAAACCAGATGATTTGCACAATCTGGGCATTTTTGATTCTGTTCAATATCTTCGATAGGTTGCGCTAAACCAGTAGGGAAACTTTTCGAAAGGCATCAAAATGTTTTCCTTATCTTCAGCGATTCTGATAAAATCTTTGTAGTTTCTTGCCAATTTTGTTTCGAAGAGCTTCTATTTATTGGAAATTCTAGATTGATTTTTTTTTCAGTCGTTGCGTCACAAAATGTTTATTTGCTGATTTTACCTTAATAATCTCCCTTCACCATGTTTTATAAGCAATAAATACAATAAATATCATGGTATATATAGTGATAAAAAATTAACAGTGATGGCAGACATGTGTTACATATTGATAATAATATATGTAGTATGTAAAGTTATTTTTTTTTTTTTTTTTTTGAATAAAATTGTACATTTTTTTTATGTTACATACGGTAGAAATTTAGGAACAGTTTAAAACAGGAACAATGAAGTTATGTTCCGTGTAAACAATCGACCACTGAGAATAAGCGACACATTTTTTACGACTATTTATCCACACATAAAAATATGTAATTTTCTTGATTGGTAGTACTAACTTTCCCGCAACATTGGCATTAACTAGGAACTATTTCATAACGGAGATGAGCGAATTTTTTTTTTATACGAGCGTGTATTTTTACCCACTTTCCCGCACGCATTTTAGTTTTGAAAGTGTCACTTTCCCGCACTAGTGCGGGAAAAAATCACTTTCCCGCACTAGTGCGGGAAAAAATCACTTTCCCGCACTAGTGCGGGAAAGTAAAATTATGAATATTTGGCCTGACCTATTGTATAGTTTTTTTACCTCGGATGTTATAACTATTGTTACAATAGGTAATTTAGTATTTTCCAACTATTCCATTTAATAAAATTTACTTTTTTTCTTGCTTTTTGTTATAATTTTAATTTTTTGGAAAACTTGAATAATAGAGATATTTTTATATACCTTCTGTATATTTTTAAAAGTCAGACTATTGTGACAAGTCTCCTGATTCACCTACAGTGCTTCAGCGAGTCTGTGGCGCTATGAATGTAATTCCCGAATAGGGGATGCTCAGGCGCCAGTTTTGATATCGCAGTTTGCTCTGCGGCCCTGGGGTGCACGTAGAGTACACCCTCAGTAGACTCAGTGGAGTCCAGGTACAAACAAAAAAAAAATAAAACGGATAGACCTTCGCTGTTAAGTTGACCTACACTGGGGTAGTAAAGTAAATAAGGTTTTTCACTGCACTTTTACCTATTAATCACTACGCCCTGAAAACGGAAAAAGCAAAGGCGTAATCCAAAATTAAACTCAGGAATTTCAATCAAAAATATATTTACAAAATAAATAATAATTAAAAATAAAATAAATGGGGTGAAATCGGTATATATTTATCTGTTTAATAACGGTAATAAAATAAATATAAAATTATGTATGTTGATAAAATAAAAGGTCTCGGTATTTACAGAAAATGATAAAACGGTAAAATTTACTATGACCTATACTATACCCATAAGAAAATAAAAATAACAATTTTCCCTTTAAAAAAAATTAAAACGGTGGGCACTAACACCCTTAGCACAAATTCCTTGCTATTAATGAAAACGGCCGGCTTTAGCCATAAGAAAAAAATCTACAATAATAAAACTATATATGATTCAAACTATACGTTTTAAAAATAAAAAAAAATTTAATAAGCTACTCTCAGTAATAAAAAATATCGGTAATCGGCCAACGGTGGTGAACAGTATCACCCTCCACTCATGAGAGAAAAAAAAATGACGGATGCCTTTGTAAAAACGACGCCTAATATCCTCCCCGCAATATTATTTTACTAGGCACAATAGACCAAATAACGGGTGTCTTAACGCGGTATTATTCGACCAATACTTTGAGAATTTTTATTTTATTTATTCGGTTTCAAGTTTCTCTTATGTGGAGATCTGGGAATCCATAGTTTCCACAGAACAGAAACGGCTGCGACTCTCGACAGGGATAGCAAGCGAATACCACTATCATCCCTTGGTTAACACGAGAATGGTTGAAGGGCACTAACGCCCCGGATTTAAATACAATTCGTTACCCTGACAGGCACTAAGAAATCAAAAATATCGGTCGAATAGCTCATGTAATTAATAGTACGGAAGTGAATGTTACAGGGAGAATTATTAGACGGAATTTTAAATAAAAAGGCCTACCTTAATTAACTTTTCAGCAAAATCGCTTTGCGGTATAATCGGCACTACAGCAAGGCAACTTTTATTCTTCAACTCACGGTAACAGCAGGAAAAGAGGGCTCCTTCATCGCAAACATTTAGTTTTATCAGAATTCGTACTTTTGCCGGAGTGGGGCGGTAGCCCCACCTAGAGGAAATAAATTGTTATTGCAAAAAAAACGTTGATTGATCAGCTTACTGATAAAATCTACTAGAATTGCAATTTTACAAGACGATTTACATTATTGTGATATCGAAAAGTTTTAAACTACGAGGGCTCTTGCAAATGTTTAAAAACGGTAATTTTATGGAAATATTAGTTACAGGGGGTCTTGCAAATGTTCATAGATGGAAATTAATTTTAGAAATTAATTTATGGAATAAATTAATGGGAATTTTAGTGACTTCGTCACATCACCTCCTTTCTTTCTAAAGAAAATAAAGATAAGACGCAGTATTATCTTTATTTTCTTACACTGGAACACGGACGGGTGACAAAAGTCATATACAGTGATGTATCCGGTGGCATCTGGAGGCAGCTGGCGGCACCTGGACTCGGTATATAAAAAAAAAACAAACGGACGGAAGATCAACCAAAAGTCAATCGTAGTGGTGGCGTTTGTACTGCAACGGTACGTTGTGACGGAGGGGTATCGGTCTGAACCGAAACCCGGTGACGGCGGATGGCATTTGCATCACGGAGACGGCGGGGAAATGGTAAGGTCGACGATTGGGATGGACGAGGGAGAAACGGGCGGGGCACGATAGGGACAAGGTCTGGTGCGTCGGGACAAGGGAATCAGACGGGGCAATTCTTCCATCTCTCGGCTAGAACAATACAAGCCATTAATCGAGTCGTTTAAGACGGGTTTCTACGGGAGACGGGAATCAGGAATGGGAATGAAAGCAATAACGGAAACGGGAATGGTTACCTAAACGGATTTCAGGGTTGACGTCTTAATGGACACGGACGGTCGTTCCCTGGCTATGAGAAAAAAAAGCAAAACAAAACGCTTAATCAACGCGTTCCGATGCGGGTTTTAGGTCCTTGATATGAACTTTGTTGATTCGCTTACCGGCGGCATCCCTCAGGTTGTAAACTACGGGTGAAATTACTTTAGTGACGGTGTAGGGGCCGGAAAACTTAGGAGCGAGTTTCGCCGCTACATGATCGGCGGCGGAAGACAGGGTATGCTCCCGCTTCATAACTAGGTCACCAATGGTACACCTCCAATCCCTACGACGAAGGTTATAATATTTGCTCTGGGAGGTGAACGCTCGTGACAAACTGAGCCTTGCCAACTCATAACACTCCTGTAACTTAGCCAGCCTCTGGATCTGACCTTCGGGTATGGGCTGTTGATCAAGAGGATCCGGAGGCGGTACGGCCGGGTCGGCGTCTCGACGGAGGGTTTTGGGTACGGATAGTTCACGTCCAAAGTTAAGAAAGGCGGGGGAGTAATTGATCGACTCGTGACGGGACGTATTAATCGCAAAACGGAGATCGGAAAGATGTTGATCCCAATCACGGTGATTTTGTTCACAGAACTGGGCTATCATAGTTTTAATGGTCCTATTGGCCCTTTCCACGGGATTCGCTTGTGGGGTGTAGGCCGGGGTGCTACGGTGACGGATCCCGAGTTCCTTCAGGACATTCTCGAAGAGTCGGCTGGTGTATTGTGTGCCATTATCAGTTATGACCTCCTTCGGGCATCCAAAGGTCGAAATTACGTCGTCATACAAGGCGGCACTCACTGTCTTAGCAGTGGCGGCACGGATGGCTCGGCATTGCACCCATTTAGTAAAACGGTCTTGGAACATGACAATGTAGGCGTTACCCTTCTTACTTCGGGGCAACGGGCCGACTAGGTCGGTGCTAACAACTTCCCAGGGTGCGCGATTTGAAGAGGGTTGCATCTTCCCAGGTGTCTGTTGCTGGGAAGGCTTGTATCGTTGGCATTGTAAACAACCCCGGACATATTTAGTTATATCCCGGAACATACCCGGCCAGTAGTAACACTGGGCGATTCGGGCGATCGTCTTAGCGATGCCAGAGTGGCCAGCGGTGGGAGCATCATGGTTCTCTTCCAACACTCGAGTACGCTGCGGCGTCGGTACACACAGCTTCCAAGGATCGGATAGCTCGGGTTCCTTGTAGTCATTAATATCCCAAAAGTGGCGGTATAATCGGCCTTCTCGTATGCTGTAATCTGGGAATTCGGCGGGGCTCTTTTCTACATCAGCTTTCTTTTGGTTATACCAATTACAGTTAACAGGGTCTATGACTGCGCATATTTCGGAGTCAGGAGGGGAGTCCTCGGTACGGGGTAACGGGTTTCGCGACAAGGCATCGGCAACTCGGTTCAGGGCCCCACGGCGGTACTTGATGTCGAAATCATATTGTTGCAAGAAGATACTCCATCTTGCAAGACGGCCGGACGGACTCACGATTGAATGCAACCACCTTAAGGATTGGTGATCGGTCAACACGGTGAAGTGATAACCTTCCAGGTAACCCCGCATCTTTTCTATTCCCCATACTATGGCAAGACACTCCTTTTCGGTCACCGAATAGTTTCTTTCGGCCGAGCTCAGCGTTCGGCTGGCATAGGCTACGACAAAATCGATTCCATCCTTTTTCTGTGTAAGAGCCACCTCTAGCCCATGGGCAGAAGCGTCGGTCTGTAAAATAAAGGGCACGGAAAAGTCGGGACAACTAAGGATCGGAGCCTCAGTTAAAATTGTCTTAATTTTTGAGAATGCGGCCTGTTGTTCTTCTTGCCAGTTCCAACGGTTCGCTTTCTTCAGAAGTTTAGTAAGGGGTGCCACAACTTGCGAAAAACAGGGCACGAAGCGGCGGTACCAAGAAGCTACCCCTAAGAATCTTCGGAGCTCCCGAATGTTTTTTGGTGCTTCAAATCGAACGATAGCTTCGATTTTATCAGGGTCGGTATGGATTCCGGTGCCTGTGACAACATGGCCTAAGTATTTTAAACTTGAAAGGCAGAAGTGACACTTTTCCTGGTTGATTTGCAACTTAGCGACTCGTAGGCGCCGAAACACCTCCTGGAGGTTTTCTAAATGCTCTTCAAACGTCCTTCCTAGCACTATAATATCGTCTAGATAAGCGAAAGCGTGTGGATCCATTTCTGGTCCAATGACACGGTCTATCAATCGTTGAAATGTTGACGGGGCGGAGTGAAGGCCGAAAGCCATCACACGGAACTGAAATAGTCCTCGATAGGGGACGGTGAAGGCGGTAATCGGTTTACTACGGGGAGACAACGGGACTTGCCAATATCCATTCTTTAAGTCCAGACTGGTAATGTATTTGGCGGTACGGAGCTTGTCCAGAATCGAGTTCATAAACGGTAGGGGGTAAGCATCTTTCATGGTTACCTCGTTTACTTTGCGGAAATCGATACAAAATCGGTATTTCCCGTCCTTTTTCCTAACCATGACCACGGGGGAACTCCAAGGACTTTTAGACGGTTCGATTACCCCTGCTTCGAGCATCTTGTCTACTTCCTCGTTAATAACGGCTTGCATTTTCGGGTTCTGGGGACGGTAACGTTGTTTAATCGGCTCGGGCTTAATTAAACGGATTTCGTGCTGTGTCAGGTCAGTCGGCCCCTGTACAGCTTGAAAAGCAGCGAGTTCTGCATCCAAGAACCGTTCCAGACGCTCGGTTTGGTCAGCGGTTAACGTCATCTCAGATATAGGAGTTGTGATTGGCGAGCAAGGGTTACTGGTAACAGTTGTTGGGATTTCTCCTCCTTTATTACAGCTTTCACTGGGTTCAGGAGTCATTAGCTCAATCCGGTCCAGCGCAGCTTCGGAACAACTCGGCGAACGACCCTTCGGGGCCGATTGTGTCTTTGGAGTTATTATGCTGGGTGAACGGTTGGCTTGGGGCACAACTGGTAATCCGGAGCTCTCAGCGTTTGGTTTGAAGGACAGAGGGTGGTACCTCGCTGATCTCAAAATTGTCTGATACGGTGGGGTGGATGTCGGGAAGCGGTTTTCCCTTGACCTCCATGAAGTCTGGTTCTGTGGGGCGGAGGATGAGGAGCGGTTTCTACTCAATCTCCACTTCTCTTCCTGTGGGTTGGAGGGCGGTTTCTCCCCAACACGGTTTAACTCAGGGGCTTTTACCCCTTCTGGGTGTACCACGGCTTCTACCACAATGGTATTGGGAGCTTCAGACGGCAACGGCTGAGCTGACGGTTGCTCTATGATCCCAATCGGATAGCATGGGATTGGTCGGAGTGTGGGAGGTACCAACATGTCACCTATAAAGATTTTTCCTGACCCAAGCTGTAAGCGGATATCAAACTTGGCGAGAATATCCATCCCGAGCACTAAATCAGCGCTTAGATTAGGGAAGTGTTTGATGTCCTCAACGACGGTACGGTGGCCCAGCGTCAATGATATCGAGTATGAATCCTGAACCTGAATGGTACTACCATCAGCTAACCTTGCAGATGAAAGCTCTGTCTTTTTGGGCTGCTTCTGGTTAGCAAGATACCTAGCCAGGCGGTTTCCCAGGTAGGATAGGGACGCTCCAGTATCTAGAAGGGCGGAAAACGGGACTCCTAGTATTTCCACCACGAGATGTGGCCGGGAGTCCGGTTCAGAGATCGGGACGGTGTCTCGGGAAGTTAGTAACGACGGAAGCTGCCAGGACTTCCCTTCCGGACAGCTTCGGGGGAGTTTCCCTGATGGCTACAAGGACAATCCCTTGACATGACTCCTGGTTTCCTACAACGGGAGCAGAATAATTTTCCCGGGTTTGGACAGTCACTTCTCATGTGACCTTGCTCGCCACATTTCCAGCAGACAGCCGGGGACGATGCTGGTTGTGAAGCAAACTTCACAATCCGGGACGGGTAGGCTTCACGCCGTGGTTCCGCAACCCTAACTTCGTTGGGTCTCATTTGTGTCGGGTACGAAGGTCCGCGATATCCAGTACTTGTACTGGGGTGCTCAGTGGAGTCCGAGACCCTGTAGCGGGGTGACGGGGACCGGTTTCCGGTAGTACCTGGTTCCGACTGCAGTTCCTTTAATAACAAGTCGCATTCCTTGACCGCTTGCCAAAAGGAAGGCAAATCACTGAAATCCGTTTTCCGGATCTGTTGACGATATTTAGGCAGTAGGTTTCGGTACAGCCACTCTAGCTGTTCTTCACCAGTTAATTTCCCATGCCTCCTCATGAGGGTCTGCAAGTCGGTAATGTAGGATGTGACAGCTTCATTCCTACGCTGCGTACGGCGGCTAATCTCGGCGTACAAGTCTACATAGTACGACACGGGGAAATAGTAGATGCGGAAGCCTCGCTCGAAGGCTTCCCAATCAGACCAGCTCGCTCGGTTGTTACGGAACCATAATGCGGGTTCCCCGGTTAACAGTTCGGGCATGTACGGCAGTAAACGGTTTTTGACGATGCCTTTGGAGAGACAGATCTCATCGAGGCGTTCCAGAAAACTGGCCGGATCATCACGGTCTCCAAATGATAATTTCCACTCGTGAATCTTGAGGGGTTCGGAGTTGACGTCGATGACGGGAGGTGACATCGTTGACTGCGAGTCTCTCTGTACTTGTAGGGGAAGCTGGTCGGGAGCCGGCGTATTATTGCGGAGGAATGAAACGAGTCTTTTTCGTTTCTCGAGTACGGTTCCTTCGGTGGCTAAGCCTTCAGCCCTTAGTCGGGCAGTTAACTCGGGGTTCTTAAGGGTATATACCCAACCTACTCTTGGGGTTGGTGCTTCACCCAACGCCGGTTCCAGTCCTATCGGTACTACGGCGAACTCAGTGATCCAACCCGGTTGAATATCGTCTTCCTCGTTGGCTTCGGCAAATATGTCGTCACAACCTTCACTTGACATACACCCCGTATAGAGTCGTCACACTTGACACTTCGGTGCCACGGATAGCCAGAGAGATTAAAAAAAATCACGACCCGGGAGAGAGAAAGAAAAAAAAAATCTCTAAAAAAAATTTTCTAAGTCCCCAAAATTTTCAAAAAAAAATTCTAAGTCCAAAAAAAAAATCTCTAAAAAAAATTTTCTAAGTCCCCAAAATTTTCAAAAAAAAAAATTCTAAGTCCAAAAAAAAATCTCTAAAAAAAATTTTAAGTCCCCAAAGTTTTCCGAGAAAATTGGGAAAAATTAGTTCGGCACGAAAATTCAAAAAAAAAAATTCAAAAAAAAAATCTTTCAAAAAAAAAATTTTCGGAAAAAAACAAATTTTCAAAAAAAAAGTTTTCCACATTAAAATTTTAAACTGGTGTCCTAAACGGTTTGTCCTAAACAGGGAAAGAGAAAAACTACGGTATCCGGAAGAGAAGAAATAAACAAGGGAAAACTACCCCTTCGGTATACTTCTTGGCAGTGTGGTCTAACAGTGAGGTCTGCAGAAAAGTCCCTGCTCGGGCGCCATTTGTGACAAGTCTCCTGATTCACCTACAGTGCTTCAGCGAGTCTGTGGCGCTATGAATGTAATTCCCGAATAGGGGATGCTCAGGCGCCAGTTTTGATATCGCAGTTTGCTCTGCGGCCCTGGGGTGCACGTAGAGTACACCCTCAGTAGACTCAGTGGAGTCCAGGTACAAACAAAAAAAAAATAAAACGGATAGACCTTCGCTGTTAAGTTGACCTACACTGGGGTAGTAAAGTAAATAAGGTTTTTCACTGCACTTTTATCTATTAATCACTACGCCCTGAAAACGGAAAAAGCAAAGGCGTAATCCAAAATTAAACTCAGGAATTTCAATCAAAAATATATTTACAAAATAAATAATAATTAAAAATAAAATAAATGGGGTGAAATCGGTATATATTTATCTGTTTAATAACGGTAATAAAATAAATATAAAATTATGTATGTTGATAAAATAAAAGGTCTCGGTATTTACAGAAAATGATAAAACGGTAAAATTTACTATGACCTATACTATACCCATAAGAAAATAAAAATAACAATTTTCCCTTTAAAAAAAATTAAAACGGTGGGCACTAACACCCTTAGCACAAATTCCTTGCTATTAATGAAAACGGCCGGCTTTAGCCATAAGAAAAAAATCTACAATAATAAAACTAAATATGATTCAAACTATACGTTTTAAAAATAAAAAAAAATTTAATAAGCTACTCTCAGTAATAAAAAATATCGGTAATCGGCCAACGGTGGTGAACAGTATCACCCTCCACTCATGAGAGAAAAAAAAATGACGGATGCCTTTGTAAAAACGACGCCTAATATCCTCCCCGCAATATTATTTTACTAGGCACAATAGACCAAATAACGGGTGTCTTAACGCGGTATTATTCGACCAATACTTTGAGAATTTTTATTTTATTTATTCGGTTTCAAGTTTCTCTTATGTGGAGATCTGGGAATCCATAGTTTCCACAGAACAGAAACGGCTGCGACTCTCGACAGGGATAGCAAGCGAATACCACTATCATCCCTTGGTTAACACGAAAATGGTTGAAGGGCATTAACGCCCCGGATTTAAATACAATTCGTTACCCTGACAGGCACTAAGAAATCAAAAATATCGGTCGAATAGCTCATGTAATTAATAGTACGGAAGTGAATGTTACAGGGAGAATTATTAGACGGAATTTTAAATAAAAAGGCCTACCTTAATTAACTTTTCAGCAAAATCGCTTTGCGGTATAATCGGCACTACAGCAAGGCAACTTTTATTCTTCAACTCACGGTAACAGCAGGAAAAGAGGGCTCCTTCATCGCAAACATTTAGTTTTATCAGAATTCGTACTTTTGCCGGAGTGGGGCGGTAGCCCCACCTAGAGGAAATAAATTGTTATTGCAAAAAAAACGTTGATTGATCAGCTTACTGATAAAATCTACTAGAATTGCAATTTTACAAGACGATTTACATTATTGTGATATCGAAAAGTTTTAAACTACGAGGGCTCTTGCAAATGTTTAAAAACGGTAATTCTATGGAAATATTAGTTACAGGGGGTCTTGCAAATGTTCATAGATGGAAATTAATTTTAGAAATTAATTTATGGAATAAATTAATGGGAATTTTAGTGACTTCGTCACACTATAGGCTGTGACATGTATGGCTTGATATGGTTGCTATATGGTAACCAAGGCGTGTTATTGTTACAAAAACGTCAAAGTTGTTTGTTGAAGCGTCAACTGAATTAAAATAAATTAGAGTAATAATGGATTCATCGGATGAAGAGCTGCCCGAAGCCATTTTAAAAGCTGCAAATGAAGCACATTTGGAGGTGTTACCTGCCAAATCACGAGGAAGATATGAAAAACAATACGACCATTTTGTCACATGGTGTAAACAGGAAGGGGTAAAAACCTACAAAGAAGAGGTGTTTCTGGCGTATTTTTCGCACCTAAGTAAGTTTTTGAAATCTAATACTTTATGGTCTCGCTATTCGATGGTGAAAAGTTTAGTAAAAATAAAACAAAATTTGGATATAAGCCAGTTCCATAAGTTAACGTCATTTCTAAAACAAAAAAATGTTGGTTTTCGAGCACAGAAGGCGCAGATTTTTACCAAAGAAGATATATCCAGGTTTATGTTAGCCCCTGATGAGGTATACCTTATGATTAAAGTGAGTACCATTTTTGCTTTAGCTGGTGCTCTCCGCAGAGCGGAGCTTGTAAATATCACTCTCGATGATATACAGGATAAAGGCAATCTGATAGTTGTGAAAATTTCCGATTCCAAAAATAATTCTTCAAGATCATTTGTTTTATGTGAAGAAATAAATAATGGAAACTTTCTGAAGCTGTACAGAAAGTACGCAGGTTTACGACCACCTACCACTCCGCATCGCCGCTTTTTTATTAATTATAAGAAGGGAAAATGCTCAATTCAGTGCGTTGGCGTAAACATCTTTGGTAAGATGCCAACAGAGATTGCTGCATATTTGCGTCTACCTAATCCTGAACGATATACAGGACACAGTTTTAGACGTTCTTCAGCAACATTCCTAGCAGACTCAGGTGAAGCGATAACCAATATAAAACGTCTCGGTGGCTGGTAGTCCACTACTATCGCTGAAGGCTATTTGGAGGACTCCGAAACACAGAAGAAAAACATTTCGAATAAAATTCTTTCAAATAGAAATGACTTGCAACCTTTGCTGCCACCGTCATTTTCACCTTCATGCTACCTGCAACCGATGTCACTCCCGTCCACGTCATCTTTTCAATCTAAGAGCGTTACGACTATTAACAGCCAATTAACACCAACTAATTCCTCTGTACCACCAATTTTACATAATTTACAAAATGCTACAAATTGTGTATTTAACATTAATATCCATAATAATTAGTTGTTTTTATTTAAAGATTTGTATATGTTGAAATAAAATAATTTTCCAAAAATAATTTTTCCTTTTTTGTATATACGGTCGTAGAAAAAATAATGTTCCTAACTCATGCATAAAGTGTCTTTCCCGCACTTGACCGCTTGCCCGAACTCCGCTTCGCGTCGTTCGGGCCAACTGCAGTCGCGTGCGGGAAAGTAACACTTTCCGCACTTGTTAGGAAAATAACTATATTTTTTTAAAACAAAGGACCACGCACTTTTTTTATGCAAACGGTAGTACCGTCAAAATGTCTGAATTTTTTATGTGTTAAATTACTTGATGTCCCATTAAAAGTGTCCATGGGCCCAATACTATCCTATGACTAGATTTTAAGACACAGGGTGTTAAAGTTAGAAATCCCTAATTCTTTAAAATTGACACCAAAAATTACCCTTAAATATTTTTGGAAGTTATTCGCTAATTCTGTGTAGTCAATATACATAACTACTATAATCAAAATATTGTCACTTACAGGGTGATTCATTATTCCGCAAATCTTTTCGGTTAAAGTAGGTATTTCCACCGAACAAAAATAGCTGAAATGACAAAAAATACCACCATCGAAGGCTCTTAATATTTGACATTGTATTCATTCGAAATTCTCATTGGTAATATTGGATCCTAAGACTAGTTTTCTAAATATAACTTAATATTTAAATAATATATGAATTTTAAACAATAAATATATACACCGACATAAGTAGACGATATGTTCAAGAGAAATACCGTATATTAAATATTTTGACACGCTGTGTTGGATTAGACATGTACCGCCTTGGACTATTTGTAGGCAGCAAAAAATTTCGTACTTACAGGGTAATTACAGTTGAATATGTAAGGTGGAAAAATCAACAAGAAATGTTGAAATTATTGCTAAAGAATAGAAACTAATTGCCTTGTAACTTTGAGTTGTTCATTAAAAAATCTTCTAAGTTCATATACATACATTATTCCATAACGAAGTTACAGGATGTTAAAGATGATCTATATTTCCAAATTCAAGTATTTATGGCGTTATAATCGTTAAATACTTGACCAAACGACTTGCACGTCTTTACATAATGACAATATAAAAACACTGTGGCTCTATTCTCGAATGTCTATTAAAAATGTCGCATTCGACATGTCTATCAAAATGTCGATCGACTGACACTGTCGATATTCTCAAAGACAAATCGACATTTTAAAATCGGTGACATATTTGGCAAATGGTAACATCTGGCAAAATTGGATACAAATATACAAGACAGTTTATTGTGTTTTAATTTCATGTGAATTCGTAATTTTAGTTGTTTTGGTCATTTGTAACTGAGTTTTGGTTTTTTATTACGTTAAGATATAATGATTAGCTGTGCAGTGACTGGTTGTACAGTAACAATAATAAAACAGCAAAAAACTATTCGCCTGATTGCCGATACTTTTCCAACGGCTAAGGAGACTCAAAATGTATGGGTGGAAAAATACTATAATAAATATAATTTTTCTACTACCGTGCGTAAAGTACCTACATACTTTACGCAAGTAATTCTTCATAATTTCTGTTGCTTGTTAAATAAATACGTTGAGGAATTATGAAAAATGACTTTTTTGAAAAAATTCAAATAAATATTTTTACAAGTATAGTCCTTGGACACACTATATGTAAAATAGTGTAGTGAGGATATAGTAAAACCTGAATGAAACAAAATATAAAATTGTATAATGTATTATTAAAAAGCTTTTGAAATCAAGTACCAATATCACACAAGTAGATGTAGGTATTAATAATACAGGTATATCACAAGGTAACACAATTACATATGTGTGATACCATAAGGTAGTTATAAAACACTGAACAATTGTACAAAAGTAGGTATATAAAGGTTCACTAGAATTAAAAACACTAAACGATTGCACTAAAGAGTATAAGGTACCTATATTGCAAAGGTTCACTAGCAGCTAAAATGGTGAACGATTGTACAAAAGTGGTTAAAAAGTGTATTTATATAAGGTATATTTCAAGGGTCACTAGATTTCTATTAGTAGATTTAGAAGTTGTATGCTGCTAATAGTTTTAATATAAATGTGAACTTAATTATATATAGTTTCTTCTGTGAAAAATAACTTTGGAAGTAATAAATTTACTTATTTAACTATTATTAAAGAAAATAATATGTATATAGAAATTGAAAAATATGTTCATTTAAATTTGTTGCACTTATTTTTAGTTGATTTTTTTTACTTTGTTGTTTTACATAAATAATGAAAATCATTTGTTATACAGAGCTTTTACAAAAAATCTGATGTGTCCAACAAATGACTTTCCTATCTAGTTATTATAGGCTTTTTTCGGTTATTTTGTACAACCTATTGCAGCACCTCTATAAATGTTTAGAGGATAAACTAAATATATACATTTTCCACATACATCTAACTCGAAACATTTTTCTATAGATATTCATTGAAAACGAAAATACTGAAAAATTTAAATTTAGCACTTTTCCTTCAATTTTTCCAATACGGTCCATTTTAGAAAAATCATATAAAAAACAAAAATTATAGAGATCGATATCACAAATAACTTTTATTTAAACAATTTTCCTAAAAATTTGAATTTTATTACATTTTGTCAAATTTATCGAAAACGGACCATTTTAAAAAAAATTGTATAGAACCAAAATTATAGATAATAATATTGTAAGTAATTTTTATCTGAACAATTTTCTTCTCTAAACATAAATAACATATATTCCATACAATATAAAAACGGCCTCCCATAAAGTACCCCCCAAATGTTCCGCCTTTGTCCAAAATCTAATCATTTCACCTCAGGCCGAAATAAAACTTAAGTTTAAAATTTAATGTTTTTTCTTTATCCGTTTTTGAGTTTTTTTCAAAATTCAAAATTTACACATTTTCTAAAATATCTCGCATACGGTCCCTTTTAGAGAAATTATGTATGGGATAAAAATTATAGATAATTATATTACAAACAACTTTTATTTGAACAATTTTTATAAAAAATTATTTTTTTACATTTTGTCAAATTTCTCGAATACGGACCATTTTAGGATAATTTTGTATAGAACAAAAATTATAGATAATATAAAAAGTAACTTTTATTTGAAGAATTTTTTCCCCAAACGTAAATAACAGATATATTTCATAAAATATCAAAATGACCACCTACAAAGTACCCCCCCAGATGTTCCGACTCTGCCCAAAATCTAATCAGTTCATTGGACGCTGGAATAAAGCTTAGGTTTAAAATTTGGTGTTTTTCTGTGTATCGGTTTATGAGTTATGGTGGACACACACACACACACACACACACACACACACACACACACGCACACGCACACGCACACGCACACGCACACGCACACGCACACGCACACGCACACGCACACGCACACGCACACGCACACGCACACGCACACGCACACGCACGCACACACACACAGACATCATCGCGAAAATAAGTAGTCAAAACGGTTTCAGGGGACCTCAAAACGTAAAAATCCGTCGAAAACTCGAGGTCGAAAAAAATCATGATTCCTATACTTTCCTTATATCTGTATACAGATAGGAAAGTAAAAATCAATGAGATCTAAAAAACAATACGATAGTCCAAAGAATATTGATATTTTGATAACAAAAATAGGAAAAAATAACATAATTACCAAGTTAGATTTAAAAAATTCATTTTGGCTTATTCCATTGCATCTAGAATCAAGAAAGTTAACAGGATTTTCAATAGATGGAATTTTGCACAGTTCCATTTGGATTACAGTCTAGTAGTGCTGCATTAACATGGGTCTTGATAAAAATTTTGGAGACGTTTCAGCATTTTTGTATTCACTATGTTGGCAACATTCCTATTTTTTTAGAGTCACCTAAAAAACATTTAGAACATATTAGACAAATCATAACAATTTTGGACTAGTATGGATTAAAGTTAAACATAAACAAAAATGTAAATTCTTTCAAAAGGGAGTAAAGTATCTGGGATATAAGATAACAAATGAAGGGTTAAGAATTGAATAGAATTTATCCTTGGTCTTTGCTACTAAAAGAATTAACATTTGATATTAAATACAGGGAAGGAAAAAAAATTGACAGCAGATTATCTTAGCAAAAAGAAAGAGGCAAACATTAAATCTATACAAGAATTTATATTAGCTATAAACAATTCAGAGTAAAGAATCACTGGAAAATTAAAATTGATCAAGCAGGAAAATTTAAAGGATGCAGTGTAAAAGATGGAGTAATAATAAAAACAATTGGAGAACAAGAGTTGTATTATATTGATCAGGTATTAGCAATAAAAATAGTTTTCAAACATTCATACAAGATATGGACATATTGGATATATAGGAATTGTAAATTACATATGGTATTTAGAGAAAATTATTACACAAAAAATGATTTCACAGTAATAAAGAATGTTTGTAAAAAATTTAAAATATGTATTTTAGGAAGGTACACAGCATGGGTATGTACACAGGTACACAGCATGGAAATAAAAATATACTAGTATACGATTTATTTCCAAAATTTGTAAAATTTTACCCTATGAAAAAACTAATAAATGGGAAACAATAAAACAATTAAATGATTACATTAAAAAAATTCGAAAATCACAGATTTCATCTGTTAATGGTACGTATTTTACAAACACAACATTCAAAGAAAACTGGGAACAGCAGAACATTAAAATAATACATAAGAAGATCGAATACGAATCCTAGAGAACGTTTGATTGAGGAGTGTTTAAAATATCTAAGATTAGAGTCACAAGAGGAACATTGAAATTGGGATTTAAAATTACCACAAATAGAATTGTATATCAACTCCAAATGTTGTAACAAAAGTATCTCCTATAATAATTATCAAGAATCAACTAGGTACCAGAAAGACCAAGATAATAAAGTTCAAAAGATGAAATCAGAAAGTAAGTTTTTGACAGATTAAGAATGAGGGCAAAAAAATATAAAAACAAAATGAACGAGAAGATTAGGAAGAAATCAAAATATAGAGAGGGAGACTTGGTAATAATAAGGAAGCAAATGTAAGAGAAAACATATGTGCCAAGTTGACATTCCCTTATGACAGACCTTACAAAATTAAAAAATTAATTGGTAATAATACTTATAAGTTATCGGAAATAGAAAGCAGACTGATTAAAAGAATATACCTTGTTGATTTAATCTATGCAAATAATGACATTGAAAACATATTAGCCTGATTTGACATTAAATAAAAAGAAACTATATACCTTTATTTATATAATAGGTACCTAATAATGATAAGTGTTGCAAATAGTAATTAATTAATCATTTGTATGATAAATAATGTTATTTACCTATATCGCACATCCTCTAAAAAACTGTCATAACACAAAAAAGTAATTTTTTAGATATTATATGCCATGCTATTCAGTTTTTAATTATCCACAATTCAAAAAAACCGCCATAATTCTAACATAAAAAACAGTCGCTAGATGGAGAAAGGGTCAGTTTTTCAGGGAGCAAGATTGCCCGCTCTCGGATCCACAACAGTGTCGTATCAGTGTTTGTGTGAAGTATACGTGTGTTGAAGCTCCTAAAAAAAGTCATAAGTTGTCTTACAACTATAATTTAGGTAAGTTTTTTTGAACTAAATGTATTTAAAATAGCAGAAAAGTGCCGTAAAACAATAAACTTCTGTTTTCTACAGTTATAATTTGAAATTATTTTATTTTACATTCTAAAAAAGAGTCATATCACATGTTATGATACTATTTTACCCAACTGCAGCTTTTGTTTACAATTTTACTGAAGAGAAAATAGTTGTAACCTATCTTGTGGTTCTTTATTGTTTTTATTTTTTAAAATTTCATTTATATGGGTAACAGAAAATAGCCGTAAATATGATATGACTATTTTTTACAAATCTATTTTTATAATTTAATATAAATAGTGAATATAATAATATCACATTACGTCTTATGACTATATTAATCCGAATCATTGGCAGATTTTTTTGATTAAGACAGTTTTAAATGTACAGTATTTAATTGTTTTAATGAAACAAGATTGTTATTCTGTGATATTTTATTTAAGGATTCAAAAATGGCTGACAAATTTAAAGGTCGTGGCAAAAATTGGTAGAACTAGCACATTGGAATGAAGAAAAAGAAAATTATTGTAATAACCGCACAGGTAAGTTTTTAAACAGAAGTAATAAGTTTTATTTAATTTTTTCAGACTTTCGTTGACAAATAACTATATTTTTTTTATAAATAACCAAGCTAGTGCAGTAGTTGAACCCATAAAAGAAAATTTTGCAAATAAAAGTTTAGGTAAATTTTTTCATGTTGTTTATTTAATTCTTTATTATGACAAAATCAACGGACAGTGTTATTTTTTGATTTTGAAACACTTTCTTTTATACAAACAATTTCATTAGTACTTAAGTAAAGGTAAATTTAGAAATAGAGCAGAAAATATAGTGCTCGATAAACAATGATTCGAAAACACGTGATACACAAAATGATAAAGATTTAAAATATTATCTATTTCAGAAATTCCTGTAGTTAATGTAACTCCTGAAGCTTGGCTGGAGACTGAGCCGATGGCCAATTGTAGTTATTACCCTGAAAATCAACGGACAGATAGAATTATAACATCCTATGATTCTTACTCGGAAGATGACGATGACTCTGTGAAAGATCCTAGCTACAACTCAAGTTCTTCCAGCAAATCTTCTAGCACCTCATCGAGTTCTTCTAGATCAACAGATTCTTCTTTTCAAATAGCAAACAATAATAATCCTAAAGTATTAGTAGAACTGTCAATCCAACCAGCTGCTGAAAATATGAATAACGATGAAGAAAATGAAATTATTAAACAAAACGACCTTAAAAATATACCAAAAATCAAGAGAATATAATTGAACACAATGTTAGTTTGATTGAAGAAGACACTAGAATTATAAAGAAAGGGAGAAAACGTCTTGCAAGAGTCGATGAGTGGCTGACTAACAAAGCAAAAAAATTGCGCAATACTGGCCAGTCTTATGTGTCTAGATCAAAAAAAAAAAAATATTCCAGCACGAGCTTTGAAACCCCCCTGTGGTGATAAATGCAAAATGAAATGTACTTCTAAGGTAAACGAAGACAATAGAAAAAAAATATTCGCTAAATATTGGGAATTAGGTGATATTTCCCTACAAAGAAATTTTATAAATAACTCTACCAAACCTATTGTCCCTGCATTTCGTTTCTCTGGGAAAGAAAAACCTCGGAATTATAATAATGCATTTTATTTTCATGTTAATAGCGTTGACATACGAGTGTGCAAGAAATTTTTTATGGCTACATTGGATGTGAATTTAATAAGAGGGAACTAGGTTTTGTTGATTTGGACAAAAGAGGTAAACATGGTCATCATCGAAAAGTAGATGAGTCGATTAAAGAATCAATTAGAAACCATATCAATTCTATACCACGTATAGAAAGTCACTACATTAGGAAAAATTCTAGCCGGCAATTCATCGATGGTGGTAAATGTATTGCCGACTTACATGCAGACTACAAGAAACAGTGTATAGAGCAAGGGATTCAAGCAGCACACTATGAGATGTACTCTAAAATTTTCAATCAGGAGTTTAATATAAGTTTCTTTATTCCTAAAAAAGACCGTTGCGAGTTGTGTGTCAGTTACGAAAATGCAGATGATGCAGAAAAAGAGAAATTATGTCAGAAGTATACGACGCACTTAGAGGAAAAAGATCTCTCCAGACTTGAAAAAGAGAACGATAAAACCAAAGTGGGTAGTGATTATATTGTAGCCGTTTATGATCTACAAGCTGTTCTTCAAACACCAAAAGGAGACGTTTCAATATTTTACTACAAATCAAAACTTAATACCTTAAATTTTACTATAAATAAGTGAACTTAGATCTGATAATACCGAATGTTACCTGTGGCATGAAGGTGAGGCTAACCGAGGAGCTGATGAGATTGGCTCTTGCGTTCTAAATTTTATTGACAAAATAATGACAGACTACAATGGTTCAGGTATTGAATTGGTATTTTTTTCAGACAATTGCTGCGGACAGCAAAAAAATCGATTTATTTTTTCTATGTACATGTTTGCCTTAATGAAGTACCCCAAAATTAAATCAATAACCCACAAATATCTTATCACGGGTCATACTCAAAACGAGGGAGATGCTGTACATTCTACAATCGAATAAGCTATAAAGAGGAACCTCAGATCTGGTCCCATCTATGTTCCAAGCCAATATGCATTGATAATACGAAGTGCCAAAAAAAGGGGTAAACCATTCAATGTAAATGAAATGAGTTTTAAAGATTTTTTTTCGATGAAAAATTTAGCAGAAGATATTGGTTTTAATACCAAAAATTTGAAGACTTCCGAAATCAAGATTTTCAAGGTGATTCAGGGCGAATCAACAAAAGTATTTTATAAGAATTCCTATAAAGATAACGAATTCACTGAAGTCGAGATTACTCGAAAAATAATGAATTTTCAAACCATTTCAATTAAAAAAGCTTAGAAATGTAGACCTAAAATAAAAGAGAACAAGAAGAGAGACCTTTTAAGTTTGGTAGAGAATAACCACATCCCAAACTTTTATGGTACATTTTACATAAATTTGTAATTTTATATCAACAATAATAATACTTATAATACATAGTACAACATTGTTAAGACTGTTAGATTTAAGGCTGCTAGAGTCTGATTATGTTTAATAAGAGTAGATTTATTATTATTTTTCCTTAAAGTGATATTGTAAAAGTATAATTAATATACCTAAAAGATTTAAATAATATTAGTTTGTACGTATTCATTTTATACGATTTAAATTGTAGTTATTTAAGTAAAATTTGTTTTAGTTACTTTAATGTTCAATTTTGACAAAGTTGAGTTTTATTTGATTTTGATACCAGTAAACCTTAGTTTTAATGTTTTAATGTGAGAACTGTTATAAAACATTGAAAAAATTCTCAAACAATTGAATAAACCACTGTTAATTATGTCATCTTTAAGTCGTCCCGGAGCGCCACGGCAAATAATAATAATAGCCGTTCCTTTTCCCTATACAAGCTTCGGCTTCAGGGGTTTAAATTCACTCGTAAGGGGGTGAATTGGGGGTGAGTATTATTATTATATTATTATTAATATGTATCATTTTGTTTCATTACATAAAATAATTTTACGTTTAATGTAGAAAAGTGTCGTATTTTATGACATTTTCCATTTTGAACGAAAAAAATAATTATTCTTGACATGAATTAATATATTTTTTATAAGCCTCCCATAAGTAAATAAATTTAACATTAACTAATAAGGTTTAAAGCTAATAATGAATAATATCAGCGTCACAGTAGCATTAGTAAAATAAAACAAATATTAAAAGGCATTTTTCTCAAAACAGATTTTTTTGTGTTATGACAGTTTTTTAGAGGACGTGCGATATATAAAAAATACATATATTTTTTTTATAATAACATGGGGGGCATTATGTGATGTTATTTTAAGTAAGCGTTAAGTTAAACAAGTTATTTATGTAAAAGAAAATAATATATTCGGTAATATATAACAAGTTTACCTGCTAGAATGTAGTTAGGTCTTCTAGGTATTGATATTCAATATTCTGGAGAAACATGAATAGGAATATTTAATTCAGCAAATCAATCCAATGAAATTTAAGAATAAATTTAATATAAGAACTAAATAATGAGGAAGTAAACAAAGAAAACAGGTACCTATTAAAATAAAAAAAATGTAAAAATTCTAAGGAAAGATAATGTCTAGATGTACAAAATTTAGAACAAGTAATTAAATTTAAAAGTCAAAAAAACCGTATTTTATAAATAAGAAAATGGTCACCAAGACAACGAAAAAAGTTGAAGAGCGGAAATCAATAATCTCCGAAAAAGATTTGAAAAAGAAAGATTTCCAGAAGTAATTACCTTAAATAAAGTAAAAAAAAAATTTAAAAATAGGAAATTCCCATTAAATTCATATTCTAAAAGAATCTAAACTTCGTCAAGGAGTCAATTATAATGGAAACTGGAGCAGAGCCTCGGATTTCGTAAGAAAAATTCCATTTTTATACATACCTTTTTCGCATGAGTTGAGTCTTGGGCCGAAGACATCGACATCGAAAGAACTGTCTATTATCATTTTGCAAAGCAAAAGCAAATTCACAAATATATTTGTCTTCACTTTCACTAGTTTCACTGGAACTAAATAGGTACACCTGATTCACATGAACGTTCTTTTAAAACGCAGTCTGTTGAACAATTTGACAACTCTTTCTTGAGACTTTAAAACAAATCAAATTCATTATTCTTAGTAATAAGAAATCTTAAAAAGGAATAATCTAAAATCTAAACGTATTTTTTAATATTTTACTCATTTTCTCAGCTGTGTGTATTCAAAATTGCATGAGTTATTGAGAGCAGTGTTGCCACACCAATTAAATTTTTCGTAATAGAATTTTGAACCAAAAGGTAATAAAATCATAACAGATAATATTTTTAAGTAACATGTACCAGAACTATTAGGTATACATTTAACAATAAAACTTTAATATTATTTAGTTGAAAGAAAATTCTTTCTGCTGCTGCAAAAGA
>OV651817.1:27189158-27211158 GCA_927349885.1 Psylliodes chrysocephalus
CTTAATAAATAATGATGATCGTAAATGTTCTAATTATGTTCGTATAGTTAGGTTTATATGCGTATTGATGAACTGAATGTAATGCTTAAATAAACCAAGATCATTTCAGAATGTTCCTTTATTTCTGTTATGAATAATTCTTTGTCGAATTACTCATCGCCCATAGCTCCTACGTTTTTGTACCACCTTTCGTGTATTTAATGATACAAACTAATATATCTTTGCAACATTGCAACGCCCACGTACCGCTGAGACGACTCGCGTATCGGGGACAACACTAATTATTTGTAGTGCGCATGTCGTACGCGTTTTATTTGTACATCGGTCTCCTTTTGACAGAGTAAGTGAGCTGTGTTCAGTCCATTGGTGTTTATGCCGGTCGGCGTAGCCAGGAATGGATTAAAATTTTCTAGTGGCGACGAAGCCGCCACCATACGAGAAGTCGTTGCTTCGTCTACTTGTTGTCACGGCATTATTATTATTTGTTTATGTATGTGAAATTTGCTTCTAAGGTTTAGAAAATACTACTGCTAGTCATGGCGTTAATGAAAACAAACAAGACGCATTCACACAAACACCTCCCACCACAGCAGTTACAAATGATTAGTGTTGTCCCCGATACGCGAGTGCGGATTGCTGCTTCGGCCATGTGTAATGTGTAATGGTGTATGCATCGTGGATCGTGACCGTCGTTAAAAGTTAAGAGGAGGTCAATGCAAAATGTTATATCAATATCAACCCAGCATAAGGTATATGCCTTTTAGTATTTAATTATATCTATAATTTCCCTTAATTTCCTAATTTCTTTAGTGATTTGGCATCTATTACATTCATAGGCTGTTTCCTAAAATGTTCGTGAAATAGTATAAACTGGCGGCACTCATAGAAATATCTGGACGTGGCGTCGGTCGAGAAGGTACCGAACGGTGGTATTTTTCCAGTCTCGTTAACACCATTCTAGGACGTTGTCGTAACGTCGACGTTTTATCGTGTAAACCCTCTGACTTGATTCAGAGTTGGATCGGATACAGGAAAAAAGTATCCGAGTACCGGATACGGATACTTACAATGTATCCGGATACTTTTTAGGATACTTTCACCTAAAAAGTACTCGGATACAAGTATCCGGATACTTTTTTCGGATACTTTAAAGGATACTTTTACGGATACTTTTAAAGTGAGTTAAAATAATGTTTTCATTCCAATAGTTATAATTATTATGCAATAAGATTGATTACAAGCAACAATAAACAATACTAAGCCTAAGCATAAATAAATTATCGAAAATGGAAAACGATATAATAGAAAGAGGAAAAAAACTACTCAATAAATTGTTAATTTTTATTCTGTGAATATAAAACATTAAAACAAAATGAACAATAAAACATGAAGGTGCGTGTAAATTGTAACGTGATATCTAGTTATTTTATTTACTTGTTATCACATGTGATCTATTTAAATCAAATGAAAATGAAAACTTTTGACACAAGGCATAAACGACAAATGACATTTAAGTAAGAGGTGATTGTGTCGAAATATCGAAATAACGGTTCCAACCGTTACAAAATAAAAGGAGTCGCGCCTGAACCGCGCCAAAAACTAGCCAGTGTTGTATCCATATAAATCTAACAAAATAAGCTCGTTGTTGGTGCGACTTGCCATGTTTACACAACCTTTCGATATTTTCGTCAGTGTATAAGCAGGGGTCAGGACACTTGGGCCTGGGAACTTTTTTACTGCGCATGCGCGGCCATAGCCACGAAGTTGGCTAACCTAAATGTGTCATCTGTCAATGTGTCATCTGTCAATTCTTCTTCTTTTTTTTATTAGTTGTCAATTCTTCTTCTTTTCGCTGTCAGTTTTTGTTGGCTGTGGAACGCGGGAGAAAAAGGCCATCGGCTGCGGCGGCGGCGCCCTCTGGCGGTTGGATTAGAATTTGTCATCTGTCAGGTGTCTGTCATCATCTGTCAGCTGTCCGTGTGTGTGTCATACGGTCGATCCGTCAACTGCCCCGATGAGGATTTCGCCAATGAGCGGCGAACATAACCCCCAGTTTAAACGGTC
The DNA here is from genome assembly GCA_927349885.1 of Psylliodes chrysocephalus. Classification (NCBI taxonomy): domain Eukaryota; kingdom Metazoa; phylum Arthropoda; class Insecta; order Coleoptera; family Chrysomelidae; genus Psylliodes; species Psylliodes chrysocephalus. The sequence continues at coordinate 27,191,223 of OV651817.1, forward strand.
GTTAGACAGCTGCCCGTGGCCCCGGGGCCCGCCACGAGGCGCGCGCCACGCGGAGTCGCGCCGATGAACATAACCCCACTTTTAACGGTCGATCCGTCAATTGCCCCGATGAGGATTTCCGCCGCCGAGGTGAACATAACCCCCGCTTTGAACGATCGGCAGCCCGGGGGCCCGCCACGCGGAGACGCGCCGATGAACATAACCCCCATGGGGGAGTCGTCAATTCCTAACCTCTTTTACGTTGAAAAAAAAATCTATTCGAGATTTTAAATTATATGTTGGTTAACCTTGGCGACCATCGTTCACGTGAACTAAGGATCTGACAGGCGACAGTTGACGGATCGCTGGAGTACCGGATTCCCGCCATTTTCGACCTAAGGCGACCGATGACGGGGTGACGGGTTGACAGATGACCCTAGCTAATGGCAGCAATCGTGACGACAGATTCGAATGAGTATCCGTCTTTTCCCTGGCGTCCTGGGAATCCGACGGTCTGGGAATCCGACTGTCTGGGAATCCGACGACCTGGGAATCCGACAGTCGGGGAATCCGACGGTCTGGGAATCCGACGTCCTGGGAATCCACCGTTCTGGGAATCCGACGTCCTGGCGTCCTGCGTTCCCAGAAAGGCTGCGAATACGACAGCGCCACGACGCCGCACGCAACGGACGCGACGCACGTACGCAACGCACGCAAGGTATGTGTACCGAAAAGTTTGACGTTTGACGTTTAACGACTGACGTTTCACGTTTGACGTTTCACGTTTGACGTTTTGACGTTTGACGACTGACGTTTCACGTTTCACGTTTGACGTTTGACGTTTGACGTTTGACGTTTGACGTTTGACGTTTGACGTTTGACTGTTAGTTTCTGCTAGTATCGAGGGTACAATAACTACTGCTACTACTACAGCTGGGTTGGCCGAGCGTCAAGGTTAACAACCTAGATCTCCGAGAGGAGGCGTATCCTACACCCGACAATATTAGTAAAATAAGTATAGTATTCAGTATTGAAATGTCTAGCGAAGAGAATAGACGTAGAATTGAAGAGTTTGCAGAGAAAGTTCAAAAACTAAGAAGAGACATAAAATTATATGAAGATAAAAAACAAGTTTTAAGAGATTTGACAAATTTAAGTCTTTGGGATAAAGGCTTTGAGAGATATTATCCTAGACCACTTAGAAGAAGCCAACCGACGCAAATATGGCCATCTTAAAGGCTAATTTCATTATACTTACGGCTATATTAAACAACGTACTGCATACCAATGTACCGTTGGGCGTACAACAGATGGCGATACGTTTTGATAATCAAACGGAATGGCGAAAGATGAATTTCTCGGTGGTAAATAATATGAAGCTAAATACGTTTTCCATAGCAATCGATGAAGCAAAGAGATACAAATTAAAATTGATTTTTAATGATGGCACTGAAGGAGAATTCAAAGATTGGCATGCTGTTACGACTCCACCACCACCACCGATCGATTTGAGTGACATGTCAGAGCCCAAATATTCTAAATTATATGTAGTTAGTTGTATAACACTATCATCTACTTTGTTTATAATATTGAAAATTATTGTAAAAATTGTAAATAAAAAATTTTATTCTTCTTGTAAAACGAAAATAAATGCATGAAATTAATAAGGGGTTTCAATTAAAAAACATTTCCTTTAATAATCATTTATTAATAACAAAAAAATTACAAAGGTATGCAATTAAGAAACCATTGGCGTAGACTTTCGACGTTCTTCTGGGTACATTTAAATGATCCATTGGCGTGGTACATGCAGGTTTTGGAGTCACTACTGAATTTTTCTGTTGCACACGGGGTTCCATCGAACTTGCATACATCTACTATTATAGGACGTGACACGTGACACTTTTTTAGTAAAAATTCGGCTTTTTCACTTCCTCGCACGTAAATACAATCAACATGGTTTAGTAAATATGTTTCCAGAATCGAGTTTAACTTGGAATAATCCACGTCTCCAGAGGAATAGTTGATCCCATGAATATGTTTCTCAACATATCTAGCGCTAATTCTATCAGGCGTATTTAGGTTAGAATAAGGTGTAGGCGGTGTGAACAAAGCGTGGTATTGTTTACAACCAATTGCGATACTCAATTCCTTTGGATGAAAAATACCGTCGATGCAGAAGCCTTGGATGTCAACGAATGCGATCCTCATGATGACAGAAACGAGACTGAGAGACTTATATAATACTCTTAACTACTTCCGTAAGAGGATGATATTCCATCAAACGATCATGAATTATGATGCAATATGCTTTGGTATTAGCGGGGAATCCTGTATCTGTTTCTATTTCCAATTTTACGTCAACCGTAGAAGATTTCATGGTCTCTTCCTGCTTTGAACAATCAATCACAAATAATGCGTAGCGTTTGAACGCTTCATAGTTTAGAAGAGCCGTTTTCGGTGTACCGGTTATATAGTTTGCATTAAATTCTGTGTAGTTGTAGTGAGCAATAGCATAGTCGTCTTCTTTAAAATCTAAAAGCATTCGTTCGTTTGGCCAATATTCCCCGTTTAGAGATACTCTAACACCGGTTAGGTTAACATTATCAAATTTAGTGGGGTCGCTACTTAGTTTATTCCGCCTGTCAGTTTGGAAGCAAACTAATATATATCGTGGACGTTCTACGGCAGCACTAGTCTTTACGGCCCAAATTTCTCGTTTAGAATCTTTAGTTATTGATGGCAGTTCATTTAATTCCCAGTTTCTAAACGGAATCAATATAGGGCGATCATTTTTGATGGGTTCCATAAGTTTAATTTTAATCTCGTCATTAGGGAAGATATGTTTAATTTTTACTTCCATACTTTCAATTATCAATTTAACGGTTGTAGAGGTCATACCACTACCTCCGGTTATAGGCTGCTCTGTGACAATGACACAATCATTATCGTTACGTGATCGAACTAAACGAAATGTTTGTCTACCATAGGTAATCATAGTATAATCATTGAAAACGTTGAAAATGTGTTTAAGAGGCATAAGCAAATTGAAATGTTTTGAACCATTCAGAAGCGGGTTATCGGGATAATTCCATCCCGCAATACTCATGAAACGACTGTATTCCGGTCCATAGCATGTTAAGGCTCGTACCGTGCTTACGATTCCAGGATCTCTAACGACTTCTATTTCTCTAGAGCATTCGCTGTAGGAACAGCTATCGAAAAGAAACGCTCCAAAATTGGGTGCTAATTCACATTTTCCACCACCAGTAATTTCCAATTTTCCTTTAATTTCCAATAGAGTGTCAGGCATTGCGAAAAATGCATCAGATTGATTTATGATAAATTCAATGACGTCGCTGTTGTTGAACGATTTAACGTATGGACTATAGGATCGATATTCTTCTTTTCTAATGGTATCATCAAATCGTGGTTTTTTATAAAGGTTGAATTTTGGATCGATATCACCTTCATCGAATCGAAAACGTTTCATCACCGGTTCATCACCATCATCATCATCATCATGCTGGTGTTTTCCCATTTCGTTTAGGTTTTAATCCAATCGATTTAAGAAATATTAGGTTTTGTGTAGATATAACGACTTGTCGCTGAGGAGCTCTGGTTGGTACTGGCAACGTCACGTATGCAGAAGTGTTTATAACTAAACCCATTTAACGTTCTTGTAACTCCAAATGAAGAGTACTTAGTTCACCGCGAAAGTTTACGGGTCTCTGCTGCTGATCAAGCGCCACAACAGTTATGTTTGTTATTTCTCTGCTACTGCTTACAGGTAAGTATATCGGATTATGTGGACGTTCTATAATCTGATATCCAGGATTTTCGATTATCGGGAACTCGTATATTGAATGCGTAGGTCTATCTCCGTAGAAGGCTCCTTCAGTAATGTTACAATCAAAGTGTATGCTAGATACTTTTATAATGTTTACAGGTAGATCCGATGCATACTTTCGGTCTGGAGCAAGAATTGTCTTGGAAAATCCTAAAATATTACCAAGACTATCATCCTGTACAAATGAAATAGCGTGATTTCGGCAGTATATTTCGCATTTGAGAGTATTGTTATTCGGCTGCAATGAAAACTCGTTAATGCTGTTGGTTCGCACCTCCAGTTCCTTCTCTATATATTTTTCGATATCCGTAATTTCATAGCACCCCGTAGGAATTTCGATGGTCTTTAATTTTTTTCGATTATTATTTTCATAATAGTAAAACTTCTCTCCATCAATATTGGGTATTGAATTGTACGAACAGAACCCCAACAATCCTAGAAAATATGAATTTTCAGGATTTAATATGATTGGGGTCTGCGGAACGAATGAGAACTCGTTAGTGGTACTCGTTAAAGTTAACAACATGACTGATGTAGAATGAGTGATGTAAGGATTTATATATATATATATATATACACATTTATAATTTTTATCATTTATTTTTTAAAATAATAATTACAAGCGTGACAATCAGCCTGCGCATCTGCAGGCCCATCAAAGTGAGTTTGAGCGTCAGGTCTATTATAATGTACGTAACAAGGTAAACGAATTTGTAAATTAAAATTACATTTATATTCATTAGGTAATTTGTGCCAAACATCCAACAATTCTCCAGGTCTAACGTGCCGTATCAAATAGTCGACAGGAAGTATGCTTAGTTCATCTTCTTTAAGGGATTGCAGCGTCCTTTTTCCGTCTATGTACGCTAGTATGGCCTCCATTGTACAGAAACTTTAAACATAAATGTCCACAATTAATTTGGTTATAAGTTTGATATGGATCGTCGTTGTAAAATATTTTTGCTTTACCTAAATAACGAACAAGTTCTTTCGGCGGCTTTAGATTACCGAATGAATCAAAATAGTCTACGATATCGTTTATCTTTCTATAAGCTACCCAATGAGTTCCTTGATTTCTCGACGTATCTAAATTTAAAATGGCGGATTCTTTTTGGTGAGATGTCTTTGGTAAAGTATCTCTCATAAAAACTCCACGAAAATATGGTATTTTTAAACGTTTAGCATACGCAATCAAGTCTTTATCGTATAGAGGTCTAGAGGGTAGCTTCAACGGTAGTTTTTTTGTTTCTTTAAAAATAATCCCAATCCTCCTTTTGCGTTTTTTCGTAAATATAATCCTTTACCAATAGATTCCATAGCTCTATTATGTCTTTGATCTTCTTCAAGTTTCTTCTGAGCATTCTTGGCATCGATGACTGTCTTGGCGATGCCGGCCGCGCCTCCTGATAACGCACCAAGAGCCGATAGACCAGCAAATAATGGAATCAAAGGAAGGAATCCTCCGCTCTTTGGAATCGGAATTATCCTAGGAATTCTAACACTTTTTCGCCCTCCAGATTTTTTAATTAACATTCGTGCTACTTTCAACGCATGAGCGGCTGACTTTTTCAGATCCGATGAAGGATTCTTCTTCAAAGATTTTCCTACTTTTCCTGTAATCGCTCCTAACCCAAGTTTTCGTTTAGCCACTTTAAGCATCCAAGCAACAGCTTGGTCGCCTAATCCTGCACCCATTTTACGTTTAGCCTTCATTCCTGTAGTAACAAGCCAAGCGGCTGATTTTTCACCAAAAGTCGCGTCCTTCGACTTGACGCGTTCCCAAGCTCTGTTTTCAAGTTCCCAATCGGCCTTATGACGTTCGTCTAGAGAATGATTCTTGGAATATGCAATATCGTGTGCTTTACATGCAGTATCCAAAGGATTAATGCCAGGATCACCACGCGCAAGACGTTTTTGTAATTTAGTACCGGGTCCACAGTACCTATAGCCCGGAAAATGAAGTTCGAACGGTAACTTGTTGATAATAGTATTGAGAACACCTTGTCCCTCGTACACCAACATTTAGAATGATGCATACTCTAGTGAATTTGCTTATATATAGGGTATCGCAATAAAATTACGATAAACGATGAAGGTAGTTCAACAGACTCAGACGTTGCCCATAAGCAACTTAGATTTTAATACGGAAAAAACTGAAAGTAAACATGGTAAATTATTACCTAATTCGTTTCGTGCTATTATATGTGGACCTAGTGGATGCGGGAAAACGAACGCAATGATGGCGCTTCTTTACGATCCAAATGGAGCTAAATTCAAAAATGTTTATGTTTATTCAAAGTCATTGTACCAACCAAAGTACCAATTGCTGAAAGAAGTTTTATCTGGTATGAAGGAGGTGGGTTATTTCCCATTCAAAGACAACGAAGAAATTCTAAGTCCCAACGATGCTAAACCAAATTCAATATTCATATTTGATGATGTAGCATGCGATGGGCAGCAGAAAATTCGTGAATATTACTCCATGTGTCGACACAAAGATATCGATGCTGCATATCTCTGTCAAACTTACTCTAAAGTTCCAAAACAGATGGTGAGAGATAACTGTAACGTAATTGTGGTATTTAAACAGGATGAGATTAACCTTAAACATATTTTTGACGAACACGTATCGCCTGACATGTCCTTTGACGATTTCAAAAAGGTATGTTCTGAATGTTGGAACGATCGATACGGTACTCTTGTAATCGCAAAAGACTTTGATCTTAACGATGGCCGATATCGTAAGGGTTTTGATAAATATATAAAAATGTAGGTGTCATACGTTACTCATTACTTGGCGTCAAGATGTCGACGGATGCAGCTCGCAAACGAAAAATTGCCGAACTTAGACGTTCTATTCGAAGAAAGTACTTGGCTCTGAAACTAGGTCGAACGGAGGAGGATGAATCTATTAATAGATTATTTAAACCAATTGCCGACCCTCTGAGAAAAATTCAAAAAAATTCAAATAACTTGTTAAACGTGTCAAAGATCGAGCCAAAAACAGAGGTAACAAATCAGGATTTCTCTGCATTCACTCCCTAAACAATCTCCTAAATTTACAAATTACATACCGATAGACACTATAGTTGAAGATGATGGAGGTAGTACCCGTGAAGAATTTAGCGAAGTTGATGAACCTGAACATTCTGAAGAACGGATGGCACCAGCAGTAGTTGAGCAATACCTTGAACAGTATCCGCCAATGAGTCAACCATACATTCAAGATTTTTGGAATAAAGATGATAAAATTGATCCCGTGTATGGTCCTATTTATGAACCTGGAAACGATTGGTGGTATTTAGGTGACAAGCGTATAGACTTTGACAAAAACATGGGAAGTATAAAAATCCTAAATTCTGATGGAAAGTGGTATTATGCAAAGGGAACACCAGGATTATATCAGCTTATTTTCTACAGTGATCCTAGTTATACAAAGGAGGATTTGGTCCCCTATAAACAATTTTTAGAAATGTCTAAGGTACACCGAAATTCTTTAGGAAATTTGAAAGGTACAAGGAGAGACAAATATTTAAATATAATAAAACCTATGTTTATACAGGGTGGTAAAGGGATCGTCGTCGTCAAGTACTCTGGTAAAGGTATGTTAAATAAAAACCAATTAATTTACAATAAGAAGCCTATAGAATATGTTTATTGGGATGATCCCAACGAACTTTGCGATCGATTGAAGTTGTTGATGGCTTCGAAGAATGCTGGAAATACTTCGGTAAACAACGAAATCGTTAGCATAATCGACGAACTTCGAGAAGCAGATATCATATATTAGAGTACATTACATATTATAATCATTTTCATCATGAGTCTCGATAAGTTTGGACGTAGACAAAGTTCTAAGGCGGTGGAACCATTGCTTAAATTAAGGCAGTTGGAAAACAGTTTTAAAAATAATTATAGCATAAACAAAGTAACTCTGGACAAGTTAAATGACAGTGTAAACGGTATTGCAGATAAAACTAGAGACATTGAGGCATTCATCACGAGAGATCCACCTATAGCAGGCAAACATATGGCAACCAAAAAATACGTTGATGATGCGATTAAAACCAATAAAGGATATCTTCGAAGCGATATCGCAAAATTGGAGGATCAGTTGAAAAAAAGCAATCATGATTTGTTTTTGAAAATACAAACATTAAATGAGAATTTTGCACAATTGACCTTGCTTCATCAAAGAAATATAGATAAGGTGAACGTTGCTTTGAATACTTCTATTAATCAAATTAACGATAAATTATCTTTAGAAATACAAAAAATTGGTGATATGATTAAAATAGGTGATGTTGACATTAAGCGTGAACTTTCGAATGTAACGCAACAAGTATCAACACATCAAAAAGATCTTGAAAGTATCAGCGAAAAATTCGTCAAGTTATATGATATAGATATGAAATCAATTCGCAATGAAATGATTGTTAAAATAGATAATTTGACTGAACAATTGTTGCAAGATAATCAATTGATTTTAGATTTGGATGCAAATTTTAAAGCAATCGTCAATACTACTCATTCTTAGAATTTTTTTCACTAATGCTTAAATTCGTTATAAAACATTAAATCTTTTATTCAATAGTATGGCTTCGAAGGACAAGCTCCAGCTTGTCAACGAGTTGCATAGACCTGCTCGTAAAAACTATCCTAGACGTCGTACAATTATTAAAGGTTTAGATGATCTATGGCAAATGGATTTGGCTGAAATGCGTCCTTATGCGCATCAAAATAAAAATTTCAAAATGATTATGGTTATAATATACTGTTTTTCAAAATTTATGTGGACACGCCCACTTAAGACAAAGACAGGTGAGGAAATAACGAAAGCGTTTGCCGATGTTCTCGCTCACTCCAAAAGAATACCGAAAAATGTACAAACAGATCAAGGAACCGAATTTTTCAATACAAAATTCCAAAATTTAATGAAAAAATACAACATTAATCATTATAATTCATACAGTGTTGTCAAAGCTGCAATTTCCGAAAGAGCAATAAGAACTTTAAAATCGAAATTATATAAATACTTTAGTTTAGTTGGAACATACAAGTGGCTTGATGCCTTACCTAACCTAACAAAAGAATATAATGAAACCAGACATAGAACGATTGGATGTAAGCCTGCGCAGGTAAACAAGACAAACGAAAAATATATTTTGAAACAAAAATATTCTCACTTGAAAATTGCAGGGCCTAGAAAACTTAAAGTCGGCGACATTGTACGCATTAGTAAAGCGAAACACGTTTTTGAAAAAGGCTATACGCCCAATTGGACTACAGAATTATTTAAAGTTGCAAAATATAAGATAACCAATCCCTCTACGTATCTTCTCGAGGACATGGAGGGTGCACCAATCAAAGGCGCATTCTACGAAGAAGAATTACAGAAAACCGCAAATCCTGATATCTACTTGGTGGAGAAGATTCTTAAACGCAAAGGAAATAAAATGTACGTTAAATGGTTGGGGCTAAAAGGTAACAGTTGGATCAAAAACGATGATTTTGTATAGGATCTTATGGAAAACACGAACAAATTTCTGCAAGTCACGGGCCTTTTTGTACAATCTACCGAATGTAAAAGTGGGAGACTATGAATAGGAGGTAAAAGTGGGGAGAGCAAAAGTATAAATTGCAGAAATCAAGCTTGACGTTCTCAGTTGTTTGCAGTCGATCAGTAAAAATGTTCAGTCAAGACAGTGGTATCGAAGTATTAGTCGAGAGTGATAGCGATAGTGATATTATGGATGATATTGATGCTGAATTCGATCAATTTTTCGAAAAGCTAAAACCTTCTGCAGAACTTGACAAAATTGTACAATCCTATGAAGATGCTGCAAAACGTGAGATGCATTACCTACTTCAAACCTCATATATGTTATCAGGATACGACATTCGATGCGGTATAAGTCCAGCGAGATCGTTTACTCCAGCAATCATTTTGGCTCAACACTTTAGGTCTACTAAAATATCTTTTGGAACTTTCGAATGGGCTCTTTTTGTTGATATTCTCAGACAAAAGATGGATGATTTTTTCGAGGAAGACTTGCCTACATATCCAGACGAGTATGACCCTATAACATTTTCATGTGGCGATTATTGTATGATTACGCAACTGGTTTATGACGACATCAAATTCTTGGTTGTAAAGAAACATGGCGTTGAATACTATTTGTGTGAAGAGGAAGTGCAGGAAGTTCTTGAAATTAACAAACAATTGGTGTCCAATAGAGTGGCTACATTAGAAGAACTTAATTTCTGCTTATATTATAATAATATTATCGATTTCTGTAAAACACGTGATGACTCTGTACAATTGTTATTTTCAATGTGTGAAATAATACTTCTAAACGATTTGTTAAACCACGCTCTTAGAGAGTACATTTATTTTTATAAAATTTCTGTAATTAATGATTTAAATAAATGATTTTTTGAAAACTGGTTTTCTTTTATTTTCATATTCATTGTTCATTATCATTCAAAATGTTTAAGAATACAGACGTGCTTTCTTTATTCTTTCTTGCTGCTGCTGCTGCTGCTGCGGCTGCTATAACTCAAGATGATGCTTTGGCATATTTACAACATTTCGGCTACATAAATAAAAGTGAAAATGGTCTTACTGATATTACTAGTGCATTGATAGATTTTCAAGAAACCAATAATCTTCCGGTCGATGGAAAATTAAACAAAGAAACCGTTCGTTTAATAAATAAACCTAGATGTACTCAGGGTGATAATTCTTTTACTGTACATTCCAAATGGAACAAAAAACATTTAAAGTGGTACTTTCCTCAAGCGGGACGGCATACAAGGTATTTTGAAATAGCTAAGAAGGCTTTTGATATATGGGCGCAGAATACTACTCTAACATTTGAAAATGTTCGCATACCTAATCCAAGCGCAGATATTGCGATTTTCGTTACAAAAAGGAATCATAACACTCGCTTTAATTGTCAAGGAAATCATGAATGTGCATTTAAGTTTGATGGTCCAGGAGGAAAACTCGCTCACTCGTATTTTCCTAGTAATGGCACATGCATCGAGATTCATATTGATGAAGAAGAACCGTGGTATATAGGAGATGGAAAAACACCTGAAGAACAATACAACTTATTTATGGTGCTTGTTCATGAAATTGGACATGCACTTGGTTTAGGGCATAGTAGTAATAAAAATGCAATTATGTATCCTTGGTATCAAGAAGAAAATAGACCACTCGATGAAGATGATGTAATAGGTATGGAATCCTTGTATGGAAGTCGACAAAAATTTGCTAAAATTCCTCCAAATATTTTTAAAATGATGACTGAAACCGCTACAAAACCTACCACAACTAAAAAACCAACCAGCACCACAACTATAAAACCAACCACCATCGAGACGTCAACTAAATACCACACTAAATCACACACAACTACAGCTACAACGGAGTCAAATATATTGTCCAACATTCCATCGCAAAAATCGTCTACAAATTTATGCAATATTAAAATACCTAACTTCATGTTTTTAGCAACGGCAGAAAGCTTTCCTAGTTATCGAATGTATGTAGGCCACGAAAGTTTTTTGTGGAAATTAGAGTTAAATGATATGCATATTCCACTCACATCAGAACTTATTGTCGATTATCTTCCTAGAGAGCTCAAATCTCACAACATTTCACATATCTTTCAAAACTCTGTTGGAGACTTGGTTACAATCAGTAAACAAATGGTGTACGTAGTGACGTTTCCTAATCTAAACATTCAACATAGTTTTAATCTGCCGATTCAAAATATTAAAGTTATTAATGCTCTATTTCAAACAAACAGTGGGCGAATATACCTGTTGTACAACAATGATATATACATTGAATTTAATGAAACTGGAGAAATACTTAATCGTGGAAGAACAAGAGATCTGTTTCCTGGAATTCCTGGAGATCTAACTTCTGCATTTAGATATATAGATGGACATATATACTTTTTCTATCGAAATACCTACTATAAATACAGTGAATATACAAGAAAAGTTGTAGAAGCAGGAACCTTTAGCTGGAATCTGTTTGGAGTACCATGTCCTGATGATAGCATATTGAATCAATTGAAAACTATGTTAACAAAAATTATTTCTTTTTATGAATAAAATAATAATACTAAAGACTTCTGCTTTTTTTACTTACTCAAAATAAAAGTCAAAAATAAAACTTTTGCTAATATAAATTTTGACGTCATTAATATTTGTAGAATGCCATAACTTATCTTTTAACTTAATGTTTTGAGATGATTTTATATCAGGAAGGATTCTGTTTTACGTTAATGACTTCCTGCGAAAAATGTTCTAGTAAATATAAACTTTTTTTTTGACAATGATACTTGAAGATGCATCTGTCATTTTATATGATTTAAGCTCCATGTTTTGTTATAAATATTCTCGTATAAGTCCTTCATACTCTTCATATTGCATGAGCTTGTTGAATGAAAACTTAGCTTTGACGTAGAAAATTATACTTGTTGTACTTTGAATGAAATCTAACATTAGAATTAGTCGTACAAAAAAGTAAATAAGAGTTTGTTGATTGAAAACTTACATTTATTAGCATTGGTATTGATATCTGTCTACAGATTGCCTATAGATATTTTCTTTTCTTTTTCTTATTTTTGATGTTTTCAAAACGTATGTATTTAAAACATTTTCGGTAGCCTTTATAATTAATTTTGTTATTACACTGTGTATACTTTTAGATAGATATTTCCCTGTATATATATTTTTGTCGTATAATACATCGTAGATATCTAACAATATGTTGAGTTTTTACAGGATGTGTAACCACAAGAAATGATAATATTGCTTTGAACAACGTCTCAGCGATAATTATTATATAGAAATCTTTTAAAAACAGAAAACGAAAATGTGTGTGAGTACAAAAGTTTTAATACTAATGGATTTAATGAGAGATGTAATTAAAAACAAAAATGACAGAAGATAGTATAAAATAACCTAGTGGTGCTAATACTAACCGAATTTACTGACTGATGTCTTATTTTTATAGAAATATACAGCAACTAAATAAGTAAGAATATCGTAACAAATGAATGTCAATAATTAGGGGAAAAGTGAGTACAAAGGTTTACAGATGTCTTTAACGATAGCTATTATCTTTTTGGGTTGAAAAAACAACTGATGTCATATTTTTAGGATAATGAAAGATACAATATAAGCGAAGATACCATACTGAAATGTCAGTAATTAAAGAAAAAGTGTATTTAAATGTCTAAGAATGGGGCTTTTTATATTGGATTTTTATGATAGATGCCATAATTTTTAAGATAGAAGATGTAAAACCGAAACTAAACAATAAAATATATACGGAAAAAGTGAGTACAAACGTTTTTTAATAGTGACAGATGACAGATGTCATATTTTTAGGATAGAAATGCTAAATATAAAAGCAATCGATAATTACTTTCTAAAAATGAATGAGGCCTTTTTATTGGATTTAACGAGTCATACGAGACAGAAGATGATGCAAAAATACTGAAACTAAATAATAATATACGAAAAAAAGTGAGTACAAACGTTTTTTAATAGTGACAGATGACAGATGTCATATTTTTAGGACAGAAATGCTAAATATAAAAGCAATCGATAATTACTTTCTAAAAATAAATGAGGCCTTTTTATTGGATTTAACGAGTCATACGAGACAGAAGATGATGCAAAAATACTGAAACTAAATAATAATATACGAAAAAAGTGAGTACAAACGTTTTTAATAGTGACAAATGACAGATGCCATATTTTTAGGTTAAAAAGAATATTGAATAGGCATACGAAAACCTGTAGAGATGACAATGGTTGGATAGTTGCGATATTTTTTAGGTTGATAGCTTGAAAAAAAAAAAAAAAAAAAAAAAAAAAAAAAAAAAAAAAAGATGGTAATAATAAATGTTTTTGATTATTAAGATTGAAAATGTTAAATGTGAAGATAATCGAGTACAAACGAAGATGGTATATTGTAATTGTATTTATTTTTAATAAAGATTAAGACGATGACACGACAATAACGTACTGCGCAGGTTTACATACGATAATGGACGAAGAGTATTTTGTTACCTTTTTATCATCGACAATAAACGTATAGTATTTTTATTGTACTTGTAAGTAATAAGGAAACGACGATGATGTATGACTACAATACGAACAATACGACTTCTTAGACTTATTCTCAAATACTGAACTTTTGACTGCTACCTTTCCGTATTCAGAGACCCAGAAAAGTAATGTCTCCTTGGTATTACATTTTCTGTACTAACCAACTATGGCCCCTTTGGTAATGCAGCACCGTGTATTCTTTAAAGATTAAGCGGAAAAAGTGGCTTCGCCACCTCGGCCCTTTTGGCACTTCATTAAATAAATATTGCTCCCTTACGACTCGGGGTAAACATCATCATTTTTGCTATTTATCTTGACAGCAAGAAGAATGCGGTAGTGGTAGTGACGTTCGGTGTGGGTCTAGATGGGGCCTTGTGTGGCTAACGTAAAATGTAGGAAGTTACAAACTAACGTTGGCTGACAGCGTTTAGCAAAATTAATGTTAGGCAACACATATTACTTTTAGATGACATCTGGGTTGCGGAACATTTATTGTAGGCAATACACACTACCCCACGAAGCGTAAGTGACAGCTTTGACGTAAGAGGATATATATATATATATATATATATATATATATATATATATATATATATATATATATAGTTGACAGAAGCGACGACAAGTTATTATTTTTACAGGTTAACCAACATAATTTACAATCTCGAATAGATTTTTTTTTCAACGTAAAAGAGGTTAGGAATTGACGACTCCCCCATGGGGGTTATGTTCATCGTCGCGTCTCCGCGTGGCGGGCCCCCTGGCAGCCGATCGTTCAAAGCGGGGGTTATGTTCACCTCGGCGGCGGAAATCCTCATCGGGGCAATTGACGGATCGACCGTTAAAAGTGGGGTTATGTTCATCGGCGCGACTCCGCGTGGCGCGCGCCTCGTGGCGGGCCCCGGGGCCACGGGCAGCTGTCTAACGACCGTTTAAACTGGGGGTTATGTTCGCCGCTCATTGGCGAAATCCTCATCGGGGCAGTTGACGGATCGACCGTATGACACACACACGGACAGCTGACAGATGATGACAGACACCTGACAGATGACAAATTCTAATCCAACCGCCAGAGGGCGCCGCCGCCGCAGCCGATGGCCTTTTTCTCCCGCGTTCCACAGCCAACAAAAACTGACAGCGAAAAGAAGAAGAATTGACAACTAATAAAAAAAAGAAGAAGAATTGACAGATGACACATTGACAGATGACACATTTAGGTTAGCCAACTTCGTGGCTATGGCCGCGCATGCGCAGTAAAAAAGTTCCCAGGCCCAAGTGTCCTGACCCCTGCTTGTATAGCACAAGTAGGAGTTGGAAAGGCTTTTGGTAGGTAGAGAAGGAGTAAACGTTAAACCACGACGGACGGCTTCGAGAATTTCGCAGTAATGTTTACCTGCCTGTGCCGTTTCATAGAATTAGTAATTTTAAATTGTTACCGGACGATCGCATGTATTTATGGACTATAAATAATTATTAAACATGTATCTCTCTATATATGTAACATGTGGAAGGTGGGTTACCCCCACGGTACTTAGGCCTCATTAGGCCCATTGTATTAAACATGTATTATAATATTCAAATCATAATTTTACAAAATTTCAACAGCTATCCACTATTTATTAAACTATTTACTTGAAATTGTTATTAACATCTACGAAATAATTTTGTACGTCATTGTATCGCGTCCACTTCGGTTAGATCCGCCACAAACCTGTCAATTTATGTGTATAAAGTGGGAGAATTGGCAAAAGCCTTTCCAACTTCTACTTGTGCTATATTCGACTATCCATTTTTTGTGGATCCTCCGACGAGCGGTACGCAGATATTTTTTTCTTAACCATCCTCCCGAGTCCTATCGCTTGCCGAGTCCCTTTACGTGTTGCGTTTGCGCGTTTGAAATTATTATATACTTTGGAAGCAACTTTTATGATGATTTTGTTTCAAACAGAATTAAAAAAAATTATTTTCAAATGTTTGTGTTTATGTAAAATTGACTTTGAAACCTCCAATCTTAAGGTGTTCAGTAGTTATTTTACTTTTTTTAGTATTGTTAACAAATTCCATTCTTTCACTGCTTTTGAAGATTTTTTTACCAACATTCAATAGAAAATTTTCTTTTTTCTACAAATTAAGATTTTTTAAATTGCTACTAAATGAATGAATTAAGAACTATATTTTGGCTCCGGTACGCTTTAGGTACTTACGTTGAAATTTGGAAAAAAACATCGATTACTCTAAAAAGTATTACATATTGTAGATACATTTCTAAAAAAATACAGATAAGAAATTTTCTGTTAAAGTTACAATTTTATAGGCATTTCGCTTTAGGTAGGTATATCTACAATTTTTGATCTACAAAAGAATGTGTGCAGCTACATATTTTATTTTGTAAATAATTGAAATTATTTTATAAATACATAATATTTTGATTCATTTATAAAAATTTTGTTTGCCATATTTTTTAAATAATTCTACGATTCAAGAAAATTTCATTCTTGTAAATATTTACATATTTTATCCAGCTATATACTGAAACTCTTTGCAAAACTGTAAGAAAATTATAAAATGTTAGGTTAGGAACATCAAAATCTTGCAACTTTTCTTAGAAAATATTCGGTTATCAGCATTTTTTTTTTTAGAAATGTCTATAGAATGGGTACTTTTTAATGTTCAATTTTTTTCCAAATTCCAAAAGTATCCGAATGACGAAAAAAAGTATCCAGTATCCGGATACTTACAAATTTGGTCACGGATACGGATACCGGATACAAAATTTGAAAAGTATCCGGATACAGCTTTCGGATATACATCAAGTATCCGGATACTGTATCCGGATACAGAAGTATCCGGATACTACCCAACTCTGACTTGATTGAGTGTATTTCGACGCCGCCGACCGTTGCATCGACCCCACTTCAAAAAACGTTCGTGAGCACCGGCCCTTAAAATGCGGATGTTATTTTATCTTGTACATCCAAACCATTGATCAGATATCTGCATTAAATATGTTAAAATACTGGATGGGCATTTCTTACTAAAGTTACGTTAAGAAATATTTTATTAAACTCGGATTGCATGATGCGTTATCTATAAAAGTATTTAATATACTTATATCGGTGAGACATAAAAATATTTGGTCCATTTAAATTGGCCTGGTGTAACTACTGTTTGTCCCGATGAAATTTTGCATCGTGGGACAAGATCGAACTCTTCGTTAAGAGGAGTATTTACTTGTCTTTAGAGCAGAGCATGCAAGGGTTTCGTAGTACCCCACTTTTAAAGTTTATTTTTGACATATTTTAAAAGAAAAAAATATGTGCGTGTAGGTAAAAGTTAAATCTGTGCTCCTCTGGAAACAGTTTTTCAAAATTTCAATTTGTTTTTTCTAAAAAAAACACAAAACTCGACTTTTTTTATCCATTTTCTCAATTTTTTTTAGAAAAAACTAAATTTAATTTTGAAAAAGTGGTTCCAGAAGAGCATATATTTAACCTTTATCTACACGTACATATTTTTTTCTTTTAAAAATACCTAAAAATAAACTTTAAAAGTGGGGTACTACGAAACCCTTACATTGCAAGATTTTTCGTCTGGCAAGTGGCGCCGCTGTTAGATTTTTAAGAAATTAATATTTGTGAATGAAAACAATTTACAAAATATTTTACTGATGTTTTACGAGGGATAATTAAAGTTTACGTATTTGTAGGTACACCTTATTGTTTTAAGTAAATCATTTCTGTAATACTAATATAGACATATTTATATAATATGCAATGGGCTTCATAGTACACCAATTTAACGGATTATTTTTTATTTTTTGAAAAATTATTTAAGTACAGGTAAAGGAGTCACTTTTTGAACATTTGAATCGGTTTATTTTGAGAAAATGTAAGAAGATATATTTCTATCGAAAAAAAAAAAAATACAAATAAAAATGCTAGAAGAGAACAATATATGTTTTTAATTTTTACAGGAACATTTATTTTTCTCAATAAAAATTAAAAAAATACGTTAAAAGCTTTTTCGTCTAGAGGGCGACACCAACAAAATGTATATCCTTTTCTACTGTTTACAGGTGATAAACGTACGCAAGTGATTTGAATTTATTTTGTTTTATGTCTGTACACTTTGTTATTTTTACATACAGTAATTTCGCTCAATTAAATTAATTTTATCATTCATTTATTAAAAAGATATATCCGAAATTAAAAGGTGTACAATGATTTTTGAATTATAAATTAACTTTTATATTGCACAGGAATTTTTTTTAATGAATACATCTTCGAGTTAAGAATAATGAATTCCAGCATGTTAACAACTCTTTAAGCTGTTAAAGTAATGTATATTTTTTCGAACTTAGTAAATAATTTTTTTTGCTTTCGAGCGTGGGCTTTGATCTCTCACACTCTTAGATGCGCGTTGCAAAAGAAGATTTTCTAAAAAGTTTGATAATTGATAATGTCTATAGATGAGAAAAAAATGAATGTGACAAGAGATCAAGCTGATTGTGGATTGTAGCAAAATGAAAGACGAAAACGAGTCACTGTTTCAAAATTTGGAGACATTTGTAAAAAAAGGAAAGGCATTTTTTAAACAATCTCATAAAATCTTTTATTTTTTGCTAAAGCCTTTTAATATGACATGGACAATAAATCCAGAGCAAAATAATATTTGGAAATTTATTAGCAAGAAAAAGTTTTTATATGTGGACTTTTATTGATTCCGAATTTGATTATGTTCCTGCCAGTCCAGATTAAATTTAAAACAAAAAACTCTATGATAGAGTTAAAATGTCCATATGAAGCTAGAGTGTTGACTGAAGAAAAAGGAATATGCAGTAGAAAAATAACTTTCTGGAAAAAGGATAATACTATTAAGGGGAACCACAATCGGTACTTTCAAATTCAGGGCTAGCTGCACATTACACAAATGATTTTTTGCGTTTTGTGCGTTTGGACTTCTCGAGAAATAAAAGTGGAGGAAATTCCTCATAATGACAGCTTTTGGGAAGAAAATATGCAAAATAAAATTCAAAATTATTATATGCAATATGCCTTACCAGAACTAGTTGACAGCAGAGCTAATAGAGACATGGAAGTACGGGACAGAATGCCAAATAAATGGTGAGTTTAACAGTACGGGTTTTTTATGAATTTGTTCTAGAAGCTGTACCTCATTATAACAGATTATTCAAACAATAAAAATAATTTTTGTTAAAATATAAATAATAATAATATGCTGAAACATTATATCTGATCGCTACATATTATAAAACCAAAGGTACCTTTTCATTTAACTAACTCACACATGGCTACTCCAAGTTTAAATATTATAAATCCGCTTGAATATAAAAAATAACAGGTATAGAAAATATTTTTTAAAAACCTAGTTTATTTAAAAATATAAAATGTCATGAGACCGTTTATTGTTTGTTTACATTGGCCTCCTGTTTTTGTTACTTTGACTTTTTGTATCGAGGACATATTATTATGTGATATAGAAGGGAATGTATTACTAAACTATGGACGCTTTTCTACTCTTAATCAATTATTATTAGTAGAGTGTAATGAGTGTATGTATTAAAATATTCGCTCTAGAAAACGATTTACCCCCCTTTGTCACAAGCTGAATTTTTCAGAGATAAAAGGTCATGATAAGGTAACCCTTATTCCGGAGGTAACACAAAATTAGACTGTGCAGAAGGGTACTATCATCAAAAATCTAGATACTGATACCGCCGAATAAAAAAAAATATTTATTTTTGGTTCAATGCACAATAAAATCTTTGCAAGGAGTAATTTTTTATACGTATTTAAAAAAAATTTCAGCCCTTCAAAAATTTGTTTAAAAAGTCATTTTTTTAAATATAATTTTATCATTTAACAAAAAGGAAGGCCCTAATGAAAAACGTAGTATAGCTCTGTTTCTCTCTATGTGTCGGCTGATGCATCACATTATTGATATGCT